>CM057833.1:91030814-91438314 GCA_030068075.1 Paguma larvata
AACAAAATTAAAAAATTCAGCACCTGTAAAATAATCCAAAAATAATAAAATAGAAATTAAACAAAATTATTATCTTCTTATCTTCATATGGAAATTTATACATATGGATAAAGGCTGGAAAAATATAGACAAAAGTGAAATTAACTATTTTAGGGATACCAGCAGGAATATGAGTGATTTTTTTCCCCTTAAAAATATTCTATATAGGGATGAAGCTAGAGAGAGAGCGCCTGATTGATGACCAACTGTACACAGTCCCATCGATAAAATCCTGGGACTTAAAAAGTAAGGATAAAAAATGGAGAACATTTATTACTGTATTTTTATAGTTACAATAAAGGCATATAAGACTGGTCTTAACTGGCAGTACTTCAGCTTGTACATTAAATTTTGTCATTTTTGAAACCAGAGAAACAGCAAAAGATCTTGAAACAGGTCAGATAGTATCCTTCCAGTGGAATGCTAGAGCCTCTGGGACTGGTTCTACATGGATGTGAGTTTTACTTGGCTTTGATAGGCTACTTTTCATAGAAAACTTCTGTAATGATAGAAGTTATGTGTAGATTGCTTAGAATTCTTAGGTAAATATTTTGCATACTACTTTTGAAAATGAGCTTCTGAGCTCATCTTCTGAGCTGTAGATAGTTCTAGATTTGTTCACAGGGAAAGAGGGTAAAGGAAGAGAACAGAGGAGAATTCTATTCGTATTTATTATAACCATTGTTCTTTGTGCATCGTTTATGTAGTGCTTTTGTTAAAATGCACTGAAACTTGATTGAAAGTCACAGAAAGTCACACTTACAGAAAAGAGGGTATTTATACTTTTTATACTCGTTTAACGAGAAAGGGCAATGATAGACCTATTTCTTGCATAAGGTAGATTAAAGTGTTCCATATCTGGAAAAAAGTTACGTGCAGAGACAGAAGTTAACTTACAGAACACTGATAGTAATGCGAACAATCCACATCTACATAAATGCAAATCGTGTCCTTCTGAATGCTATTAATTATCGCCCTGTGAATAATGGCCAGTTTCTCATCATAAATTTATTTTACATTCCTTATCTGACAATAAATATGTGGCACTTTGACTTCTCTCTTGAGCTGATTTGTAATACCTACTATTTCTCTCATGAATTAGTAAGTTAAAGTCTTTTACACATGTACAAAAGTCATAATTTTATCCTTTTTTAAACATCCTTTAACAAAGACTAAAATTTACCTTTTGACAAAGAAAAATTACAGAGATATGTGTGGTCAGGAGTCAATGTTTGGTAAAGAACTTACAAATTACATATTGATTATATCTGTAATCCTTACCTAAAAGCAGTTAATGAAACTTAAGAACTAATATTCTGCTTACTGACTCTTATCCTCTCTCCCAGGTCTCCTTGAGGATAAATTTTATAGGAAGAGAGAATGCCATGTGATAACAGAGGCATATATTATAGAGTTATGCTGCCACAAGCCACGCATACCAAGGATGACTGGTTTTCATCAGAAACTACGAAAGAGGCAAGGAATAGCCTTCTGTGTCCCCAAAAGGGAACCATCCCTACTAACGTCTTGGTTTCAGATTTCTGGCCTCCTAAACTTTGAAATAATAAATTTCTATTATTCTAAGCCACTCCATTTATGGTATTTTGTTATGGCAGCCCTATGAAATTAACATAGATTTCTGCTTACTGAACCCTGCCAAGTTTCCTTGAGGATAAATTTCCTAGGAGGGGAAAAATTCCTCTAAGTAGGCAGTGAAGACACTTACCATGTATTTGTTTGCTGAATATTATCAAACACAGTTGTTTTCAAAGAAATTAAATTTGTATCTTTTCGGTCAGATTTTTCAAATGGCACGGAGGGGAATCATGCCATTTGAAATCATGCCATCTCTTTAAATATAGACAGACACAATAATCGCAAGAGAATCTTTACCCATCTTGCTTAGTCCCTTGGCCTCTTTACTAAGTTACTAAACACTGAGAACACGCTGGTGCTAAGTACTACGTTAGGTGCTAGATACGCAATATACACAATGGCGAACAAACCCATGGTGCTCACGATTTATGGAGAACTAGATCAACTAAAAATTTTTAAAAACCATAGATATAAAATTAGACTATAAGAAGTACTGTGAGGAATTTGTTTCAAGAGGTTTAGGGAACACAAAGAATACCAATAAAGAAAACTCAAACTATACAGAAGCAGGTCTACTCACAGATTTCCCTGAGGGACTACAGCTTGCACTGAGGTCTATAAGACACCTCGATCTGTTTAAGCTGGGGGCTGTGAAATGTCCAACAAAAGAAACACATGGAATGGAGTGAAATAAACTTCTCGTATTTAAGGAACAAAGAAAGTCCACTGTTTCATATAAGGGAAGACATTAAGAAGGGGGATGATGCAGAATGAGGCTGAAGAGGTAGACAGCAGCCAGATCATGTAAGACCTTTGATTTAATTAAGCATCTTGGCAGTTTGCCAAATTGCTTTTTCTCTCTTGATTATATGTCTTTGCATGAGACTTTGGAGCTGTGCAGCTTGAAGCAGGGGCACAGAGAAACAGAGCGACATGTATACATAATTCCAAAAGATTATACTGGATGCAACGTTAAATGAATGTCCTGCAAGAGTGAAGGCAGAGGAAGTATTCAGGCAGCTATGGCAAAAGTCCAGATGAGAGATAATGAAATCTGAACTGGCTGAGAAGGAGATGGTAGGGAGAGAAGTGGAGATGGAAATGGACAGAAGCAGATGCTTTCAAGAAATGTTTAAGAGGAAAAACCAACAAGTCCCTACTTTAAAACACAGCACTAGAGTCTCTTCCAAGTCAAGCTCTGTAACTGTAAACACCTGGTTTGTGGACTCTTTTTTCCTGTATGAATCAACTAGAGTTTGTTTTTGTAAGAGAGAAGTGGGAAGAGGAGGCAATGCACTCATCACTTAAAATAAGCAGTAAAAGTTTACATGAGAAAGGAAAGAAGGTTATCTGGGTAATATTAAAGAGTCTGCTTATAAACGGGGCCCAGCAATGAAGCCATCAGCGAAGGATGTAGAAGAAATTCAACAGGTCCAAAGCTGCATGAAGAGATATGATCAAGAGAGAAAAAGAAATTTGATTCAAAATTATAAGGCCCAGGTGAGGACGTGAATTAGAATGAAAGTTGAAAACGAGACAACAACAAAAAAGCATAGCAGCTGTTTTTGTAGGTGAATGAGATAAAAGGCGGAAAGGCAGTGTGTAGAGTGTGATCAGGAACTGTCACTGGAATTTACTGGACTGCTAAACAAATATCAGTTACTAACAGGAGTAAAATGTGGAAGTCGCATTGGGATTCATGTTACCACACAGGGATGACAGGTACTGTCAAATTGATCAAGGGACAACTAGAGCAAAGAATCACTATCCCTACTCTAAAAAGTTCCAAAACATATTTTTAAACACTGAGCTTTAGAAACCGAAGGTGGGAGGCGGTGGCTGGATGGCTCAGTTGGTTAAACATCCAACTTTGGCTCAGGTCATGATCTCATGGTTCGTGAGTTTGAGTCCTGCATCAGGCTCTGTGCTGACAGCTCAGAGCTAGAGCCTGCTTTGGATTCTGTGTCTCCCTCTCTCTCTGCCCCTCCCCTTGCTTGCGCTCTGTCTCTCTCTCTTAAAAATATAACATTTTAGAGTGGGTGATGGGCACAGAGGAGAGCACTTGTTGGGATTATCACGGGGTGTTGTATGGAAACGAAATTGACAATAAATTATTCAAAAAAAATAAATAAATAAAACATTTAAAAAATATATAACATTTTAAAAAATTTTTAAAAAAGAAAGAAAGAAACCGATTAAGGAAGGCAGGACCCGATTTGTGGCAAAGACAGCGAGGTAGCCATCCACCAAAAGTTGCGTGTCCCTTCCATGGTTTAGAGTTGCCCCAGGAACTGATGCTCACCAAGACTTCATTTCCTAGCCCCACTGTGTCTAGCAAATAAATGTTACCAGAATGATGTGACTCATTCTAGTTAAGGTTACAGTTGTAAGGAAGCAGGTGTGGTTTTTGCATGTTATCTCTGACTGTTTCAGCCAGCTGGTTGCAGAAGACATTAAGGACTTAGGGAACAGCAGAGCTCAAAGATGGATACTGTCAAGGCCTTAACTCACTGTGGGAGGAAAGCCATCTATTAACCAAAAATAACTACACTAGATGCATGCATATGCCTCTATAAGTGTATTTGTATGATGAGTGTGTATAAATAGAGCAACTAATAACTAAATTGAAACTTTATAAAGACTGTAGAGAGATTAATCAAAAGACTCCATGTGCCCAGGATGTGGCTGAAAGAATGTCCACAGAAAGGAATGTGAAGAGTTGGCTAATGTTTATGAAGACTGACTGCCACTTTAAGAATTCCCTGAGGAGAAGCTGGAAGAGCTCCATTCCTCCCTTTACTTACTCATATAAGGGGCTGAGCACCTAGAAAGACCGGTGATCAATGGGAACATCTAAACAAGAATATGAACATAAAATAGGTGTGAGGCATATTTTTTTTTAAGTTTAAGTCTATAATTTTGTCACTTATAACATATCAATTCTCTCTGGTCTTGGAGTAATCACCAACTGAGTAGTAATAAAGAGTCTAATAAATAGAGTCCTGTGACTCCTTAAAAGGATAATTTATAAATAAAGTGTTCTGTGAATCCTTAAAAGGTTGGAGTAACTTACAGGCGTTTAGCAGTTTACTGAGAATGAATTTTTCTAATTCTATGTAGCGATTGTAAGAAGGCCAAATAATTTAAAAGCAGGGGATTCTACTTTGTTAAGGCAAAGAAACAATAACAGCGTGTAACTGAATGTTTCAAGTTTCCTTTTCAACATGTATTGATTTAGGTACTTCGGGAAAATACCTATGCTGGGCTAAAGCACAAACCTGGAAGTTTGCCACAATAGAAAGTCCAAAACAACTCAGTATTCCAAGTACAAGGCCAGCCTTGTTTATTCTGATGATACGATTCTCTTCAGGATTCAGAGCATGAACTTGCTTGTAACGAACATAAATTGTAGCAATGCCTGGGAAGAGATAATCCAAAAGACAACAAAGTAATAAATAACCAGGGAATAAAGTTGCCAATAGTTAACAAAGGTCATATAACATAGATTTTCCTTTTACAGTTTATTTGAGAGAAGAGAAAAAAAAAAACAAAAAGCAGAAACAGCTGTCGATTTTAAAGAACTCTGAAGGTTGCATTACGGAAGTACTGATATCTCTGTGTGACTCAAAGGTGCTGGCCTCCTGTGGGCCATTGACAAATATTCAGGATAAAATTTAAGAGAGAAATTTGATGTTTTCTGAAAATCTCTAATGATAAGTGTTATGTAAAACACAAAATATTCTATATAATTAGCATTAAAGTCTAAAGTAATCAGTGCTAAAATATGGATAAAATGGGTCCAGGCAAAAAAACAAAAAACACCAAATCACTCTCATTTCATTTTATTTCAAATTATTACAATTTGGCTCAATGAGACATAGCAGTCAATTACACTGAAAACACACACACACACACACACACACACACACACACACACACACATACTATCCTTGTTAGTCAAGAAAGAGTCAAATCAAATCAAATTCTCCATCGCAAAAATATTGCCAAAGAACTCAGAAGTGTAGAATATAAAACTGAGATATGGTTTTGTAGACATGTTTTCAAAAACTTCAGTCATAAGAAGAATTTCTATAAACTGAATCATTCCTCGACTTCAATTTTTGACTCAAGCAAGTAATAAATATCACATGGAAGAACACAAATACTTAAAACAATCACAACTGAGAGAAAAAACATTTTAGTAAATCATTAATAAAGTTTGGTTCAAAACAATAAATAAACAGGAATGTAAAATACAGTAGAACTCCATTCTTTTGGTGTTAGAACATTGTTCAAAAATCAAACCGTGGTTCAACTGCTGCTCTCAGACTTCTAAATTGTTTATACTAAATGAATTTCGTTGGTGTTAGTTGTGAGCAGTGTGTTTATAACTTTCTGTCCTCTACTGGTTGCTTAAGAAATCCACTTATGGCCTCAAGAAATATTTGGTTATACTTTACAACTTCTATTTGGATGAGCAGTCAAACACCTCATAGATATTTTTTATGTTATCTGTAATTTAACACTTTAAGAAATTGCTTTTCTTTTAAAAGGACCATATCTGCGATCAATAATTCAGTGATTAACAGTCCCTCAAGTAAACAGAACGTAAAACAAGTAACGGACAGTGTTTAAAGAAGAAATTCATTGAGCTATTAATTTCGATTTTTAAAATAATTCCCATTACTTACATAAAACTGCGGCGATATTCAACATCACCCCAAACAAGCATTTTTCTGGAGGTAGGGTACCAGTGTCACTGAAAGGGGAAAAAAAAAAATATGTGGATTTCTCACGCTAGATATCCATGAGCATTTTTTCTAAAGAATAAGAAATAACAGGGGTTACTTCAAATCCTTTATCTTTTATATGTTTGTAAGTTCAGCCCTTACATAATTTTAGAGAACATGACAGTTTGAGCTCACAGTATCCTACCTGGTTCACTTTTTCTTTTCGTATCGCTTCAGTTTATTTCTTTCTGACATAATAGAAATCAGTGGGAAATGATTTAAAAAACAAAAACAAAAACAAAACAAAACATGCTGGGTGTGTTAGGGCTGTGTTCCTGACTTCCATCCTGGGCAGGTGTGTTCATCTGTGTCACCTGAATGTTCGTTCCCTAAACACCGCAGGTCCTTTCATGACTCTTGTCTTTTGGCATCTGTTGTTGATATTGTCTATAATTCAATCAACACCTAATCATTTCCTGTTAATTTAAAAAAACATTTATCAAGCACCTCCTAAGCGCCAGACAGTATTTTAGGGACAGGAACATGGTGGTTAGTAAAAAGAGACAAAGCCCTTGCCCTCCTGGAGCCTCCACGTGAGATCAGCTTTGGGTCCCCTCCCCCCACAATCTTGGCCAACTCCTCTAGCAGAGAGGAGCACACAAAGCACTCTGTCCAGACTTCTATTAAAATCACTTAGTACAATGTTTACGTGCCTGTGTTTCTGGGCGGTAAGGGATACAGAGATCCAGACCAACAGTCTGCCCACTGCTTACTGTGGAACCTTGGGTATGCTCTTCTCACTCCCTCTGACTGTTCCTTATCTGCAAAATGGGGCTATTCACTCCCTCCCAGCCTCATCAGACCAACATGAGGAAATGAAACTGTGGCCGTCCATGTAAAGATCTAGCACAGTAGCAGACGCAGGGGAGATGCACGCTAAATGTTAGTTCCTTTCCCTTCCCTCAAACTACAGTAAAGATGAAAAAACAAAGACTTTTTCAAAGTCCCTTTCAAAACTAATAAGGATCTCAACTAACACAATGTAGTGGGATTAAAAAAGAAATGGAAACTCACTTCTGGTAAGAAATCTATAAGGTGTGGTGGACATTTGGGTTAAGTTCAGGAAAAGTAAAGTATCAAATATCAATTCTAAGTATTGCTCCTTCTGACTCAAAAATGTATCTTCAGAAACAAAAGATTTTATTACTCTGTTCATCTTCAGGAGGTGGAGATTATGGTTTTGTTTCTTCTACCTTTCAAATTTTCAAAAATAATGTATATATATTCTTATAATCAGAAAAAATTCATAATGATCCATAATAGTTGTATTTCAAGTGGTGCTACGGTTTTGAACTATCCCATAAGTAAACGAAAGCATGCAGTTCCGAGATGACTGGCCGAGTGTGCTCCTTCCTCGGGTCTGCATCGGAATGACGTCAACTGGCCCACAAGTGAAAACAGCCAAGCCCATCACCTCATCAGCATGAGGCCTCAACCCAGTGGTCATCAAACTATTCTGGTCACACACTATCAAAAAAAAAGTCTGATCATGTAACTTCAAAATGTATTTATTATATAAGTTTAAATATTGAGATTTTTAAAAATACACACAGAAGTTCTAATAATTTCTTCTCATGCCCTAATACTAGTCCTGTGCATTCTACCTGAGTGCCCACTACTTGAACCACTAAGAGAACATCTGAAGCACATTTGCAGTGAAATTCTCTTTGGAGTGAAATTTGTACTTGGTTATGTCTTTTGCGACTATTAATAAATAAACCTTTAGACAGGGTCTGTGAGCTGAAAGGAAGTTTGCAGAGCATCTAGTCTAACTCAATAATTTTTCAAACGAAGGAAATGAGCCTGAGAAGTAAAATTAAGTTTAGATATATTAGAATGTTGGAGAAAGATCCCAGGGTAATAATACTAGGCTCATTAACAGGAAAATAAAAAGGCAGAATGACAGGGACAGAAAAGGAAGTGTCCAGGGTACTCTTTATCAGAAAATCACATGCAGTACCATCACAGAACTGAAACTCCGAAAAACCCAAAGGCCTCTTAAATGATTAAAAGCTCTTTAAAGTGAAAGCAGACAAGTTCTCGAAGGGGAAATAAAAATGCTGACGGACGCTCAGGAATCATAGATACATGCTCACTAAAGAGTTCCTAAAGAATGAACGGCCTCCTTAAGCTACATATTCCTCTAGCAGAATGGTGAGCGGTGGTGATTATTCATCAGATTGTTCAAATTGGAACCTTAAATTCTACAGTATCTTTTGGTTTTTGTGCATCTTCCCAAAGTGTACCCAATTTGTTGATACCCTTTGCTCCACGTCATGCTACCGTGGGAACAAATGGAGATGGTAACATCTTGATCTCTTTTTGATTATCTTAACAATTTTTAAACATTTTTATTTATTATCGAGAGACAGAGAGAGACAGAACATGAGCATGGGAGGGGCAGAGAAGAGGGAGAGACACAGAATCCGAAGGAGGCTCCAGGCTCTGAGCACAGAGCCCGATGCGGGGCTCAAACTCACAAACTGCAAGCTCACGACCTGAGACGCAGTCGATGCTCGACCCACTGAGCCACCCAGGCGCCCTTCTTTTTGATATTTTTAAAAGGTAAATTTAGGCTTTTGGTTTCTCATCCTTTAGAAGTTCACTATTTTCTGTGTTGGAAAGATTATTTTTCAGGAGATAAATAAATAAATGAAACAGGTGTGACAATAAAACAAACGATGGAAGGAAATCAATGAAACTATTATATTACCTCTGGACAGGCAGGAACTGGAGAGGGGCTGAAACAGACTTTCATGTTTTACTCTTACAATTAGTCTAGTATTGTTTAAAATTTGTTAGAGTAAGTATATATTGTCTTTATAACTGGAAAAAAAGAGAGTTACAGACATAGCACATGCAACAGAGTACCCATACTTACATCATTAATAGTTTTGAAATTTCACAAATATTACTGATACATTTTGACACTTAATGTGGTAGAAAGACCTAGATGACATGTCATAAAGATTATGAGCAGAGCCTGCAGAATCAAGTTATCCAGTCAGACTGAATCTCAGTTCCATCACTTACTGAACCATGTGCCCTTGAACAAATAACTTAACCTCAGACCTCATTTCCTCCTCTCTCAAATGGGAGTAATAACTCTTACTTCACAGGGTAATTGTAACGATTCAATTATTAAGACCTGAAGAATGCTTAAAATGTTACCTTGTACACAGTAGGTCAAGAAATAGTTGCCATTACCATTATATTTTAACACTATTACTGTTGTTTGCAGCATTTCTGCATTTTAAGGGGAGAAGAATTCCACATCTATCTTCTGAGACAATCTCAAATACTTATTCGGAAAACAAGGCACTTAAATGTCATAATTCACTAATTTACTAAGTTAATCTTACTCCATCTCCACATTTTTCTATCACATGGAAAGAACCAAACACAACTTCCTTTTTATATTCCTTTCATTGTTGTAATGCCAAACATGAAATTTGAATTTTAAAATGTTAATGTAAAATGTTAGCTTCGGGTAGTATAGACATTTTAACAATATCTTCTAATCCATGAGCATGGAATGTTTTTTCCATTTTTTTTGTGTCCTCTTCAATTTCTTTCATCGGTGTTCCATGAAACAGAGTACAGATCTTTTACCTCTTTGGTTAGGTTTATTCCTAGGTATCTTATGGTTTATGGTGCAATTGTAACTGGCTTTAATGTTAAAATGTGAATGATACATTATAAAAGATACATTTCACTGACCTGATATAAGGCAAAACAGCGTCAACATGGTGGAATGTTATGGCAATAATGTACGAAAATATGAAACCAGCAGCTGTCCAAATTACTAGGGCAGAAGGAAGGAAACTGAGACCTTGCTGAAACCACCACATCTCAAACAGGTCTTCCGAAGTAGGAAAAAAAAAAAAAAAACAAATTAGAAAAGCTTATTCACAAGTATTTCATCTCTTCTACTTTAGCTATCCACTCCCACAACCTTGTACTTATCACCAAGCGCTGTCCCATTTCTGCAATCATCCCCCACACCATCTACTAACACCTGCTCACTTTTGATTTCTCAGTAAAGGGAACCAAGTTTCACCCACTTGCCATATTCAGAAACATTCTTTCTCCCCCATCTTTCCACACATAATCAAGTACTAAACACTGTTTATTCAGTCTCTCAAATTTCCTTCACATCGACCCTTTCTCTCCATCTTCCCTGCCGTTACTCTACCCAGAACACCATTGTTTCGTGACCGGATTATTGTTGTAATCTCCTACATGGTCCTTCTCCAGTGTGGACCACTATCAGTCTAGACTCCACCGTAAACCCGGAGTGATCCTTCTAATTCTGAAATACCAATCTGACCACTTAATTCTCCTGCAAGAATCTCTCAGTGCCTCCCTGCCCTTACAAATGGTCTTTCCTCCTGTTAAGGAGGATCTGCAAGGTCTTTGTATTGTCTGATCTCTAATTACCTTTCCATAAGTCATCTTTGGCTACTCTTTGTTCCCAGCTCCTTGTTCTAGCTGTCATCATCTTCATCATCATTACAAAAGTAAACACAGTGTCTACTCTGTGTCACCAAGTTGCTAAGCACCTAATTACATCATCTCGTTTACTTCTCACGACAGAATTACAGAGGTTAAGAAAACTGTCCAGGGTCACAGAGCTGGAACTCAGTAGAGACAGAATTCAATCTCGGGCATTCCACCCTAACACCAAACCTCTCCTGCTGTAGCACACTTCTCTTTCAAAAGTTCAGCTGGGTCACGCTCTCGTGCACACTCCTAGACCTTCACCTACACTGTTCCGTCTGGATGACAGACCACAGCGCTATCACCCCTCCAGCCCCACTACCACCTGTTAACTCCTATACACATTCGTGTCTCAGACGTTCCAGCTTCGGCTGAGGATCCCTACTTTGTTTCCCAGAGTCCTCTTTACTTCCCCAACCGGGGCATTTATCTCACTTAGCCCATGCTTGTTTGCTTGGTTTTATCTTCTGCACTAAACCTTAGATTCTGAGAGAGCAGAAACCAACTGTTTTGTTCCCGTTACGTGCATGGGGAGGGGGAAGAAAAAGAGCACCTAAATACACACAGAACACACATCACCACTTTTTTTTCTTAACTCCAGACTGAGGATGTTAAGTAATCATAAATGAATTTGAGGACGTTAATGTATCTAAATGCATTTAATTTTTTAAAAATAAATACAGAAATACTTTCAAATTCTAAGAAATTACTCCTACGCATGTGAAAATAATTTCATGTGTGGAGGAGTATCTTCTCATAGTGTGATGGACAGAAATTGAGTATTTCCCATGAATTCTGTAAGAACAACTCTTATCTGCCCGATCCTCCAGTACACCCAGCTTCCGCATCTCAGACCGAGCTTCCAAACAATGAAATCTCAGCCGTTTTTGACTTGCCATTTACTCTGATCATCTGACTTGTTGCTAAAAATGTACATTTAAATCTTGCTAAATAAGTTTCTTTTCCTTTATTCCTAAAGTCACCATTATAGACATGGTTTGAGTAACTTCCTGCCTAAATTATCATAACCTTCTCCTTCTCCTCCGTTCCTTTTTCCCCTTTTTTAGTCTTTAACATTCTATGAATGATTTTCACCAATTTAGTTAAACATGATGACTCCTTGCCACATTCCTATAGTGCTGTCCCCAGCGGAAGTTTCTGGGATGATAATTCTCAATTTCTAGAAATTTGAATTTCTAGAAATCTACAGTTTGAACTACTTCTAAAGTCTTTAATTCTTCTCCTTTCTTCTCTTTGAACATTATTTTATTTTGTTTTGGATAATTCTAATGCAACATCCTTAGAGGAGTCTCGTTTCGTATTTGTTGGTTCCATCACCCCTTGCACCCATTTTATAGTTTTTGACCATGACCTTGTATCTGGATGATTTTGAATGGGATAGTCTAAAAGGCTCAGGTCGAGGGCGAGTCCCTCCAGGCAGGGTCTGGAGCTATTTTTGCCAGGTACTCTGGCACATTACTGACCTGGGTCAACTTTAGTTTCTTGACTTGCAGGTTTTTTAGACTTTGTTTTTCAGACATGTAAAGTGAACCTGAATTTGACCAGGATTTTTAGACCACGTAGACGTGTAAATTAAATCCTGAATCTGAGTGATGGCGGACTCTGTGGTTTCAGGTTCTCGGGGGCGGGGGGCTTTACTCCTCTGCCCTGACCTGGGTGAAAATGAACACATTTCTTTGCGATCCCCCTTTGCCAGAAAGGAGATATTTCCCTAGCCTGCCCTTCACTGAGTGTGGATTTTTGAGGGTCCTGGCTGAATGTGGGGGAAGGTGGTTCTCCAAGGCCATGATTTGTACAACTGCAAGTAGAAATCTTTACATTTTATTTTTTATGAAAAATGTCATCCCTTGATATACATTTACACAAACTACCGTGTGAATGGTGCCTCTTGGATTTATATACCTGAGAAGTTAAAGGGTATGAATTGTACCTCTCTACCTTGGGGGGGCGGGGGGGGGGGGACAACAGGAGCCGATCACCTGTCACTAATTGTGCTTCATTTCTGCTATCAGCCAAACCCCCCTCCCCCAAAGACACACTGCCAGTTTACTACTCTGGTTTCTGCTCCCTCTTTGACCTTTAGCCCTGGGGGATTTTCCTTTCTGTTCTACATGCCTGCTATGCATTTAAAAGGCTACTATATTTTATCCAACATTTAGGTGTTTTGGCAACAGGAATTTTCAAAACATTGTGTCCACCTCACTGCTAGAAGCATAACCTCCTCCCCCTTTAATCATTTTTGTATGCCTACACCCTTCCTAGTCTTTATGATGGAGCTCAGATACCATCCTCCACACATGACTTTCCCTAATCTCTTTGCATCTGGAAATAAGCACTCCTTCTGGGGAGAACACTTGATGTGCACATCTCTTATGGCTATTACCTTCTGCAGTAGGACAGATTAGGAGAGTGTCTTTAAGTGGATAAAGTCCTTGATAAGAGACTCTATTACCTAAGCAGAGCAGAGGGCCTTGTCCATAGTAACCACTCACTCACTATTTTCTTTCTTTTTAAGTTTATTTATTTATTTGAAAGAGAGACAGAGGGAGGGAGGGAGAGAATCCCAAGCAGGCTCCTCGCTGTCAGCACACAGCCCAATGCAGGGCTCGATTTCACAAGACATGAGATCATGACCTGAGCCGAAATCAAGAGTCTAATGCTTAACTGACTGAGCCACCCAGGCGCCCCTCACTAAATATTTTCTGAATGAATACAGAGCCAAATCCAAATAATCTTAAGCCCCAAAAAGATTCAAGACTTTTCTACTTCAGCAAACAGTATTACCATTTCTCTAGGTTATCCAGATTCTAAGACCTCAGAGTAACCCTCGGTTCCAAAACAGTATCGTCTAGCCAAATGTGGCTACTGAAATTAAAATTACAATTGACTACAATGAAACTTAAAAATTCAGTCTTTCAATCATACTAGCCACATTTTAAGTGCTCAAAAGCCACATGTGTCTAGTGACTACCATAAAGGATGGTGAACATACAGAACATGGGAAAGTTCTATTGGACTATGCTACATAGCTAGTACAGGGATTGCACTGACGTGGCACAAGAAACTAACACATTACTGGTACATAATAAGGGCTAGCTTTTACACTTACCTGCTAAACAGTCTAAAACTATGCCCACTTCACAGAGGTTTATTCAACCTCTGAAGTAAATATCACAGAGGTTTATTCAAGAACTAAATGAATTAATATATGTAAAATACTGTCATAGATGATCAATAAATGGTTGTTCCTCTTGTGGAATGCAAAAGATGAATTACCTGTTTTACAACTTCATAAGATATGTCTTCGAATCTGCACAAACCTGCACCTTTGTAAATCCTGAAATCTACATACAAAGAAAGTAAAAGGATATTTCAAACCACATTCTTATAAACATGTACAATTTCGAGTCAATGAATCAATATTTGTTCATGGATAGAACACTATGTTACAGAATTGTTAACAACTTATTTTTCTTTAAAGAGTTGATACGTGGGTGTCTTTTATTTTAAATCTAGTATAGTTAACATATAGTGTTATATTAGTTTCAGGTGTACAATACAGTGATTCAACTATTCTGTCCCTTACTCAGTGCTCATCAAGATAAGTGTACTAGTGTGTTTTATAATGCTGTCGTACCATCTGAAATTAAGTAATATTTTAAATCTAGGATGTCAATTTTCCCATCCTTTCTCCCATCAGGCAACTCTCACTGACCTCAAAAAAGATAAAATGAAAGGAAAAACACTGAGTTTCCTCCTATGGAACAAAAGACAACAATGAGGAAAGAATGAGAGTTTATTATTAAGCAAAAGAAAACATTAACTAGTTTGTGGCATGCAACGGAAAGAACACAGTTGTGAGAGCAGCAAAACAAACAAACAAAAAAAAACACATTCACTAATCTGTGTGATGCAATGGAAAGAAGACAGTTGTGAGATCAGTTGTGACATTTACCCAAGTGCAAATCCTAGTTTCATCAAGTCCCAGCTGTGTGATTTAGGAATGTTACTAAGCTTCTCTGAGTTACAGTATTCGGATTTGGAAAATGGCTATCTCAGAGGGTTGTTCCTTAGAGTAGAACAGAGTAAGCACACAATTTAACAACGAGAGCTGATTTATCAATTCTGTACAACTAGCCACAGAGATGGGGAACAACACTCAATTCTTGGCATGTGTGAATCATCTTGGATTTGTAGCTCCTGAAACTTAAAGGGTTCTCATTGTTTAAACTGACAGATTAGAGAAGTAGGGCTTGAAATGATTTACCAATTTGCTAACGACAACTGAAAATTTAAGTGTGCTGACTTGATAAGGAAGACTACTTTTGCCCATGTATTTTTGCACTGGAAAGCTGGAAGCCTGGCTGGCTAACTGGCAAGCAAATAAAGCTAAAATTTTAATGGTTAATGATTTAAGGAAACCTTTGAAAATGTGCAGGAATAATCTTCATACAGTAGTAACAGTGCTTAATAAAATGTTTTTGCATCCCTCAACCTACCTTCTCTACTTTCTTTGAAGATCCATGAATCAGAACTGCAGTTACAATTCTTAAATTTCACAACTGTTTGAATGCCGCCGGTAAAAATAAGTTGAATTCCTTATACGGTTTCCTCTAAGCGGTGACTGCTAAGAAACAATAAGAAAGTAAATTCTGGATATTCCAATTGAAGAGAGAAAGCTGTAAGCTTAAAAAAAAAAATTCTATGGACCCATTAGGCCCAAAACAAAGCATAATAGAAAACAGTTATGTTTCTAAACTCTAACTTGGCTGCAGATGGGATATTCTTGTAATTGTTAAATCGTAAAGAGTCTAGAAGATTAAATAACTTTGTATTTATACGTTGGGTCAAATGTTACAGAGAGAGAAATGGGGGAGAATCTAATGATGCCACAAGAACTACGGAACGGCATTTGGGTCCTGATTTATAAATTAAAATTTGGGATAACTGGAGAAAGTATTTCCCTGGTGTGTTTTGTTTTTCAAATGTATCCTAGTGCAAAGAAAGCATGGTGTGAGGATACAAAGACCAACCATTTACCTTTCTGTATTGGGCTCACACACCCCTCGCTCTGCCCCCCGCGACAGAACTGCGCGTGGTGGACAAGCTTCGGGGAAACACAAGGTCAACATCGATCTCAATTTCAAACCTGCTCCCAAGCACCCTACCAAGAACTCTGAGCCTGGGAGCGAACACCCGTACGCTTACTCAACCGCAGTTCTTGTGGGACTGGGGCGAAGGTTCTCGGCAGCCGCTTCAAACAAAACCAAGGCACTAGTTACACCGTTGCCTTCCTCAGAGGTGCAAAACCCTCGAACGTGCACCTGGAGCCTGGAAAAATGCGGAGGCGGAGCCTGGCCTGGCTCTCGGAAAGGGGGGCAAAGGGGAGGAGAGAGAGGGAGGGGGACAGCCCAAGGAAGGGGGCGCAAAGGTGAAGAGCGGAGACCTAGCCCAGGGCAGACACCCGCCCCGGTCCCCCGGGTGCCCAGGGGCCCGCCCGCGCTCCGGCCACCACCAGGTCCCTTCTCCCGCGCTTCGCGCAGCGTAGGGCCAGCCGGCACGCGACTGGTGCGCGGGCCACGGGGGTGGGGGGCTCGGGGCGGCTTCCACTCACTTCCCCGACCCGCGGGATCCCATCCATTGACAGACACTCCGACAGCGGTCTGGGACCGACCCTCACGCCCTTTTCGGCTTACCTTGTAACATGAGCCCGCCAGCGCCTGGCCGCCGCGTCGGGAGCCGTCCGGCCGGACGAAGACAGGGCGGGCCTCTGAGGCGCGCTCCCGAGCAGCCAGGCCAGGCCTGGGGCGCGCTTCCCGCCCCAAGGAGCGCGCCCGCGCCGCCGCTCGTTCCGACCCTGTCTCCCTTTACGGCAATCGCGAAAGTGTCGCGAACGGGCCGCCGCCGTTCAGAGTCACTCAGTCGGCTGGAGTCGGAGGTCTTATTTCTAGCCGTGTGCTTTCGGGGGTCGGGGTAAGGCTGGCGGGCTCGACCTGGGGAAGATGGACGGGTGTGACGGACGTGTTGGGGGGCACGACTCTCGAGAGGGGTGGAGAGAGAGCTGCATGCTCTGGGGTGGGGCAGTGGAATATAGGTGTGTATGGACTCGCGCGAGGCGAACGCAGTGCTTCCCCGCGCCGGCTGCCGTCGCGCGCGGGGTTGTGGGGAAGGCGAGGGGGCGCCCGCTCCTCTGGCCGCAGGTGGAGAGGTCGAGGTGGCCAAGTGCCAGCGCGGGAGCCCGGGGTCTGCTGAGTGGGAGTCGGGATGCGGAGAACCTCGGCAGGCCGAGGGGTGGAGGCGCTGCCCGAGTGGAACCGACCTTGCCTCGTCAGGTCCACACCCTCCTGCTCAGGTGCTGCCAAGTCCACCCGCCGTGTTGCATCCGGTGCCGGGGTGGCCTTCTCTTTGGAATGCGGGCTGGGCCACGCGTCTTCATCAGCAACTTTTCTAGAAATTTCAGCGCGTGTTGACGGGCTCTGAGATCGCCAGCGAGGGTTTATTTCAGCAGCATTCTTGGAAGGAGAAAGGTTGCTAGTGTTTGCCGGCGTTCCCGGGGTCACTGGGATGAATGGGATCTTTACAGTCAGCCGCGTTTAACCGGTTTTCTCCAACTCGGTGCTTGGCGTTTTTGTGTCATTTTGCAAAATTGAATATGTAATTTTGCTTGAAGTCTCTTCGCTCATTAATGAATCCATATCATGATTAGCAAATTCATAGGTACTTTCAGCAGATATTAGTGCCTTATCTTGTATGTGGACACAGAATAAAGATTCCGTTTCGACTCTCGAACTAGCAGGATTGTGTTCAATGCTTGTATTTAATGGACTCACAACACAAGTTAGACTGTCGTAAGGACAGTTAGCATTACTACTTTAGAACCATTGGCGTTCACAGAAAGTTCCAGCTACTGAAGTGCTAAAAGCATTTATTTTGCAACTTATTTGTTCTGGGCTGGGAAAAACCTGTCAAAGCCGTTTGTACGGCTTGTGTGTACAATGTTTCCATTTGAGAAATAAATTCTATAAATCTGCCTCTTGGATTAACCTGTTCCGACAGAGGCACCTTTATTTCTAGTCCAGTTGATAGATGCTATTTACAACTGTGGTTTCATAAATTTATTCTCTCTCCTACACCCAGTCTCGCTTGAAATTTACATTATCAACACTTACTTGTTTGAGATGGATAACTCTAAACTTTGTTACAGCCCAAATTGCATTTTATTGCATGGACAGTTTTTCTAGGCAGCAGTAGACATGTGCTTTCAGCTGGCTAAAAGTGCTTGGTGCTGTTCTTTTGAGGGTCATGCTGTGCTATCTTTTTAAATAGAATATGAATAGAATAATCTATAAAATGCCAGGCTTTTGCTTTTCTTCTTTTTCTCTGGAAGAAGTCATTTCCTTTTTTTAAGGAATGCAAGATTGCACTTCAGCAAAACAGTAGCTCTAAATTGTGTTACACAGTACTGTTTTTGCTTCCAAGTCTGCTGAAAAGGCTTTTGTTTTTGCCAACTTGTTCTTGTTATCATTTGTTAAATAATGCTGAATGTAATCCTGTGATCGTATTAGTTTTCCTTTTTTTTTTTTTTTTACCTTTTATGATTTGCTCAAATAGCGTTGACCATGACTGCGTTCCTTTAGTAGTGCTGTAAAGGTCGGAAAGAGGTGTGTAGCCACCGATTCCTGTGAAAGGGCTGTAAACATACTGCTGAATCAGTGCAGCTCAAAACCTGGCACCCTGAGATGGGGGAGGGGGGATGGGAATTCTGGAATTTCACACTACAGGTTGGATATTGTGTAAGCTTACCTTCTGCTCTGCAGAGCAGTCGGAGATTCCTTTTTTAGTGGGATGCTCGTCAGGCGTTCCCCCAAAGCTGAACACAGGAATAATGGAGGCAGCATGCCATTTTCCTCAGCTGCTATAAGCACAGATGTTCTATGCCCTCGACGTACGGCCACAAAATGCGTGTAATTTTAGTAAAGGTATTCGTTAAACCTCTCTGATTATATTTTTGTACCTTCATTGGGCTTTTCCTATACATATTCATGACTGCACAGAGAAAATCTTTTGTTAGACCATATGTGCCCCCTCCTCTTGACTCCCACAACAGTTTGTTCACAGCACATTATAACTTAGCTGTTTATAAGACACACACGCACACACACACACACCCCACCCTGAGCTTCTTGGGGGAATGGATGGCACACTTCAGTCTTTCTGCTTCCTCAGGGTCTAGAACAACTAGGTGCTCATCAAATACTACATAAGTCATTTTTGTTCCTTGTTCCACAAATAAGTCCTAATTGCCCACTTAGTGTTAGGTATGGTATGAGATTCTTGGCAAAGAATGTTAAGACAGGTGTGGTCTCTGCATTCATGGAGCTCATAGACTAGTGTGGGGAAAAAAAGACCAAAAACAATGTGACATACAAAAAGTGCAAAATGTGATAAGTGCTATGAAAGGAATATTGCCGTAGGGCCAGGTTGTAACAGAGAAGGGGAATTTGCTGATTGTAAGTAGAAAGATTTTAACAGCTGTGGGCCTGTGACCAATATTATATACTAAACTGGATTCCAGATGATGAGAAGTTTCTCAGTTTAAAGTATTCAGTTTTATTAATATAATTTATGAAATGTATCTTCAGTTAATAAGCAGGCTGTGCTACAAAATTATAAATTTCTTTATAAGCTCATTGATGGTTTTTCAAAACATCAGAATAAAATCTCAATTCCTTACCGTAGTCTATAAACCTCCGCATTGTCTGGCTTTTCAGACTTTATTTTATGTCACTCTTCCATCTGACTTACTGCTGTCCAGCCTCAGTGATCTCAAAGGAACTTGAACAAGACAAGCTCTTTCTTGCCTCAGGGCCCGTTCCCTTCTTTCTCCTGCTTTTGGAATGGCTAGCTTCTTTTCTTCCTCTGAATTTGATATAAATGCTGCCTCTTCATAGATTTCAATTACCTTAACCAAAATATGCACCCCTGACTATTTTCTGCCTCCACAGTTTGTTCTCCTCATAGCACTCATCAGAGTATGTAATGCTATGTGTTCACATACCTGTTTTTAGTTATTTTCCATTTGGACATGGGAACCGGGACTCCCGTGTCTGCCCTGTTTACTGCACTCTATATTGGCTGAATGCATTTGGAACTTGGAAATCATTTTCTCATAAAAACTTATGACTGGTGGTTTGTAGGCTAGCCAGCAGTAACTTTAACTCCTTACATTAATTGTTTTAAAAGGACATTTTCTCTATGCCCTGTGGGCACAGGCCTGACTCTGTGTAAAAATTTCAAGTGACTAGAGTAATTTTTGTGCTGTTTGTTTCTCCTTTCCATAGTCCCATCCCATATCCTATTTCCCTTTCTCTCCATAAAGCTTGATCTTCCTAGTATAGTCATCTACCCTGTTGCACTCCCTTGACATATGCTTGCTTTTCATGAGCTGAAATGCAAAAGCTCCTGTTTTTTTCTTGAGATGGTTTGAATTGCAGTAGGCTCTATCTAGGTCCCAGACGTTATGGGATGAAGGGAGAGTGGAGACCGGCCTGTGGCAGCTACAACAACCTCTGTGTCTAGCTGCATGTAGTGAAAGGAAAATAGATACATATATGTCTACATATATCTGAATTTATATTTGCAATATGTATCTGCATTGCTACATGTATCTGAATTTATATTTGCAATCTTGTTGCTAATAGCTTCACAGAGACAATGTTGCCAAATTGCAGTGTTTAAAAACTCATTGACTTTTTTTTCTTGTATGAATTACATAAAGGCTAGATCTAGAAAGGTTTGTCAAAATATAGATTTTTTAAAGAGAGAAAAGGTAAAAAAAAATAAAAAGTAGGTCAGAGGGTAAACACTCAGGAGGAAGGTATCAGTTTATCATATAATCCTGCCAAATGCTCAAACTTAAAACCATTAGGATCAGTTGCTTGTAGTTTAGTGCCAAAAGCAGGCCAGCACCCTCAGTATGTCACCTGTTTTTTTTGTGTTTTTGTGTTTTTTTTTTTACAATAGGAAAATGGAACACCACAATAATAAAGTGTAAATTGAGTTGACTAAACCTTTTATTCCCATTTTAAGTTGAATTCTATGAGAGGTGATTTATTATAGCTCTCCAAATGCGAAAATGAATCATTTAATTTGACTACAGAAAATATGACTACTATAAGGCTAAGTATTTGGTGGCCTGTCACTTTCTCTAAAATGATCTTGTAACCAGTTTGACATTAATCAGTTGCTTTGTGACGTGGTTGGGTGTATGGAAGAATTCTTTGAAATAATGAGATATTAGCTTTGATCGGCCTTTGTGTAAAACATTGTACTTCAGAGCACTTTAGTTAGTTAAATTGTGGCACTGGTGATTCTTTTTAAGATTTTTGGAAATTTATTTAAGGTAGTTGATGATTACAGTAACTTTTCTGAACCAATTATTGAGATACATGATTGAGATTTTGTATGTCACCGTAGATCATTAGTGACATTGAAACTTTGGAATTTGATTTGTATGGGAACAGAGGGAAGAAGTCTTGGGCATGTTTGGTACTGGGTCCATCATCAAGATGTGCTAGTCCCTGTATCACATTCTTTATTCCCACAGTGCAACATTTCTGGGAATTTCATATTGCATTTTGGATAACTTTCTACGAGAAGACTTTTTTTTCTACCAGAAGTGTACCACTCTTGGTTCAATGCCACTATGCATTTAGTTCTATTGAGATTATTCTTCCTCCCCTCCCCCCCAATTCTCTTATGGCTTCCCTTCTGCTTTGTAACCATGAATTTCCTGCAGAGTTCCTTATTTTTTCCCTTTTTTCTTTATACTTAATCCGTTCGAGAACTTTTCTACTTTCTAAAAGAACTAGACTCTAACTTCTAAGTTGAAAACTTGAAATTTTCATCTCTTGCTCAAACTCCAGGTATGTGAGGTTGTCTAAAACATGTCTACTTAAAAGTTACTTTTATGTCTTTCTTACCCCCATCCCTAAATCCCGTTTCATCTCCCTTCAAGCCAAAATAACCGGTTTGCTTTCCTCACTTCTCTTTTTGACAGTAGTACCACTAGTCTGACTAGTTGATTCATGTTTTCTGCTGCTCCAGCCTTCATATCTAATTCCTAAGTGCCTTCCCATGATTCTTCCTTCTAAATAGAAATTACATACAGATTTGACTTCCCCACTTCCATTTTTACCACCCTCTTCTAGGCGCTCACCACGTCAAATGTTTGAGGTCACCATACTAACTTTTGAGTGTTCTCACCACTTTCTGTATTCTGATGAATATATGTATATATAACTCCCCTTTAATCTTGAAAATATTCTTATCATTATTATCTTATGTTGCTTAGTAATTTATAATAATTATGTTACCTTTCATCTTTTCTAAGTCAAGTGCAAGTACTTCTGGGATTAAACTCAATGTCCTTTATGAAGAGTCATCCACTTAATACACTGATACTTTTTTCTTACTACATCAGTTCATGAGGTCACTCTGCTAATACATGTATTCCGTCCTCTTAAAGTTAGGTTTTTTTAACTGCTCTTTACCCTGTCTCAATATCCCTTTCTGCTAATAAGTTTTATCTTTCAGTTAGCTTAGACAGGAACCTTGTGTTTGTGTGAACCGCACTTACCAGTTGTATGAGCTTGGACAAGTTAATTAGCCCCTGTGTCTTAGTTTCATTTTCTGTAAAAATGGGGATAGTTAATAATCCTGACCTAGAGTTATTGTGAGGATTAAATGAGTTAATATGTGAAACGTGCTTGAAGTGTTAGTACACAGTAAGTGCTCAATGTTATCTTGTTAGCATTAAATTTAAAATTTGATTTAAGACCCATTCTATTCAAGTCATTCCTCTGATATTAATACAAATTTGCTACCTTAGCCAAAGGGTATGCCTTTGGACCTCAGTGTCCATATATGTGAAATGATTAGGTCATTTCTAAGGTCTATTCCGTTATATTACTGAAATCAGTGTGAGGTAGAAAAAAAAGCGAGAACTTTGAAGTCAAACAAACTTTAAGGTATCGGGAAGTGTATTACTGTTAAATCCCTTAATATTTTTCACCTGAGGGTAAAGTTCTATGACTTCTTTTGGCTCACACCATCAGTAAGAATTAGATCTAAAAACAGGTTCCTGGTGTCTGCTCCCTGTTTGATATGCATTAGGCTGTCACAGTTTGTTTTTAAAATTTACTGACATTGACATAAAAAGTGGCTGACAGACGTATCTTTTTCTCTTTTTTTCAGGTAAAAACCAGCCACAAAAAGCCGTGAAGCAAAAGAAATTATTCTCTTCAAATAAAAGACAGCCGAGATCCATGAGTGGGCATCGGTCAATGAGGAAACGATGTGGAGATTCTCGCCCGGAGTCCCCCGTGGGCTTCGGGCATCTGAGTACTCCGGGGTGTGTGTTAAATAAGTTGTTTCAGTTACCTACACCACCATTGTCAAGGCATCAACTAAAGCGGCTAGAAGAACACAGATATCAGAGCGCTGGACGGTCCCTGCTTGAGCCCTTAATGCAGGGGTATTGGGAATGGCTAGTTGGAAGAGTTCCCTCCTGGATTGCCCCAAACCTCATCACCATCATCGGATTGTCGATAAACATCTGTACAACTGTTTTATTAGTCTTCTACTGCCCCACAGCCACAGAGCAGGTAAGATGAGTTTCTTAGCAGATTTGGGAATTTGTTATATACCCAAAACAATGTAATTGGGATTTTAGGTCATTTTTGCCTAAGATAAGATGATTTGGCAGTTATTTATCAACTGTTCTAAAAGATTGTATCACATATACTATTAATAAAGCTTATAATTACAATCTACTTATACAGTCGGCTTATGAAAACTGGAAGCAAAGGGTGGAGTCCGATTCTAGTAGGTAAATTAATGTCATCAGAGATTAACATGTAAGGTGATTCTTTTAAAATCAGTAAATCTCAATACAAAAAAAAAAAACCTTTTTTTTAAAATGGCTGGATTTAAAAAAAAATTTTTTTAAATTGCTGAATGAAATCTTAGCAAGGTTTAAAATGATCAGAGAGAAAAGGCTCTGGTCGTGAGATGGCACAGCTGTACATCAGTCTCATCAAAAGTGGTTTCCTCTCTATTCCAGTGAGAATTGTTTGAATATCTCTCTTCCTGTAAATACATGTGGCTGATAGACCTCAGATATATCTTATTCTAATGAGGTGAAAGAAGCGTGAGAAATAGTCAACATAGTGCATTTCCTCTTCCGTGTCCTGCAGTGGCTGCTCTTAGGGAGAGAAGCAGTATTGCTCACAAAGACTCTCTTCTCGGGCCTTCCTCAGTACAGCGCTCTCCGCTGCTGGTCCTGCTTTTTACCCTCTGTACTCATTACTTGAAACCAAAACTGAAAGTAGAGCTCTTCATCAGAATAGGAAAATTGATGTTTATCTCTTTGATTTTAAAACTTCCTCAATAAAAAGAGAACTAAAGTAGTTAGGTAGATGGAGGAGAATCAGGAACATTTGTGTGCCTCTCCAAGTGATCAGTCACAGGTAGCCAAGAAGATAGAAGGTGATTCTCAAAGGTGTCAAAGGTGATTCTGAACCATACGAAATCATCATGGTCACAACAGTCCTTATCTCGTTTTAAGCTTGAAGTAATCATTTTTTAAGTAGTCTTTTCAGGTTTTTTGTTCTTTGTGATAAAATTATCACCATCCAGCCCCTCTGTCCCTTTCTGTATTTACCAATTCATTTGTTTATATATCTCTCATTCTTTAAAATATTTATTTATTTTTGAGAGAAAAACAGAGTGTGAGCTGGGAGGGGCAGAGAGAGGAGACACAGAATCTGAAGCAGGCTCCAGGCTCTGAGCTGTCAGCACAGAGCCCGACGCGGGGCTCAAACTCGCAAACTGTGAGATCATGACCTGAGCTGAAGTTGGAAGCTTAACCGACTGAGCCACCCAGGCGCCCCTACATATTTCTCTTAAAGTAAATGCCTATCGATTATCACAGTTACTTACAAAACACTTTTTTTTTTTTTTGTCTTCTTCCAGTTCATTTCTTAATCACTCTTCAATACTTTAAATTCCTTTTTTCCTGTACAAATATAGTTCCAAACAGATTGTATGAATATGTGTCTGATTTTCTATCATTTCCTTAACTATCTTGCTTCATATCAATCAGGAAACTTAAAAACTAGTATGATTGTTTACATGTGT
The DNA here is from genome assembly GCA_030068075.1 of Paguma larvata. Taxonomy (NCBI): domain Eukaryota; kingdom Metazoa; phylum Chordata; class Mammalia; order Carnivora; family Viverridae; genus Paguma; species Paguma larvata. Next base: position 91,055,960 of record CM057833.1, read on the forward strand.
CCCGGAATTCTTTTTCGTATGTCCTTTGAACTGTTTTACCTGTGGCTTATTTGAGGACCTGATAGCTACTTCCAGAGAAGCTTGGTCCAGGTCTTACACATCCTTAGAGTTACAACAAAACAACAGGAGGTGTGTTAATTCAAATGGAAGCCTTCCAGCAATCCTAAGCTAGTTCCACAATGTGGGTGGGGGAATGAGAGCAAGTTCAAAGGTAGCTCACCTACTAATATTTATTGAATACCCCCCAGAGTACCAGGTACCATGTTCCCTGTAATACTTTCCCTCAGCCTCTGTGCTTAAGTGATTGGGAATTATTGGAGTAATCTTAGAATTAGTTTAAATCTTTGAGGAAACTTCCAGAATGAGAACTAGTCAAATTGAACAGAACTTTTCACAGTGGCTGCTAGGAGGACTCAAGGTAGAACATGACTGAGCCGCTGTTTGGTGCTCTGCAAGGGAAGGCAGTGTCTCACAAAGGCTATGCCTGGACGTGTTTATAGCTGCACAGTAGGCCCTTGTTAGACATTAGATCACAGTGCATTAAAATAGGTCATGGCTGTCTTCCCTGATACACTCTTATTATCTCTGTGATCTTCAGTAAATTATGTAAATTCTCTAAGTCACAGTTTATTTATCCTTTGAAATTGTATTTTGTGGTACTGAAAGAAGTAAGATTTTCCATTTAGAGTACGTAACATATAATGCTCAATAAGTGATTATGATTTCATTGATCAAAACAATGAAGTATGTAACATGTTCTTCCCCCAAATCTCCCTCCCATTCCTGATTTCCTCTAATAAAATACTTCTATGTGGAATCATGAATATTTTTTTTCTTAATCATTGTTTTAGAGTCAAAGAGTTCTGTAAATTTATTACCCAGGGACATTCTCATTCATTATGATTCTGATTCCTTTGGGCCTTATTCCAATGGGTGAGCATTAAATTTCATGTCTCCAGGTATTGTGAACTTTCCATATATTTTTTGTTATTTCTTTTAATACATTAGAGTTTCAGATACCAGACTTTCTAGTAGAAAAGAATGTCTCTATTGTAATGGTTTCAGCAATTTGCCTTTTTTGTTATAAAATAACTTTCCAGTATATGAGAAAGGAAAATTAGTCCTTATTTTTCAAATTACTGCGATAGAACTATAGACTTAACCCTTTACAAGCTCATCTATCTATTTAGAGAGAGAGAGCTCACAAATGTGTGCATGCAAGGGGCAGAGAGAGAGATGAAGAGAGAGAATCCCAAGCAGGCTCCAAGCTGTCAGTGCAGAGTCTGACACGGAGCTTGAACCCATGAACCCCAAGACCATGACGTGAGCTGAAATCAGAGCCAGATGTTTAACTGACTGAGTCACCCAAGTGCCCCATCCCTTTTTATATGTATACCAAAATATACTCATGATTTATTTCTGATACTATGTATTTAAATCTCCTTAGCTAGTACCTTTGATTTTAGTATCATGAGTTAATTTGGAATTTATCTTACAGCTTGATATATGTTACATAAGCTTGTGTTACCCTTTCAGCATAAGACAGAAAAAGGAAATTGGTGTTAGCTATTTCATACACAGGAAAACTAGAATGAACTGAGCTATGTGTTGTTACCAATAAGAGCTCTGTCAGGTTTAATGAAAACTTTTTGAAATATGATCATAAGAGTTTTTTAATATTCATCTGGTTTTGTTTTCTATTGCTAAATGAAATGCTTTTGATCTAACTTGCTAAAAGATGTCATAGATTTTTTTCAATGTAGAAAAATGGAAAGAAAGTTAAAGTGAGACATTGCCCATAATCTCATTTCCCAGTTAACTCCTAATGACTTTGAAAAGAAAAGGGGAGGGGTGCCTGGGTGGTTAAGGGTCAATTGGTTAAGAGACTGACTTCGGCTCAGGTCATGATCTCACAGTCTGTGGGTTTGAGCCCCACATTGGGCTCTGTGCTGACAGCTCAGAGCCTGGAGCCTGCTTCAGATTCTGTGTCTCTCTTTCTTTCTCTGCCCCTCCCCTGCTCACACACTTTCTCCCTCAAAAAATAAATAAACATTAAAAAAAATTTTAAAGAAAAGGAAACCATTACATAGTTGGAAAAATTTAAACAGAAAGATATAAAACAAAAATAAAATCTTTTTTACCTGACTTTCCTTCCCACTCCTACCTCCACTTCCTCCTCTTATATAATGTAAACAAGTTTTTGTTTTATCCTCCCAGAAAAAGAAAAAAAAAATCACTATTGCATCAGCACATGTATACATTTGTATGTATGTAAACCCTTCATTTCTGTTTCAAAGGCCCTATTAAACCGTATGTTTTTTAGAATTTTTCACCTGAGTTGACTCATAGAAGAGCATCTCTGCAAGATTTTGCACGTCAGTGATTGCCTGATTGTGATAAGATTATTTGCTCATGACTGTTCTTCCCCACTCACCTATCAAGGGTGTAATGGGTTTCCTGAACGACACATATGTTCTTTTATTGATTCGGTGTATCTCTCAGGCTCTTAACCCCGCTGAGACCATGCTTATTCCTGAATGAGGAAGCTTCTTCCTAAAACACTTCTGAGTTGTGAAGGAATGGCAACAAGGAAGAAATATATAAATGTTAGCTTAGTATTCTACAGGTTCACAGGAAGGATGAACAATCGAAAGACCAGAAGACTTTGCTCTCTCTTAATGCATATGTAATTCTGTCTTGCCTTTTCCATGATTATGTGTATACTAATAGTTGGAGTTGTCTGTGTTTCAGACTAACACTTTGCCCCGTTAAAATCCTAAGTTACGGGCACCTTGGGGGCCCAGTCAGTTAAGCATCTAGCTCTTGAGTTTGGCTCAGGCCGTGATCTCATGGTTCGTGAGTTAAAGCCCCACATTGGGACCTGCGCTGATAGCACAGAGTTTGCTTGGGATTTCTCTCTCTCTCTCTCTCTCTCAAAATAAAAACATTTTTTTTTAAAATTCTAAAAATAAATAAATTAAAATAAAATCCTAAGTTTAGATCCCAAAAAGTCCCTAGCTTTCTAGTCCTGTAAAGCAGTACCATCCAATAGAGATTTCTGTGGTGATGGTTATGTTCTGTGTCTGCGTGGTCCAGTATGGTAGCCACAGCCACATCTGGCTGTCAAGCACTTGAAATTTCCCTAATGCAGCTGAGGAACCGAGTTTTTAGTTTTATTTAATTTTAATGAATCTAAACTGAAATAGCCATAGGTGGCTAATGGCTACTGTGTGGGACAGTGCAGCTCTAGAGAGTAACTGGATTCCTTTAGGAGCAAGAAGCAGTAGCTTCAAAGTCTAGAAGGTGGGAGTCCTAGTCACACGAGATTCATCAATCACTCAGTCCGGTGAACTTGCCTGTGAAGTATGGTTACGTAAGCACAGTGATTGCTTTCAGGGTTTGTAACTGGCCTAGAGGAGGCTTATACTCCGGTCCTTTTGATAGCTTCAGTGTTCTATAATACGAGACTCTAAGAAAATGTTTAATAGAAGATCCGTGCCTTTAATATTGGGAACTACATAGATCTCTGAGAGAAACCTCTTTGCGTGGAGAATATGAATATTATTTGCAGCTCTGAGTAGTTTTAATTTGCTGCTGTGAGCATTTAATATTCAGTTTAACTTGATAACCAGTATCCGAGAAAGTACCTTGTGGTTACAGAAATTTTTTCATGGCCTGGGCATGGGAAGATAGTGAAAAGTGGTATAAGACACTCTTCTGCATTCTTAAAGAGAACACACCGAATAGAAGCTCTCCTTTTTTAACGCACAGCATTTAAATTCAGTATTAGTGGTTCAGTTTCTTTGTGGGAAAAGAGAAATTATTCCTTAAAAATATGACCATAAGTATTTGAAAATTAATGTTCTTAGCACTCTGTGTACTAGATCATCATTTCCCTACTGTCGTTCCATAGAGCACTGAAGTGGTGTGTTGAAAAGTAGGTTATGTGCGCAAATAAATTTGGAAAATGGCAGTATATTGTGTCTCCCCTCTCAAATATTCACAGTGTGCATTAACAACATTAAGGGCTGGAAGAATCCTACTGTAGAGAAATGTTTGAGAAATGTTCAACATTATTTAACCCAGTGTTTCCCACATGAGTTTAGCATGGAATTCATTTTCTTCACCTAATACCTATAAACATCCTGAAAGATACAATTTGGGAGAAACTGTACTAGATTGTTTATTAATCGACTCTTAGAATCTAAATGTTAGAATCTAAACGTTAGGAGGACTCTTATGGAAGCTACCTTGTCTAATGTCTTAGATAACCTTACAGTATCTGCTTAAGCACCCCTACAAAGCAAAGAATGTGATTCTTTTACAGTTCTGATTGTTTCAGGAAGTTTTTCATTACGTAGCCCTTGCATTCTCTCCATTTGCTTCCAACTAGTTGTACTTCTCTGGAGAATGAAGACCGAATATCTGCAAGTAAACCTCTACCAGTGAAACACAGTAACGAATACGTCTTGGTAACTCTGGTCTTTCTCGTTTCACAGGCACCTCTGTGGGCATACATTGCTTGTGCATGTGGCCTTTTCATTTACCAGTCTTTGGACGCTATAGACGGGAAACAGGCAAGAAGAACCAACAGTAGTTCTCCTTTGGGAGAACTTTTTGATCATGGTTGTGATTCACTATCAACAGGTATTGTTGATTTTTTTTAAAAAATGTTCATGATTAATAGTGATAAAATTAATGTGGTAAACAATGTTAGAATAAATAAGTTTATGGTGTTATATCAGAATAAGGGATTTATATCAATCAAGTTTTAATGTTTTCAAAAGACTATAAATATGATTAATACTTGTTCATTATTGGCTGTATTGGGAGATTTAGAGATTAAGTTAATTTCTACTTAAATTATTTTAACCCTAAATATTATTCTTTTGGCACCTGTGATATTTAAAATCCTAGGGCATAATTGTCGTCATCAAAAATCTCATAAATTTTAGACAAGAGTTCAATAGTGGGAAACCAGGAAATCTGTGGTCTTTATATTTAAGTGGATATTCTGTAGACATTTAAAATTATGTTGTAGACCTGCAGTATAACTGGTAACAAATGGGCTTAGATAAAAAGATTGGAAAGAGGGATCCCTAGGTGGCTCAGTTGGTTAAGCATCTGACTCTTGATTTCAGCTCAGGTCATGATCTTGTGGTCTGTGGGATGGAGCCCAGTGTCAGGCTCCACTCTGTCAGCACTAGAGATTCTCTCTCTCTCTCTCTCACTCTCTCCCCCCCTCCTTTCTCTGTTCCTCTCCCACTCATAATGCACTTGTTCTCTCTCAAAGTAAATATTTAAAAAAATTTTTTTAAAAGACCAGAAAGAAATATACTAAAATGCTAGCAATAGATGAGTTACTATGTATTATAGGTGAAAAACCTTTATTTGTAAGGTTTTAAGAATAGTATTTTAGTACTTTTTTGGAGAGAAAAAAGAGATTTAGGAACTAAATGACAGTTTCTAACTAATCTTCTTGGTAGGAGCAGCCCCATGCCCTCACAAACTCATATCTTTACTTATTTTTTTCTGTTGGTTTCTTGTCATTTGGCAAAGCATTTAAAATATTTTTTAAAGAAACAAATAAAAACCCAAGGTAGTTTTACCTCCTGAACTCAGATATGCAGATGTAGGTTCATGTGAAAATCATTGTTCCAATGTGTCCTGACAACAGCTTCCACAGTAGAGGAGAATGAATAGCTAAGCAGCCATAATTCATAGGCTTGAATACAAAGGCTTATCAGGTACCTACTTTAATTGACTGTATCCTATTTTTTTTAACTATTTACTTATTTTGAGAGAGAGCGCATGTGCGTGTGCACAAATGGGGAAGGGGCAGAGAGCCAGGCAAAGAGAATCACAAGCAGGCTCCACACTCAGCCCGAAGCCCCACTTGGGACTTGATCTCGTGACCAAGAGATCATGACCTGAGCAAAAAACCAAAGGCCGACACTCAACCAACTGAGCCACCCAGGTTCCCCTCTATTTTTTCTTTTAAATGATAATCTTTTTTGTGGTGTAGTTTGAGTTCCAAACTTTTATAGGATGTGTTTTTCTGTATAAGTCACCCATAATTATATCTGCAACATAAGAAAAGATCGCTCTGAATCTAAAAACAGCCAGTCGTTTTGTGAGTTATGTAGGCCTTTAGTTTATCTTTCTTTTTCCCCCCCAATAATCACTTAACACAGTGTTTAGTATGTTTCAGGCACTGTCTGAAATCCTTTACAATATTGATTTATTTTGTCTGGTTTTTTATCATCATGTTACAAATGAGGAAACTGAGGCACAGGGGGAAGTTTTTTTTTTACTCTGCCTTGTAATTTGTTTACTCTTCAGTAGGATCACTATCGCTAAGTTGTGAGGATACTCCAAAAAATGCTCAAGTGTTTTAGGTGCTTTCGAGACCTTTGGTTCCACTAAGTGGTATAGCGAAAGAAGAAAGTGAAATTATGGGGTAAAAGATAACGTAAAAGATTATATCCTACTTTCCTGGAACCCTAGATAACTGAGAGAAGGTTGTACGTTCATAGCATGTCTTTTTTTTTTCCTTCATTTAAAATCATTTCCAGCTCAATTAACGTTGGGTATCGAGATTGTTGAGTGTTTATTGTGATCTTTCTTTTGCAGTTTTTGTCGTTCTTGGAACTTGTATTGCAGTACAGCTGGGGACAAACCCTGATTGGATGTTTTTTTGTTGTTTTGCTGGAACATTCATGTTCTACTGTGCACACTGGCAAACATATGTTTCTGGAACATTGCGATTTGGAATGTAAGTAACACTTAACAGTGATTTTTTTGTTTTCTCTTTCAGATATGGTGAATGTTGCTTTTATGTATCTCAGTATTAGGAATTGATCGAAAAACTAAATTAGTTTAGCAAATAGAAGTTTAAAACTCTCATTATTATAGCTGCCTGATGGTCTCTGTCCGTCTATCACACTGTTTAAAAGGAAATATTTGGACCTCCCAACCAATATTTTAAAAGTAATATGAAAAGCAGCGGCCCCTCCTCACTCATACCCACTTGTCTTTCTGTCAGATAAATTCACTGTATTTTCCCTATATTTACCTTAACTCCATGTTTTATTTTGACATACAAAAGTGCATTTTCAGGAAAGATTAGATAGTTTATGAGAGCAAAGAGCAACTCTCATCTCTAAATACCATAGCTTAATTAGATTTTATTCTTTTCATATTATTTGTGAGTCTATAAAAATCTAAGCTCTGGATAATTCATTTGACATAAACACACCATATAGATTACTTACCGACAAAATGCCCAAAAATTTAAAAAATGAAATACAAACTCCTTTCAGACTCTAAAATGAATAGTTTCTACCTGTTGATCAGTACTTTTCATAAATATTAATGAGTAAGCTCATCTTGGAACAAGGTAAAGGATGGAATTCACCAACTGGTGTTTGATTGTCACAGATCTGGTTTACACTGGCCAAGTTAGTCTTATTTTTTTCATGGTGTAGGATTAAAAGAGAAAGAACTTGAGAAAAGACTCTGAATACTTCATGAACTATCCAAATAAAATCTCTGATTGCAAATGATAGGATAACATCTTAACCTAGTCTCTTTAAGATGAATCATTAATGGATATTTAAATTTTAGATCCCTAATACACTTGGTTTTCTAGCTCTTGTAAGAGCCAAATGCCCAAAAATTCAGCCGTTCCTTACAAATTCAGTTCAAATGGTTTTTGCTAAACTTATTTAAATAGAACTTAAGATGTTCTTAACTTATGCCAGTAACAATAAATATTAATATTTTGGATGTTAACTAAAAGACATGTCCTGGAAGAATTTCATAATAAAGCGGTTGGAAGACATGTTTTTAAGGCCCATCTTGAGGTAATACCCTTAAATGACAGTGGACATGCATGTCCAGTTGAAACTTGTATGCCTGTGCATTCATTAGTTTTAAAATGATCAGTGCTCAGGAAATATTGTAGATTTCTGATACAAAAAAAAAAAAAAAAGAAAAGAAAAGCACCCACTAATTGAAAACACTATGTACAGATTTTTTTTTTCAAATTGTTTTTATAGCCTTTATCTCATTGTTTTCATAGTCTTACTCTGCATTGGTAAAACCACAAAATACAATGGACTTCTAAGATCACTTGGTTTGTCCTCATTCCGTTTTAATTTTTAGTGACACGACTTTTCAAAAACAGCAGAACTTGTAATATCTGGAGTTGACATAGTTTGTTTCAGTGGTTATTATAGTTAACTTGCAAGCCCTTATTTTGAAAGTTTGTTTATCAACAGCCCTAATGAATTCTCTTTCCCTTTCAAGTAAAGCAGCACCAACCATGTGGCATGGGAACTGAAGGAGAGTGAGTGAACCTGGAGATAGGGGAAGAGGAAACAGTGTTCTTAGGAGAGATTTGATAGCACAGCTTTCCATTCGCCACTCTTATGTCCTTTGTGGTGTACTCCTTTGATAAAATATGTACGTAGAGAACTGTGAGCAGTTCCATATTGTTAGACCAAAGATGCCTGCAGGGGAGTGGCAGGAGATAAGGCTGGAGAAGATCCAGAAAGTCGGGATTTCTATGTCCTGCCAAGAAATATGAGCTTTTGTCCTGAATCTGTGGGGAGCCTGTGCAAAACCTAAACCAGGAAAATGACAAAAGGACAATTTGGAAAGAGCAGTCTGGCAACGTTCGGAGGGTGAATTGGCATGGGCTGTGACAGAGGTAAGGAGGCCCCCTAGGAGTCATCAACATAATTGACATGAGGAATGCTCACACCTGAACTAGAGTGATGACAGCGCTCTCAGAGAGAAAGTCATACTGGAGAGAGGCTTGAGACCTAGAAACTGTAGGACCTAATCTCTCTCTGCATATGGGGAATGAATAAGCAAGCAGAGACTGGAGTAACTCCCAGTTTCTCTCCTTAGGTGGTTGGATGGGAGGTGGAGAAAGGCACTACAGGCAGAAGAACCTACGTGAAAGGGAGAGTTCTATCAGAATGTGTAGGCAAGGGATTTTAGACATCCAGATAGAATGAAAATACCTCAGAAAGCTTAGAAAGCAAGCCTAGAAAGAAGCCTATGAAAATCATTGAACAGCCAGAGAAGGAGGCATACCAGAATGAAAAGCCAGAGATTTCAAAAGAGAACAACGCTAAATGCTGCCAAGACTCAAAATGAGGACAGAAAATCATACACTAAACTTGGCAATATGAGGCCATCCAGAGTAGTTTCTCTGTAGCGGAAGGGTAGAAGCCAGATTGTAGGGGATGGGAAGGGAAGGGAATAAATAAGCACACGGTTGGCACAGGTGACTTACGGAATGTGGGCTGTGATGGGAAGGAGCAAGGCATCTGTTAGAAGAAAGAACATGGGAGCAAAGGAAGGAAATACAAAGGCTTTGTATTTACACAGAAGAAATTGACTAGAGAAGAGATGGAGGATTCGGGAGCGAGAAGAGAGATGGATCTGTGGAGCTAGAGTGATGGCAATGCAGGACCAGAGTTTAGGGCCACGGGCAGAGGGACGAGGCGGGCTGACACTGTCCCACTGAGACCATCGTGCTTCCTTGTAATGATGTGAAAATAGATACAGAAATTTTGGAGCCAGCTTAAATTTAACATCTCAATTTAAATTACATATTAGTATTAGAAGGGATTGGTTTTGATTTGGAAAATTGAATAAAATTTTCTGAAATCCTGCATTCATATTAAGGCAACACGATTTGTTTTTTAAAGTATAAGCAGGTCTCAACATTCAAAGAAATGTGCTGTGAGTCCTTACATTTAAGGAGATATTTTTCAAAATACCAATGTAATGGAGGCATATGGAATAATAGAGATATTCCTAAAGAAGCTTTAAAAATACCATTTAAGATTTCACATTCTTTTCAAGAGCAAATAGAATAGGCAGATGTATAATAGGCTGAATATTGAAGTAAAGTTTACATGTATGGAAGAGAAAGTCCAAATTTTGTTTAATTAGAAAAGAATAATATAAACTCTCAAATGTAATTTGACCAAAGAAATTTTTTTAAATCTCTTAACTTTTATTACTTCTTTTTGGAGAAAAGTGAGAGCAACCCTTAGACACCTTAGGCATTTTATTTTAAAATATTTTTATTTTTAATTGTTTTATTTTGATGTTTATGCACGAATGAAAAAAAGTCACAAAGATTTCTTTTTTATATATAATCAATTGAGGTCATTGTGTGTTTTATAACCATATAGTATATATGGCAAATAAGAGATCTTTATTTGTTTTTCTTAATCTCCTAATGTCACTAATTTTAGTTGCTATTAAATTTGCTCATATCTTGACCAAAAATAGGCACCATGGTTTAATTCATTTTTAACTAAGTAATTTCCATTCAAAGTCAGATATTATGAGAAAAGCCAATGTGTTTTGGATACATCATCTCTGATATTATGAGCTAAATCTTTCAGCACTTTGCTCTGAGCACAGCTTTAGCTGCCTGTACAGAGTATATTCGTACCTGTCACATCTAGACAGACCCCAGTCCTCACAGTGCTTCTGGACCGAGCAAGTAGAGGTCTGATAGAGATGAGTTCTGCTCAGTGGGACCCTTCTAGACCCAACTTAGCCTGGTAGGATTTTTACTAACTTGGATTTGAAAGACTGGGGAGAGAAATGGGCTCAGAGGCTAGAATTTCACAGAAGGATTGGGTCGGCGGATGATAAGAATTATGAATTGAAGTTCATTTGTAAACATTTGTAAAATATTCTTTAAAATGTTTATGGGTTATACTAAATGGAAGAGTTCACGTTTCCTCTCTTAAGGCTTAAGCCATGTATATGTAGATATTTTAAAATATGTAATTCGTAATGTATATATAGAATCATTTTTGTAAGTTAAATGCTTAGAAACTCTAAACAATCTCTAATAAAACTATTCATGCAAAATACTGACCTTAAAGGAATCCCCCACACTGTGAAATGTAGAACTCGTACTTAAATTGTCATTTCAGAAAGAAAAAAAAAACTTTTCACAAGTCAAAAAAAGAAAGAAATTATAATAAATTGATCTAGATCAGCATATCTTGCCCCAAGTGTTATCTCCAAATTATTGTCTGTGTATCAGCTTGAGCAAGGCCCAGAACTTTCATTTCCTAATTTGTAAGTCACAGTTTTGGATTTGATGGTATCTAACGTCCTTTCTGTGAGTCTGTTAATTTTACAGTTATTTCCAGTGTACTTATTATTTATAATTATAGCAGGCAGAGTATTCAGTACAATTTTCAATTCATGCTTCTTAGTGTTTTACATTTACATTAGCTAAAGCTATGTAAATACATAACTTCTGACTTTTTATTTTCTAGTTAAATGAAAAAAGTTAATAGGCTCTGTATTCTACTGGTAGTCTGGCAAATCCAGTTCAATTCTTACCCAAGAAATCAAGAATAAGTATTTGCAGACATCATAGTAATTGAAAACTGTTAATGTTATAATTTAAACTGTCTGTTAATGTATAATCCACTTTTTGTGGATTAAGAATTAGGAAGCTTCCCGTTAAATATTCATACCGGATATTCATGTCTTTAAAAGTTTAAGACTTATCACATGAACTAATAACTATCGAAGATTTTCCTTTCAGTTTCTAGTTTCCCTTGTGTTTTTTGTTAATAAGTCATTCATTTGGACTGTGCCTATTTTAATCTTATAAAATTGTTAGAGATAAGATCTTAAAACAATGTAATGTTGTATATTAATGTAAAGCCTAGATTGCAGTTTGGAGTCTCAGATCATCAGGTAAAATCGTAGGCCTGTTTCTATCACCATTAGCATTCCTCGGTTCTTAATTTTGATTACACGGTTTTGATTTGAAGTCTGCCACTCTTTTTGTCCACATCCTTTAGTGATCGAATTAGACGTGTTACCTATTTTTACCACTAATAAACTAATCCAGTGTAGTAGAGAGGTATAATGCTGGTATGGAATTAAGGGAAGAGAAGGAGGAAAAAGGATAAGATTCTGGACTAGAGATTATCAGGAAACAGGACAAGGAGCTGAGCAGTTTGATTTTGTTCTAACCATATCCAAAGAAGTCAGAGTTTCCCTTGGCCTTTTTCGTGTGCATGTGCTAATTTTACTAAATAACAGAGGCAAGAGCATGATGAGATGCAAGGAAGTGAAGGGGAACGGGATGATGAGTGGTTTTTCAAACACCTAGATGACTGTACGGTAGGGCTTCTGGAAGCACTCCTCCACAGAGAAGTCTGGATAGGTTCTCGCACTGAAGGGGGACCTACATCCCAGCTAATGTGATTATTTGGCAAGTAGTAGTCACTACTTAGGTAATTAAGAATTAACTGTGGTTTTAGTTCTAGTGTTTCCAGCTGCCTATGTACAAGTCATTTATTCAGTGTTACAGTTTGAATGTTTAAGCATCTCTACTATTTTGGTTTGGGTAAGAAATATACATGTTTGCATAAGGATAGTAATAGTACTGTATAAATTGTGTTATCGAATCTTTAGATGTCTTTATACGGGGAATGCTACTTTTTAAATGTTTTTGCTACCTGTAGGGCTCTTTGGCAAAAGCTCTGAGTAAAGTTATTTTGAAATGTTTGTTTCCTTATGCATAGATTCGATGTTACAGAGTCCCAGATCATAATTATAATATGCCAGCTTCTCACAGGAACCCTGGGACCTTGGTTCTGGAACTTCACGGTAACTGCTAGAATATTCATGCTGTCCAATGAACAGTGGCGTGAACTCAATAAAGACAGCACCTTTGTCATGCACAGACTAAAACATAAAAAGCAAAAAGTCTCCTGGTGGTATTTCACAGACAAACAGGTTATTAGAAAACAAATAATTTTAATATATATAGGGCAATAAAAATCCACCCTATTAAAATTTTTTGAAAATAATATTCCTGGTGATTCAATGCTAAAAACAATGATCTCTCTCACCCTACTGTACCTGATATCATTTTTGCCAATATAATATTTTTAAAACAAATACCTTTCCACCATTACCTAGAATTTTTTTTTTTTTGGTATTTATATTTTGAAACCAGAATAAAGCAAGCAGAGTTTCCCTTTAGATAAGTAAGTTGAGAAGATGCTTAACAATAATGTAGGAAAGATTCTGTTTATTCCCTTAACTCCTTTAGAATATTCTTTAAGCAATCTAGTACCAATTCTTCTGCTTCTGTTTTCCATGATCTTAGTTTTTTAAAAAATTAATGCTAGAAGCTATTCTCATTCCTATTTGTATTGTTTACTGTTTTCTTCTCTTTATTGTGCTTTTAAAACTAAGTATCCTTTGCTTTTCATGTTATGATAGCCACCTTTTGAATAGCCTCCTTTTTCAGATTTGGTTTGTTTTTAGTAAAAACATATTTCTTTAATTAATACCGGGTAAATAATACATCTTTTTTCTCTCGTGTTAAAATTATAATTTAGACTTTGTGACTTTTAAAAGTTCAAAAAGATTTGTTAGAAAATAGTTTCCCAGTAGGATAGTCCAGAGTCTTTCACACTTTAGTACGAAAGGTTTATTCACAAGAAAATGGAGCTTGAATTCCATTTATTTTGCATTTCAGGTGAGTGTTCGGGAACTGTTCATATGGACACCTAACAGATTGTTCTAGCAATATGGGGCTGCATTAGGTTTCCTATATTGAATCCTCATGCCCCTTAATGTTTCAGTAATGTGATAGAAATAGTAAGTCTGGCAGCAGACTTCTTTCTGAAAGGTATCTTGCAGCACTGAAAATCCATTTATTCAGTGGCAGTAGAGACATCTTTGGGGACAGATTAATAGTGAGGGATAGTCTACATCTTTTTTCAAAAGAAGCTTAGACTTTGGAGACTACTGAAAAATACTGTAGACGTGACTTAGAATCAAAACAAAAGCCATTTTCATTTGAATTTACAATGTATTTGCATAATTATTTGTGGGGTGGGAGTTCTTCTGGAGGTAGAATAATGTGCATAGTTCAGAATGTGTCATTTTTCAGCACCCCCTACCCATAACCTGTCTTCTGGTTCTTTCTCCAAAGACCTAACACTTTATGCTCATTGCAGTTGTCTAGATATATAATTTTTGATGGCTCATTTATTACTGTTAATTATACACACCAAAGGTCTTTTCTCCCAGTGTTCTTAGTGAAATTAATGGTCAGGATATTGACTATATTACTTACTTTCACCTTGTCGTCTATGATAAAAAAAGTATTTATAGAACCTTCCTGTTAAACTGTTTCTAGAAACGAATGCATTTTAGTTTTAACATCCTGAAAAATCTTTTGGAAATCCATTCTTTCACCAGTTGCTAACTTGCAGAGATTTTTATTTTATTTATTTATTTATTTTTTTGCTTTTAATATCTGTTGCTTTAACTGATTTGATCATTGCAATGAGCCTGTCAGATGTTTTTTTTGTGGGGTTTTCCTTTTCCATTTTTTCAAAGTTTAGGGGGAAAATAAGCTTAAGAAAGAGTTGTTCATTATAATTTGATTCCAATTAGTTTAATTAGCATCTAAACTTCGAATGCTATTGCTTGTTGTTTTTCTACCATTTTACGGAAAGTTGTGTTAGAATGCAAGAAACATCATCCTACATGGATGCCTTAGTGATAACAATGTAAAAACTTAGGACAGATGTTTACCCCAGTTGATTAGTAAACTCAAAATTAGAGTTCTAGCACCATGTAGGTATAACACTTCCAGTTTCTTTCAAGGCTCTGCCACCTATTATCTCTAACCTTGGAAAAATCCATTAACCTATCTGACTCTCCTCAACTGTAAAAATGGTGGCAATAGTTCCTTCCTCCTGGATAGTTGTGAAGATTGAGAGAGTCAAAATGTAATGTGCTAGCTTCAGTGACTGTAATGAGTGTTCATTACTACTATTATTTTATTGATTTTTAAGACCTGTGTTAGTAACTCTCAGCAGTTGCCAGATTTCTTCCAGAATTGATTGTGCTGGTTTGAGAAGAGGAATAGGTCCACGATCCCTTCATTTAATTTCATCAAGATTATTACTAAATGAGGTGAGGGAACTCTCCTAATTCTTCTGTTTCCAAGGGTGATAAGGGTAGGCTGTCCCTTGAATTGTGAGACCTACACTTTAGCTCCTCTTAGAGGACTTCTTATATTCTAGCCTTTGGCTGTTTTCTCTTCCTACTCAAAAATCACTGGATGGGTTGTTGTTACAGGTGGTGTTTTTTAGTCTTCTCAGATAATCCAAAGATTCACATAGTTCTTCACGGGGTAGATAATATGGTTTTAAATTATTCAACTTATCTCAAAAATAGATGCTTAGACTTTGTATGTAACACTTTTTTTGAGAGAGTGTGTGTATGCGCGAATAGGAAGGGGCAAAGGAAGAGGGGAGAGAGATAATCCCAAGCAGGCTCCTGCTGTCCATGCAGAGCCCAAGTCAGGGATCGATCCCACTACCGTGAGATTATGACCTGAGGTGAAGTCAAGGGTCAGACGCTTAACCAACTGAAACACCCAGGTGGCCTGTAACACTTGGTTTTAAAATATCATAGTTATCATTCAGCTGTTCGGTTAATGTTACTTAACAGTAAGTTTGCCATGCCCAGATTGTCCCTTGTCAAGGCTAGAAAGTAAAATATTGGAAGGCAGTATGGCCAATTTCTAAGCCAGTCTTGGTTGTAGTCTACCAAGACTTCACCCTGCCCATGGTATTTCTCATATCATAAGTGTAGATTATGTAGAACTTCAGATCCATTTACAAGTAAGTGCAAATCTGTAATTAATAACAATCTAATTCTTGAATAGGATTCCAGACCTCCTCAGTGGATGTCATTTTAAACAAAATTCTTCTTTTTAAATAATAGCTCACAAGTCAAATAGTACAAATCTGGGTTTCTTTGACATCATGAATGTAGCCCTAGTGCATATTCTGTGTTAACCAAGCTAACACCAACCCAAATTATAACACAATTACATTCACTCTGTAGAGTTTAACAACAATAAAAAAAATTATATTTATACGTTAACTGCAAATATATCTTTGCATGACGTGTCACACATATAAGAAAAATAGATCAACTTGTATTAGCATGAGTGGAAAGACATAAAAACCTCAGGGAAAAGATGATTAACATGCTTACCAACTTGACAGGATGTTGTTTAAATCCCTTCACATCCCTGTTATTCCTGAGTCTTGTTGGAATTCAAACCAGATGCATTTGTTAAGTATCTCTCTCAAAATTGAACAGTAAAAATGAAACTTAAAGTAGAAATTTTCTTCATAGTTAACTTCAGTACTTTGAACCCCTTAATCACTTTTTAAACCTGTAATTCTGATGTAATAACTGATCCAGGCTGCCTTTCTCTTGTAATGAAGACCCCCCTCCGTTCCTCACTCCAGCTAGAGAGATTTTCTGTTCCCTGATTAGAAGTTAAAATTACTCCCACTCATTTAACATACCATGATCTCTTTACCTCTTGGTCAGTAGACCACTAAGATGTTGTTAGCAGTGATGGGCCCGGGGATTTATTACGAATATTCAAAGTTATTTTGACTGCCACACTTACAGCCTCCCCATCAAAAGCATGGAGGAGCTTCGTCTCCGCAACTGGTTTGCTTCTTTCCATTTTTCTTCTGCAGTGGACATTAGAACGTTGTTTGTGGCTGGCCTGTTGTGGTCATTGGAGTGGATTAGACACAGCAGTTGAGCAAGTTCTTTCCGTGCTTCAACAACCTGTACTGAAATAAAGTAGAAATAGGACATTATTTAAAGGAAAACAAGTCAAGATATTCAAATACCTTCACGGTTACAGAAAACTAAGTGTATTATCATCTAATTTTCCCCCTCTGAAACTTTTAGGCTGTGGAAATCTAATGCTGTAGATAAGAGATTTGGTTTCCCATATGTCTTTAAAAAAAAAATCACTCTGATGTTTTGGAAGCTCCTTTACCACATATTCTTTGTTTTGGTTTTTGTTTTTGAGAAGTAGTCCCAACATTTGGGAATTTTCTGCCCATATTATTATTTTGAAAAGAATAATAAGGAAGCGACTACAGAAATGCCACATTCCTGCCTTTCCATAACATTCTCCTTTCTGGATACCTGTCTTTCCTCCTCAGCCGAAATGAGTAAAATGAGCCCCTCCTAATGTATGTTACCATAAATTCATCCACTAGGAGGCTTCTTAGTGGAAAGGTAGGAACATGGACTGACATATAACCAACTCTTCTAAGTAGAATCATTGACTCTTTTGTTCATTGTTAATCACTTCTGCCACCTGTCCCTCTTAGTTCCCTTAGTTCCTGTCTCTAGGGATGGCCTCTGACTGCACCCTTCTTCATTGACAGTCAAGATTAGAGCCACACTTCCAGGAGTGGGGATAGGCAGTTCTCATGATTCAGAGCAGGAGGGTCTCATCCAGGAGTACTGAATATTCCTCTAAATCAGATAAACAAACCAAAAAAAATACTCTTAACTACCTAAAACTGGTAAGTAAGTTTTCCCTGGCTTTCTCTCCTAACATTAAAGCATTGTCAATCTAAATACAACGATAGTTTATCTGAATGGTTTAGAAAATACTGTCTTCTAAAATTTTCGAAGAGGCTAATCCATAAAACTTTCCCTAGGAATCCCAGTCTGGGCTTTGTAAAGATCTTTGATGTTTCCCATTCTCTTTTACATTCATCCAAGGTACAAAAAGATTAATTGCATGAGGATCCCTCCATTTTTATTTTGTAATTCTATACTTCTGGCCCTTCCCCTCCCAAAAGGCTACTTCATATATCCAGCAAAATGTAAGATGTCTACCCTCCTCCACCCAAGACAGAGTCGAATCATCTTTGACACCTGCTTAGTCTCCTGAATCTGCTACTGAGTGTAATTCCCCTTATTGGCAACACCACTCATCAGGTCAGCTCTACAGATTCTTTTTAGCCTAATTCAGTCCATTTTTTTTCCCAATAAATGTGTAAAGATAACTACATCACTGTATGTTTGCAACTTAATAAGCTTCTGTTAAAAAAAAAATCTTGAGCAAACAAAGCTCATTTTTTTTGTTGTTGTGAGAGACTGATATCAACTCAGTTATTATGGGCGTGCAAGCTTGCATATCTAGCTCACATTATGTGTTTTAAATGTCAGTTTTAGAAATGGGGGCTCCATTCTGCTCTGGGAATTGAATCCCTTGCTGTGGTTGATATCTATTTTTCTTAGACTAATTTTTTAAAAAAATTTACCTTCTTAATAGAAGTTATTCACTTTGTTTAAAACTAACATGAAAAACATCTGCAGTGTATGGTCTTCTTCCCATCCTCCTCTCCCAGCTGTCCATTCCCACACTGTCCTCTCCAGTAGGTAACCACTGTTCTTAGTTTATGATGTATCCTTCCAGAAATTTGTTATGTAATTAATTACTGGCAAAAATAAAGATAGAATATTATTTTTCTTCTTTTTTACACACACACACATACACACACACACACACACACACACTAGCATTTATACATTCTGCAACATTTCTTTTCACCTAACGTATCTTTGATATTTTTCCATATCACTATGTAGGGAGCAACCCACTCTTTTTATAAAGTACCATATATTCCATTGTATGGACTTGTACCATAATTTCTGTAAGTGTTCCCTCATCGAGGGCTATTTAAAAAACTTTGCTATTATAAGTAATGCTGTAATAAATAGCCTTGTATAAGCATTTTGTGCAAGTGTATCTGTAGGATAAATTGTGGGAATTTTAATTTTGGATCCAGTGATCTAGAATGATAATCTCAAGATGATATAAAACGCTAGTCTGTAGAAGGAAGAGAATGTCAGTTCGTGCCTTGCTCCTCAATCTTTTTGTCCATATTCTTTTTTTCAGACTTTCAGACTTCTAATTTCTACTGCCCTGTTTTTGTACCAGGTTTGTCTTTTCTTGACCATAAGATCATTTTCAGCAACCTCAAACTAATTCTTGGCTGCTTTTCAGTTCTTCTTTCCAGAAATTTTAGGGTACTTCACCTAATAAGCATAAGAATTTGATTGAGAACCAAGTGTGATTTTTTTTCACACCCCTACCATGGAAGGCATTAAATGAATATAACTAAAGGGCAGTAAGTTTTATAAGATCTAAGAGATTTATGTTACTTTAGTAAAAACCCATTTCCTCTATTTGGTACTACAAAGCCCAGGTTTCACGATTTCATATTATATGGCAGTACAATGCAGTCCCCTCTTTTTGACACTCAAAATTTAATACACACATGCCCTGCCCCCTGCCCCTCCTCCTTTTTCCTTTTTTTTTTTTTTTTTTTTCTGGTGGGAAAGGTTAAGCTATAGTTTCAGCCCAAGTTCAATGAGTCTGAAATTTCCTCTGGAAAGGAGGGGTTTTTATTGCTCTGTGAAATTCATCAAATTAAATTAAAAGCCTCTGGGTTTTATTTGATTTTGCTCATAACAAATTTTTGACACCTCCTTCTCCCCTTTCCTCAATATTTGAGATTTTTTTCTATTGTGCATGATAGAGGAATGCTGCTAAGCTCGCAAGTGATTAACTTGAAATTGTTTTGAGTAATTCTGCTTTTTTGGCTTTTTGTACCTAATCAGAATTGATGTGACTGAAGTGCAAATCTTCATAATAATCATGCATTTGCTGGCGGTGATCGGAGGACCACCCTTTTGGCAATCCATGGTAACTTTGTTCACATTGCGTATCCCATGTACTGCATGTTGTCTTTCGCTTGTGTTTTCTAATATAGGGTAATCCAGGTAAAGAGCGATATGTAAAATTATTTTACTCTTTCTGAAAATGAAAAGCCACAACAATGGTAGGATACAAACTCCTCTTCGAGGTCGCGGTGAATTTTACTCCTTGGAGTCAGGGGGTGCTTGGGGCCCGTGGCAGGGCTATTGTCTTTGAAGGCCATGCGAATTATTATTTGTTACCCCATTTTACATCGGAGGAGACAGCGGGTCCTGTGGCAGGATCACCAATGACTAGATTAAATCAGACGTTTTTCTTTCTGCGCCCTAGGAGTCTACTAGTTTTTCTGTCATATGCTTAAAGCTGAATAACAAATTTGGGGTAGTAGATAAACTAGGCCTAAAACAGAATAAATGCTTATTGGTATCGGTGCCATAGACTTATTTTAACAAGCCAGGACCTTGATCTTCAGCCTGACCTATAAACACGCATGTTTTTTCCACAAACTTGGAAAGAGGGTAGGTACACAACAGGGATAACATGCAAGCCAAGAACACAGGCTTCGGAACCAGACCGCCTGAGTTCTGTCGGGCTCCACTGCCCGCTGTGCCAACATCATCTGTTACTTAACTCTCTGGGGCTTAGTCACCTCCTCTGTAAAAGGAGAACAATAATAGTACCTGTCTCATAGAGTTATTCTTTTTTTGTTAAGTGAGTAATATGTATAAAGCACTTAGAACCACGTGTATCAAGTAATAAGCCCTCAGTGAAAGCTGCTCTTAGAATTGCCATATATTCTTCCAGATCTGTGGTTGTTTGTACTCCCTGGGCCAGTTAACTGCTGATCACGACCACCATGCCTTCAGAATTTGCCATTCATTTGGTGTGATCTCACCAAAAGATTTACTACTCTTAAACATAATTCTTAAAAATCAGATTAATTTTAAGGTCTGTGGGAAATTTACTGAACAAGATCTTTCCCTTACCTAATTCTCTTTATGGGGGTAAATTAGCCATTTGAGGAGGTGTAATTGACATACTTCCCTAAGTATTCATTACCAGAAATTGTTCAATACCTTTTGTCAGGAGGATAGGGTTGTGAGGAGGGAGGAGATAAAGGAATAAAAATAATCCATAGACCAGAAAGTTCTGAAGCTATCTAGTCATGTATGTAATATCATTCAAATTCACATCTTTCCTACACATGAGTCTCAAAAGCTGATAGGTCTTTAGTGAAATCTAAGATATATTCTAGTGAAATCTGAGCTCCATAAATTCAGGTATGGGTATACAGAGAGATACATAGATATAGGGAGAGAATTTTATTACTTTTGTTTTCCAACAAGTTAAATATAGTTATTTTATATACAACACAGGTTTGATATGCAAGGGTCTACTTACACACAAAATTTTTTATAAATACAGTACAGTACCATAAATGTATTTTCTGTTCCTTATTACTTTCTTAATATCATTTTCTTTTGTCTAGCATCCTTTCCTGTAAGAAGATAGTGTATAATACATATACAAAATATGTGTTAATCAACTACATTATCAGTAAGGCTTCTGGTCAACAGTTCAGTTTTGGGGGAGTCAAATTATATGCTGATTTTCAACTGCATGGGGTGGGGTGGGGCAGGGAGGGTAGGCACTCCTCCCGTGGTATTCACGGGTCAATCGTATGTTGACTTAAGTTTTTCGTATCTCTTGACTATATTATTATGTTCATAGGCTTTGTGTTTTATACCAAAGTCTCCCCTCCTTCAAAATTATTTGGAATATCTTAAAAGTATATAAATTACCTATAAAGTTTCATTATACCAGTACCAAAAAATTGTGATTTCTGGCTTGATCGTTGCAAAACAAGTCAGCATCAGGTATATATACACCATATTATCCTATCAGTATGGAAATACATAAAAGCATTGTTGCAAATGAAGTTATAGGCTGTATACATATATTTTTTGGGTGCTGCCTGGCAGTGAATTTGCTTCAGGTACCCTCGTTACTTTTTTCACTAGGATTTATATACATGAACTTAACAGAAGTGATGTTTTTTTTTTCTTTTAAAAGGATCAAATTGTTTGTCCTATCTTTATTGATAATTAAGATAATATAGTCATCCTCCTTCATTATATGTTTTAAAAAGTAACCTTAGGGACTCTCAGATCCAAGACTGAAATAAAATCCCCAGGCCCAGCCATGTAATTCCTACAGAAGTGAGGCTAGATTGCAGTAGAGACACAGATTCTCAGGCATTTGTCTAAGTGTTGGTGGCTCTATTGTTACCATCACTTAGCTGAAAGGGAAGGGCCTGACTTCCCTGGTGATATTTGGAGGCTGAAAGAAATATTCTGTGTTCTTTGAGCAATTCCCAGTACAGATTCCCATAATTGACCTGAGACCACTATTTTTCTTTTTTTTTCTTTTTACTTGGCCCTATAGGTTCAATGCTCACTGTGCTGTTTCAAATTGCCTTATGTTAGTTTAGGAAAGATTACATTTAATACTTACACTTATTTGTGTGCCAAAATGGAGAAAAGATACCTGTTTAGGGCCCGAATGTGAAAATTTCATCTCCCTTGAAGTTGAGGGCATGAAATGGACATTGATTTCGAAATCCTCATTGAAAGGCTTTTATTGATAGTTAGGAAGCAAATTTATGGTTTTAAAAAAAAAACGAACAGTACAAACGTCTTTATAAAGCTGATTTCAGAATACCAGCTGTTTTGCAAAGATAAGTGATTTATATCTGCAGCTTATGGATTACCCATTTCTTGCTGCCTTTTTTTTTTCTTCAGAGAAGTGGGTTTTTTACCAAAGTTTGTAATTAGTTTTGTTGGTTTGGGGATTTTTTTGTGTTTTTTTTTTCTTTTTTTTAAGGAAAGAAATTATTTTCATGCACAAAAAGTCTGCATGGGTTTACACATTGCAAGAAACAAAACAATCCATATTGTTGATTTTTCTGTATTGCTTTTCCCAGAAGAATATATTCTTTAGGAATGTCTTGAAACTATTTTTTTATCCTATCACGCTTTTTTCTTTGTTTGTTTGTTTTTATTTTAAGAATTATCATCACCTTGAAAGGGACCCACATGTAATCCCCTCATGGTTCCTTTCACTGCTGTTTGATTCTTGGTTTTTTCTTTTTTAAGTTTATTTTTATTTATTTTGAGAGAGTGAGAAAGAGAGCATGAGTTGGGTATGGACAGAGAGAGAGAGAGAGAGAGAGAGAGAGAGAGAGAATTCCAAGCAGGCTCCACATTGTCAGCTCAGAGCCCTACAGAGGGCTCGAACTCAGGAACCATGACCTGAGCCATGATCAAGAGTTCAACAGACTGAGCCACTCAGGCGCCCCCTGATGTTTGAGTCTTGATTAAATGTGTACGAGACTGTGAGATACCTTCTGGAATCCATTTAAGTCAAGTGGTGAGACTACAGGTGAAGTTTCGGAATTCCTTAGGTGGAACTAAAGACTTACTATGTAGTATAATTTATTTGTATCTCATTCCTTAGAATGAAGATGTGTACTTAGACTTAAATAATTGAGATACGGCGATTTTCTTTAAACACTTGGTAGATGCTGTAATTATTGTTATATTAAAGTTTGATGGAAATCGCTTATATTCAAAGTATTTGTAAACAGGCATTGCCACATTGTTTAGAAGAAGGTTAGTAGTATCTAACCTCAAAATGATACTTTGTGTTTCTGCTGAAATTTACAAAGCCCATAAGAACATTTTATTATGCCCCTAAGAAAACTTGTCTTAACAGTTTAGTAATTGATATTCTATATTAATCCAAACTGTTGAATCAGAATGTGTCCATTGTAATCTGGTAAATCTGAGATTTCATAATTGCTTTTCTCTCTCTAGCCTTATTTAAAATGAATTACATTAGATAATTAGATCCATAATTTGATAGCATGAATCCAGAGGGTTATCTCCTGCCTATAGAGTAGACACCATGACCCAAAGGAGTTCTTACTCTTACTAGTCCAAAAGACCCAGAGCTCTGATAAAAGTATGTTTTCAGTATAGCTTTCTTGTATTTCTGTAGAGTGAAGGCATGTTAGCTGCCTTGGACAAGTTCCAAGAGGAGGAGGCCAGAAAGGGAAAAATTGGCAAAAGACACAATGTGCCGACCCTCCTTGATCTTGGGTGGGAGGTGGAAATGGCAACACTTTTGGTGCTTTTTATAAGTGGTTCAGTTCGTGAATTTTAAGGGATTGCCTGCGGAAGCTTGGGATTCCTTTCATTCCAGCTCCTTTCACTTTGCCTCAGATTGTCTTGTAGCTAACGTTCATTTTCCTTCTTTATGTGGGGGCAAGATGTGTCTTCTTACTCTCCCGTAACAGTAATTCTATGAAGAGGGTAAGAGAAAGGGAGAACATCTTAGTCTTCATTCAACAAGTGTATGTTGAGCACTTACAACATGCGTGGCTCTAGAGAGAATATGAAAATCATTGCAAACAAAAGCCTACGCTCAGGAACTTCGGATTTGGTGTACTAGCTATCCTGTATGATGGAAGTGGAGAGGGTCTTAAGAGTGTTTATGATACTTTGCTCCTAATTCTGTAGCTTGCTTACTTCTTTTGTGGTTCAAGCCATTTACTAATTTGCCTGGCTTCTTTATTTAATATTTCTGCTTATTCTTTCTTCTTTCAATAGGCAACAGTTTTCATGAACCTACAGCATTTTCACCACATTTCAATTATAGTTGTGGCAGTATTCAGTTCGGTTGTGGCACAGATGACTGCTACGCCAGAGCTGGCAATCATTCGATACCCTGACCCTGATACAGGCATGCCCCTATAATGAATGAATGCTTTGCTTCCTTTGAAATCTGAGGGAGTATAGTATTTCCCCCATTGCCATACAGGGCTTTTGTCTCTGCAGGGAAAAGGAACCCAGCCAGGGTATTAAATTTAATCCAGGTGCAACAGATTAAGATTGTAATATCCCTAGTTTTCGGAACCAGAGCAGAAAAATCTTAGAGCTCAAAGCATCCATGGTGTTGATTTTCTCGTTTATTGTATACAAGTGTTGAATTTGGGCTGTAGGGTTTAAAAATGAATTAGGGAAGGAAGAAGACCATTTAGGATGCTCCATAAAGTTCTGGGCTTAACTTTTAAGTTGACCTACTTCATTTTAGAAAACTAAACACTGCCACAGTACAACTTGAAATTTGAACAGTTGATTATAATTTTTTTTTAGAGCTGCAGTTTTGCAAGAGGTCACAGAGTTGTATAAACAAATTGAGTTCTTAGGAGTTTTGAAGAATAGAGTATCTAAACATTAGGATTGTTGTCTCTACCAATTTTTTACTTGGGTTTTATGTGTACCAAAAAAAAATTAGGAAATGTAACATTTCCTATTTGGTTTTTAAATGGTAGCCCTAACAAATATAAACAGTCCTAATTAAAATGTTTTCATTATAAGAACTCATTGCCTATTAAACCCTGTGGGCTCCTGGAATTTTGTACCTATACTCATTTGTTTCTGTTCATAGAATATATCATTTTATTGCTTTATTTTCAACCCATATTGGACAAAACATGAGCCTTCAGAAAAGCTAAATGAGAAGTGCAAAAAGGAAGAAACTCTTAAATGATTTTAAAAAGTTAGCACAAGTGTATTTCATTTTAAATTATGTATATTGTACTTGCAAGATTGAATACATGATTCCAGTGCACTCAGCCACCCCCCCCACCTTTAGGTAAATTAATCTGCATTTTCAGTATGCTTTTGTATTTTCAGTATACTATAAAATCTATTATTTGCTTCTTCTGAAATTTTAACATGTTAACATTTTGGATACACAATCGTACCTGCTTGAATGTGCTTGGCGTCTTTTTTGCCCTGCATATGAATGTCTTCTTGGGTGTCCTCTGCTTTTTCTAGCTGCTTGTATCCTATCGGTTCGGAGTTGACAACTCCTCTCAGTATAGCCTTCGTCTTCCATTCTCTAGTTTGCATATATTTTTTTTAAATCTAGTTGCAAATATTTCTAGTCTTTTATGCTCCACACTTTCTCTCTCATAACAATTAACAACAAACTACAGATTTAAAGGCAGAGTTCCAAAAACATACAAAGGAAAAAGCAAAGTACACTTCATTTATAAAAAGTCCAGAAGATAGCCCGTCCCACTGTTGCCAGACTTCTGGGATGCATTAGGCAAACTTTCCTTAGCTTGTGACACAATTTCATAAAGTTGGATCAGTAATTTTTTTAAAGGTTGGCATGAGAAGTGAGATTAATTTCTACAGAGCCTTGTCTCTTTATTATATTGTTTATAATGGAAAGAGGGAAATGTTCACGCATTTAAGTATTTGCTAAACTAGAGGGAATAGAGGATATGTGGGAATGCGAACCCAACATTTGTTGTATTTTCTTATTTCAATTTGTATATATTTTAATTGCTCTCTCTCTTTACCCATTAAAGATTCCAGTGCTGAATATCCAAATGAAAATTTTTCCTGCACTTTGTACTGTAGCAGGGACCATATTTTCCTGTACAAATTACTTCCGTGTAATCTTCACAGGTGGTGTTGGAAAGAATGGATCAACGATAGCAGTGAGTATATCTTCAGATTCCCAACAATTGTTTATACTAGGACTTGGTTGTATAGTTGCTGTTCCATTCGAATTGTATAAAACACTCATTAATTTAGACTTTCTGCTTAGTCTTAAACAAAAGTAATATCCAAAACTCACTTTTACCTGTACATGCATACATGTATATGCTTACGTGCATTTTTTTGTGCATGTACACACAGACACACATGCGTGCGTTTATACACATGTGTATTTTTAAAAGTGTGATCTGCTTTGTGAAATAAGCCTGACACCATGAGTAAAAGCCTCAGTTTGTGCCTGACCAACCCATGCTGCCGCTCTCTTCGTTAGCTGTTCAGTGTTCAGTTACAGAAAGTGCTGGCTGTCAGGCGCTGTGTGAGGTTCTTCAAAGTGTGAGTTGATCTGCCTCACAACAAATCCATGTCGTACCTGACAGTTCAGTCCTCTCTCCTCTTTCCTCCGCACAGGGAACAAGTGTCCTTTCTCCTTTTCTCCATATCGGATCAGTGATTACATTGGCCGCAATGATCTACAAGAAATCAGCAGTTCAGCTTTTTGAAAAGCATCCCTGTCTTTATATACTGACATTTGGTTTTGTATCTGCTAAAATCACCAATAAGCTTGTGGTAAGCACTAAAGTTTTTATGATAATGTTTTGTGTTTAACATTCATCCTGCTTTGGTTTTATGGCCCTAGTGTTCATCCCACAGCTTCCGAGCAGCTCTAGAGTTTGCTCCCCTCCAGTCAAGATCCCTGGACATCAGCATGGGAACTGTCCTCACTCTTCTGCGAAGCTATTAACTGGAGGTTACCAGAAGCTTCTTGGACCTCCACAACCCTTCCTTCTGCTATAGTTTTAATTTGGTGATTTAGTTTATCTGCCTTCTTCAGTCTCCATCTGTACACTCGAATTAAAGCTGTTGAGGAGAAGCATCTTTTGCGGGGGCTTCGCCGACATGGTCTGTCCCTTCGGTGCATAGCCCTCACGCACAATTCCTGTCAGTTGTTTAGTTTTGGAAGTTCAGTTTTTTATTCGGTATCGCTAAATGATTTTTGAAACTTGTGAGCACAACTTGAAACTTGAGCACAAAACCGATTTCCTGTGCGGCTCACAGCTGCTCTGGTGTGAGAGTGCCCGCATCACGGATTCTCTTTTACTTTCAGGTGGCACACATGACTAAAAGTGAAATGCATTTGCATGACACAGCATTCATAGGCCCAGCACTTTTGTTTCTGGACCAATATTTTAACAGCTTTATCGATGAATATATTGTCCTTTGGATCGCCCTGGTAAGTATTGCTCTGTGTCCTCTTTCATGGTTTGGAAGCCACTTGTTTTCTTGTTTCTGTGGGTCAGTCCTGAAAGGTGATTTGGAATGTCAGAAGACGTATTTATGGGACTTTGTAAGAGTGCTTAGTGGCTTCATCATCGAGCCTTTTTTTTATTATTATTATTCTATTAGTCCTACATCAGGGCTCAAGAATTCCAGATTTCCAACTGTAGAGCAGGAACTGATAAATTACATCCTGTGGGCCAATGGCCTGTTTTTATAAATAAAGTTTTATTGGAACACAGCCGTGGCCATTCATGTAGGTATTGTATCTGCTCTCATGCTGTAGTGGCAGAAGTCGAGCAGCTGAGATGAAGACGGTATGGTCCACAAAGCCTGAAATCCTTACTGTCTCTCTTAGAGAGTTCGCTCCTTTAGCATAAAGGAAAAATCCGTGAGGAAATCGAGGTATTACATTGAAGGAACTGAAGACGCGTCTGAAAAGACGGGAAGAAGGAAGCCACTCCTCCTTATTTTCAGGAAGCTCAGGGATCATTTAAGCAGGTCCCGAGAATCTGACACTCTCTTTTCCTTCCAGGTCTTCTCTTTCTTCGATTTGATCCGCTACTGCGTCAGTGTTTGCAATCAGATTGCGTCTCACCTGCACATACACGTCTTCAGGATCAAGGTCTCCACAGCTCATTCTAATCATCACTAATGACATCCTGGGTGTTATATAGGAAACTCGCGTTTTCTGCAGGAAAGAGTCTGAACATATTAAGGAGAATGGGGCGGATAAGAACAAATATAATTTATAATAATCAATGTTGTAGAACTTTTCTTTGTTATCGGTAACACTCCTTAACTATCCTGTGTGAGAATGGGAATTTCGAGTCCCATCCTGTAATTGTACATGTCGTCATGCAGGGTTTGGCCCAAGGAAGCATGCAGGAAAAATCACCATGTGTTTGTAA
Source organism: Paguma larvata (assembly GCA_030068075.1). NCBI lineage: Eukaryota > Metazoa > Chordata > Mammalia > Carnivora > Viverridae > Paguma > Paguma larvata. The sequence continues at coordinate 91,084,441 of CM057833.1, forward strand.
TTATCCTGGATTCAGAATAAAATCGTCCTGGGGAGCAGATTCCCAGCGGTGGGGATTTCTCATGTAGAATATTCGCAGGCCAAAAGATGGTTGCTTTATAATTTTAACAAATCATCTTTCAGTGACATCCTTGTTTAGTCTCTTCTCAAGCTTTCTTTCCTAAGGAGCTCGGCTTGTGGCACAGATAGATCCCTCTAGCTTGTGCGATGGGAGTGGTGATAAAGACCTCGAATTCGAATCGAAAGGTTTCCTATCTTTACTCTGTTGAGGAGGTAATTTTTTTATTGCTCAAGAAATGGTATCTCTCATGGCTTGGGAAATCCTGTCAGCATGCAGAATAATGTGGTAACTTTGTTGATCCATTTTATTTTTTTAAATAAATATATGACCTGAAAGCCAGCCTTTTTCTCAATTTTATTCAGTGGAAAGATAAACTAAGTTTTAATGTCATTTTTTAAAATTTAAGCAAAATTTATTTCTCCTCTTTAATAAATAAGGAAATTCGGTCAGCAGCTTTGTCATTACGTGTCCTGCGATCTTTCTGTTGCTTAATCTAAAACATAGAACTGTGTTCATTTTTCCTCTTAATAGATATTTTTTGTGGCACTTGTCACCCTTCGGATTATAAGTCTTTCAGGAATCTCAAACCCTTCCCCAGAATTTTCAGTGACAGAGGCTTAGACCTCCCTGGGCAGTTACTGAACGGTGCGCTCCTGTTCTGGCTCCTCGGTATGCTACCGTTTGAATGAGAACCTCTGCCTTCAGTGACTAGAAGCCAGATCTGCTACCATTGTATGTACACAGTCCGCTTGCTTGAATGGAGGGGGACAGCAGAAAAGAAACTATCTTTTTATCGATTTGTATTGACACCTATTGATTTGTATGTTACCCTGTTGCTGTAGTCATGGGTAACAGTAGCTGCTCTGCCTCGGCTGGGAGGCACAACTCTGCTTTCTCGCACTTTCAGTGCTTCCGTTAGTCCCAGGTAATGTTGAGTAGCAGCGACAGTGAAACCTTCAAGTTCTTTGCTAGACTGTAGCAGTAGGGAGAAGTCTCTCCTTGTTTTTGCTTGCTGGCAACTTCTCCAGCATCTGGGGTAGTTTTGAAAGTTAGGATGAAGCAGGAAAAAGAAGGAAGGATAATTCTACTTATTTGGCACCTACTGCCTTCCTTGAGTAGACACAGCAGATGTTAATGACCTACAGTGGAAATTGAGGTCTGCAGAGAGGCCAAGTGGCGTACCAGTGTCACACAGTTGTTACTTTTCCAAATAGGTACTAGATTCCATACCTTCTGAATCCTGGTCTGGTGTTCTCGCCTCACACCGTAGTAGGTTTTGGTGGGCTAAAGCCGTAAACCCAGATGCTCAAATCTTTTGCAGCAGAAAGGGAATCTGAGAAATGCCCAGAAATTTCGTGTGTGCCTCCTTAGCCCCAGGCACATTGTCATCAGATCAAGGGCACAGCTGGCCCCGCCTCTTCTCGTGATCATATACCTGGTTAGGTGTCAGAATCACCTGAAGGAGCTTCAGAAATTACAGGTTCCCAGGTCCTGTCTCTAGAGATGATTTAGTAGGTTTGGGATGAGGCCTCAGAAAGTATTTTCAAAAGCTTCCCAGGATTCCAGTCTGTGTTCTAAAACCTTTGGAGGTACAGCCAGGTTTCGGAACCAGTGCTGTAAACTACCGAAACAGATGCGCTGACTCTGAGAACCTGTGAAGAGTAGCAGCGTCGCTACAGGTGGTCCGTCGGTGGGCAGCGGAACTCTGCCGCCTCCAGCGTGTCTCTGTGGCCCTCACGTGAAATTGCATTGGCTTTAACTTCAATTTGGTCACCCCAGCCCCCTGCCCCGCCCCCCCAAAAACATTTATGTTCTTCGTATAGAATTCAAGGGTCTCTGAGGGCCACACTCACATACACACATTCAAAAGACGAGAGTTTTGAAAGATAAGAGGCTTCTAAAAGTTTCCCATCCCTTTCAGTGTTGAAACAGAAGCCATCATTAGTAGTATAGAGAGAAGGCGGACTAGGTGACCACTAAACTCCTTTGAACTCTTAAGATTATATACTCTTTTCTGAAAGGGGCAAAATGGCAATGCAGCAATCCTTCCACTGTTAGCTAAAGAATTGAACTGGGGCGCCTGGGTGGCTCAGTCAGTTAAGCATCCGACTCTTGATTTCGGCTCAGTCGTGATCTCACTGTCCACGAGTTTGAGCCCCGCATCATGCACTGCACTGACAGTATGGAGCCTGCTTGGGAGTCTCTCTCTCCTCTCTCTCTGCCCTTCCCCTGCTCCCTCTCCCTCTCTCTCTCTCTCTCTCTCTCTCTCTCTCTCAAAAAAATAAACTAAGAAAAAAATTTGAGGGGCACCTGGATGGCTCAGTCGGTTGAGCATCCGACCAGCTCAGGTCATGATCTCACAGTTGGTGGGTTTGATCCCCACATCGGGCTCTGTGCTGACGGCTCAGAGCCTGAAGCCTGCTTCCGATTCTGTGTCTCCTCTCTCTGCCTCTCCCCAGGTCACACTCTGTCTCTCAAAAATAAATAAACGTTAAAAAAAATTTTTTTTAATTTTTTAAGAGTCGAACTGGGTTTCTCAAAATTACCAAGTAGGAAGTTGGATGTTTACAACTGAAGGTTCCAAATCAGAAGTGATGAGTAGACAGACCTGTCTATGGAAGCAATGTAGAGCTCTTCACCGGCTTCTGGGAACTGAAATTTCCTACCCTCAAGTTGCCTTAGAATGCAGATACTTACATGGCTAGCAGCCTTTCCTTCTGGATTCCGGAAGGCACACCTGCCTAGACCTAAGAACTGCCACCTGCCCAGTCCTGTTGCTGCTTCTACCAGTGTCCCCACCCTTCCTGTTAGAAATGGAGCAGCCGACCCCATGGCTCCCCGCTCCAAACACAGCCCCAAGGTTCTGGGCCATACTGGCCAGGGTCTCCCACTCCCCGTGCAGTTTATTTTCAAATCTTCTGCCTTGTGCTCCTGGTTCTCCCAGAGTGGAAGCCAAAGATAACACATAATTTAGAAGATTTTCATCTTTATTCTTATCTTCGTAAGTCCACAGACCTCCTTTTTATGTGGAGAGACTGAGCCTTTGGGCCACAAGCGCTTTCCCTGTTGAGGATTTTGTAATAGTGGTTCCTGGAAGAGGGCATTCACAGCAACTTCTAAGGCTCCATGACACCTGCGCTACTGTCTGCTGTTCCGTGTCACCTGCGCGGAAAATGTAGCTTTGAGGCCAGCTCCGTGGGCACGGAGGTCAGAGCCTTCCCCGGTCCTGAGAAAGCCGAGTCCAGGGATCCCAAACTCAAGACACCAGCTCGAAGCCAGACCTGGTTCCCGGGACCCGGAAGGAGGCTGTGGATTCTGGAGGCTGCGAGCTTCGCCGATCCCACCACGCTGGCAGGGGCCAAAGTCCCAAACCGCCCTGTGAGTCCAGTCCCTCCTGGTGACCACAGCTCTTATTTCACAGTCTTTTCTCTTGATTTCTTCTGTTTCTTCTGTTCCTCATATTCAAGTATCTTCTTTTGGAAGTAGCCTGTGGGTTCAGAGACAGGCGTGAGAGGCCAGGTGGACGATGGTGAGCTGTGGGTCACATAGACCCTCTCTGTCCCCTCCCCCACCACACCCACACTCCTGCCAGGATTCCCGTGTTCTCACGGGCCTCTGGAGATCCGGGTATTCAATTTGGCCCCAAACTGGGGCTCCAAATAGAATAATTAGCAGAAAGTAGCTCCAGATTAAAACAAAGAGGAACTTCTACAAATGGCGGCCCAGAGGCATTTTCTGAGGCTTCAAGTTATTTTGTTCCAGCCCCACTGACAAGACTGCCTCTTATTTTGTGGGCCTCGAGAGACCATGCTGTTCGTTCTGGGGCCACAGCCCTCTCTGGGCTTGGAACGCTAGGGGCGGTCCCCGTCTACCTGCAGGAGGGTTCCTGCTCTTCTCAGCTTCCTGGATGAAAAGGGAGAAGAGCTGGGTCTTCACGAACTTCTTCACGAATCGGCGGTTGGTCTTGGAAGTCAGAGCCTTACAGAAGGCCCGTTCTTGGAAGCGGCCTTGCCCGTTCGCCTCCCGCTTGATGTAGGAAGCATAGTGGCCCACAGTCTTGACAAAGAACTGCACAAACGGGCCCGAAACATGCTCATTGAGCTGTTCGGAAGCTGCTGGAGATAGACAAGAAGCCATCTCAGAAGAACCACCCGCTCTCGCCTCCAGGTGGCTTTCACCACAGGGGCAGCGGCCAGGGTAGGCCTCATAATGACTGACTAAAATGGGAGGTTGGGTATGGGTTCTCCACCGCTGCTTAGGAAGAATGACCTCTTACACTCAAGCTTGCCCTAGGATCTAGGCAGCGGGGACTGGCCCAGGACCGCCGAGTGAGTCCATTTTAGTCTGGGCACGGATGGTTTTGAATCCCGCCCTCAGGCTCTGTGGAGAAACCCAAATAAGGAGGACCCAGGACTTACTCTGGTACTCACCGGTCCCCTGATCAAGAGAGGCTAAGATGTCATCCTGAAGCTTGGGTGGTAGGATATCTTTTTCATCACCAACCTAGGAGAGAACAGAGCTCAGACGTCAAGCTGCCAGGGAGGCAGTGTCTTCACAGGAGGTGTGTTGGTGGATTGCGTGAGGAGGGTGTGAATTCTACACCCCAACCCTACCCCCATATAACTGGCCACGGAGGAGAGAAACAACAAACTCTCTTGGTCTTCAGTCTGACTGTAAACATTAGCAAGTCCCCTTCTGGACCCTGTGGCACTGGGTTTACATTCCAGCTCTAGAAGCACCGACACTGATCGCCTTGGAGGGAAGCCATCTGCATGTTTGCCACGGGCTCCTTGAGAATGGTCTTAGCGTGGGTTCTCCCCCCAGGAAAAGCACATCAAGTATGCAGAAGGAGGCGGAACACAGGGTAGTGTGATAGAGTGGGTGGCGGGCCTGCAGGGGGTCGGAGCCCAGAGACACTTACGGACATTAAGAAGGTTCCTTCACAAAGATTCACCAATAGGACCTGAAATAAATAGAAGGAATGATTTTCCCTCTTCCCATCAGAGACCACGGGGGCACTTACCCATCTCCATTTCTGCTTGTGGCCGCACCTGTCAGCCCAAGTGGCAACAAGATGGGCAACTGCCATTCTCCTTTCCTGCCTGACACCCACCTTTCTCACTCTTCCCCTCCTTGGAAACCCCAGTTCCCTTCCGGGGGAAAAGGCAGGAGGGTAGGAAGGGGGAGGGGAGGAGTGCTAAGGTAGGAGGGAACACGACATGGGGAAATCACAGCCAGTCACTCTCTGAATGAAACACGGATCACAGTAATGGCTTCTAGATATGGAACATTCAGCGCATCGCACACACAGTCAGGCTTTGCACATTTCCTCTCAGTTAATTCTCCCCCTGGTCCCGTAGAGGCAGGGACTATCTCCATTTTGCAGGTGAGGAAACAAACAAGAAAGTTGTCTGAGGTCATACAACCAGTAGAACCAATTTCCAAGCCTAGACGGGTCCTAGGTTTTACATTCCTCTCCCCTGCCACCCTCCTTCAACTCCCTGCTCAGATCGAGGACAGCAGTGGACAGCTTTGGATCTTTTGATGCTTGCGGCAACTTTCTGTACAGTCGCCCGGGAGTCCCACTTTAGCGACTCTCTGGGAGCTCGGGGCCTTCCCCCAGGAAATGGGAAGAGAAGGAAATGAGCCCAGGGGCGACAGGAACAGGGAAGGAGAGGTGGCGAGGAGACCGTGTGTCTGCGTGCTGGCTGCAGGAAGGCACGCACAGGGCTGGCTCCCTCACCGTCCGAGGGGCCCTCGGTCCAGACCAGAGAGTACAAAGTGGCATCCTGCTGGCTGGATTCCAACCTGCTGATCTGTTTCTTGCATCCTCGGAGTATGTTTAAACAATCGAGTTGGTTTCCGATATTTAAAATGGAAAAGTTCACTGAAGATTTGGTTTTAGGGCTCCTGAGAAGTCAGGAACTCTAACACTGATTGGTCCACGTTTCTAAAGGACCGTGTTCAGATGGAACCGAGTGCGGCTGCCCTCTTTAGGCAGGGCACGTCCCCACAGTTTGCCAGGACCCCGAAGCCTGGGTTGGTCCTTTAAAGACCTGCCGGGCCCCCCTCTGCAGTTTGAACTCCTGGTCTTGCCAATATGAATGACCCTTCTATGCTCTGTTCTTCCAAATAAGAGGAAAGAGGGACCAGAAATTGTGCCAAAAAGACAGAGCAGGCACTGCAAATGTCCGTCAGCGGGAGGAGAAAACATTGAACTAGTCCAGGCCTGAAATCATGACTTGACTACATAGGCCCACAGGCCTTCATTCAGGGAAGGCGGTGATTTCAGGGAGCTAAGAGTGTGCACGAAGAATTTTTTTGTGAAGTTCTTACCTAAGATCTTTCTAGCTGTAGTTGCTATATTACGGTCTGTTGAGTAATCCCTTCCAGAGAGCCTATGTGGGTGGTCAGAGAATCCCCCCACGGCCACGGCGGCCCCCGGCCCTCCCCCTTCCTCCGTCCCTGCCCATTTCACAGAGCAGCAGCTGAGGACTAAAACAGGCCAAGGCTCTCGCACAGCAGGCCTTGGGGTGTGTTCCTGCCTGGCTGTCGGGGGAGGAGCGGGGACTGCAGTGTCAGCAAGTTTCATAACTCCTCGGGTTGGGACATTTTAAGTCATTGCTAAACGTGGGGCTAATACTTTGACCCAGTTAGTCACGTGGCAAAGGCTCCTTCAAAAGGCCTGTCGACTCAGCACTGACGAGCAGGGCTGGGAAAGGCAGGGAAGTTAGGAAGGAAAGCAGCCGAATTCTTTACTGCCCAGCAACACATGGTAGAAGACGGGCTTGGGTTCTATCTGTGCTAGGTTCCACCACTGCCTGGGCAGCCTCGAGTAAGTCAGCTGAGTTCTCTGCGAACGGGGGAAACCTTCCCACTCGGGCTGGTTCCTGCCTCTTCGGTAGCTTCCGACTAGACCTCACCTCTTCCCTTGGTCAACCCTTTACACAGAAGTCCATGGTTAGCCAGTGTAGACATTCCTAAGTAACCCTCGTAGCTGAGATGATAGTAACGTGCGATCTCGGAACAGGCAGAGCGCATGTTTCGAGCTGTTCTTCCAGCATGGGAGATGGCTGTATACTACCAACGCCCGTTTTCACCACGGAGCCCTCTGGTGTGTCTGCGGCACTGCCAAGAAATAAGAGCTGACGAAATCAAGTGGGATCTGGACTTATATCCTCAATAACCAAGTCAGCTCTGAAGTGATCAGAGAGGGAACTCTTGTGGGGCACCTGGCTGGCTCAGTCGGTTAAGCGTCTGACTTAATTTCGGTTCAGGTCATGAACTCAGAGTCTGTGAGTTCAAGCCCCGCGTCGGGCTCTGCATTGACAGTGTGGAGTGTGCTTGGGATCTGCTCTCTCTGCGCCTCCCCTGCTCATGTACACATGCTCTCTCTCTCTTTCTCTCTTCAAAATAAATAAAGAAACATTAACCAAAAAAAGCACGTAACTGCGTGCTGCAAAAATCTGCATTTATCAAGGCTCATGGTTTGCAGGAGGGCTACGTTAGCTCACTTGTAAGGAATGTGGATGAATTCTAGCGGGGTGTGTGCTGTATAGACCAGCTGTGCTTGTCCATTCGGATGAGCGATGGGACACCCCGGAGCCTGCCCTTTGGAACTAACTGGCCTAGGACGGCTGGATGACCCCTGAATAAGCTGCCCCTTAGGTCCAAAAGGAAATCGTTCAGGAGGAGGAAGCAGCCATGTTCTGAGCATCGACTCCATGTTAGGCACCAGGCTAGGAGCTTTTTTGTAAGTTATTTCCCCGAGAATCCCTAACACTTGAACACTGGTGTCCCCATTTGGCAGATAAGAAGCTCAGGCTTCAAGAGGTGAAGCGACTTGCTCCAAGTCACACAGCTGTCAGTAGCGGAGCCCAGGTGTGAGCCCAGGTGTGAGCCCAGGTGCACCCGGCTCCGAGTGACGCCCTCGTCTCGCTGCACCGTACCTCTTCCATGGGGCTATCCATAACCTGCTGCAGAAAGCGCGTTTGCACTCCGACCATGAAGGGAGTGGGGCAGCAGACAGTGTCCAAGAGGCTCTCGGGGACAACGGGATGTAGGTGTGCGCCCAGCTGAAGGGGTAGAGCAGCGCGGCGGCGGCGTGGATGCACTGAGACAGGGTGCTGGGGACAGGGCACAGAGAACACGAGTCAGAGGGGCCTCCCTGCACCCCTGCACATCCACCGCCACGCGCCCCCCGCGGCCCCTCCCCCCCCCCGCCCCCACCAGCGGCAGGAGCAAGTCTAGGAGCTGTGCTGGGGGCAGAGCTCGTGACCGCTGAGAGCCGCGGGGGCGGGGAGGCGGGGAACGGAAGCCAGGAGTGGCTGAGCTGAGGCTCCTCTCTCTCACCAAGGTTGGGGCCTCCATCTGACCCTTCTGTTCCCACCCAGTTCGTCCTCCCTCTCCCCACGGCACAGAAACACTAGTGGCTCCAAAGAGGAGGGAAGAGGAAATGCCTTCACTGCAGCAGATTACTGAGGGAGCCCTTCTCTGCGCTAAGGATGTGGACACCAACCAGGAAGCACAAGGCACTGACCCTGTTGAACAAACTCCCAGCGTAGTTAAGGGGACGAGCGTAAACAGTGAGGCGCGGCAGAGAGGCGAAGCCTTATTTCCTCCTTGTGGCTTTCCCCCCCTCACCATACATAGTCCTTACCTCTCGCGGCTCCCTCTGGCCGCCGGAGGTTATTTAAAGTCAACAGGTTGGTGGCAGAGCAAGCTCGGGAAATCCCTAGATTCCAGGAACCTTTGCCCGGCAATTCCTACCCGGAAAGTCCCACAGAGGTGGCCCCTCCGCCCTTCCAATGAAGCATTCCCCTGTACAATGGCTGCCTCCGTCACGGCTCGGGCGGACTCCTCTCCCCGCCCCCCAACACGCAGGGCCCCGCGCTCGGTCCTCTCCCCTCCACGGCTTCTCCGTGGCTCTTCATTTCTCCAAACAACACCCAACCCGAGGCCAATCAAAACACGGATACAGAAACCGTGTTTCAGTTCTTGGTATGGAGCCTGCACTTTCTGAGACACAAAGATGGAGTCCCTGAGGGTCTAGCCAGGCTTAGGCTGCCTGGAAGTGCCCTCCCTGCCTGTGCTTCAGGGGTCTGACAGGCTCAGTGTGGGAAGGAAGTGGCGGGGTAGGAGGGTGGGGAGCCTCCCTGGAGAACGTGAGCACCTGAGAGGCAAGCCCTGCCTGCCTTGGCCCATGTCCAGGCCAGCGGGCACCTGGAGTCACCTTCACTTCCTAAACTCTGATCTCAGGGGAAAGGCAGGAAGCCCAGTTCCAGCCGCAACAGAAACTTCTCATTTTTCTACAGGGCTGAAAGTGGGAGTGCTTTTTCCAGAGCAAAAGATGACACCACTTCCCTCAAGGATTTAGCCTACGACTAGTGCCTTTTTGGTTATCACTGATTTTTTTTTTTATAGAATGTTCGACCCAGAGACCTCACTCCCTGCCCACGCTTCCTTTCCCCTAACACCCATGATATTCACCTGACCCTCTGGCCGGACGTTTGAGTCCCTGCCATCCTTTTCTTCTTCTTCCCTAAAAGCTAGAACCAGGGTCAGGCCAATATCATTGGCTTTCTCCCTCCCCAGACATGAATAGAAGGTCAGCCTCCTACTGTTTTATGGTATTTCCCCCCTCTTCTATCATGTCTCCCATGTCTTTCTCGGACTTGAGGCCCTGAAGAGGCAGAGACCAAGACACAACAGTACCCTTCTTTGACTATACACAGGGCTATATTCAACCGTGAACTTATTATGAAGGTAGCAGCCAGCGTTTGCATAGCAAAGGAAACCATCAGTGAAATGAAAAAGTAACCTCCTGAATGGGAGATGTGTAGATGACATAACCAAGAAACGGTTAATATCTAAAGTATATAATGAACTCATACAACTCAACACCAAAAATCGCCATCATCATGTGATTAAAACATGGGCATAGAATAGACACGTTTCTAAAGACGTACAGATGGCCGACAGACACCCGAGAACATCCTCGGCACCACTAATTGTCCGGGAAAGGCAAATTAAAACCACAATGAGATAGAACCTCGCACTAATCAGAATGGGTTGTATCAAGAACACAAGAAATAGCGAGTGTTGGCGGGGATGTGGGGAAAAGAGAACCCTCGTTCACTGCTGGTGGGAATGTACATCGATGTACGTTTCAGAGGTTCCTCCAAAAGCTAAAAACCAAAATACCATACCGCCCAATAATTCTGCTGTGTGTCTATCCAAAGAGAACAAGAACAAATAACTCGAAAAGCTATATGCACCCTTATGTTTATTGCAGCCCTATTCTACAAGAGCCAAGACATGAAAACAACCTAAGTGTCCATCGATCGGTGAATGGATAAAGAAGATTTGATATATATACATACACAAAGGAATATGACTCAGCCAGACGAAAACAATGAAATCATGCAATCTGTATGAAATTTTGCTAAGTGAAATAAGTCAGACAGAGAGACAAACACTGCATGATTTCACTTCTCTGTGAATCTAAAAGACAAAATAAAACAAATAGAAGTGGACACAGGCTCATGAATACAGGGAACGGACTGGTAGTAGCCAGAGAGGAGGTGGGAGGGAGGATGGACAAAATGAGTGATGGGGTTATGAGGTACAAACTTCTAGTTATACAAATAAGTACGTCCTGGAGATGAAAAGGGCAGCGTAGGGAATATAGCCCACGATACTGTAATAATGTCGCAGGGTGACTGATGGGGACTACAGCTATCTTTGTAAGCACGGAGTAGTGTATAGAATTGTTGAAGCAACGTGTTGGACACCTGAAATTAATATAACGCTGCATGTAAACTATACTTACTAAAAATAATACTTAAAAAATAAAAATAAATAGAGTAAGTAAAATAAAATAAAAAGACAAAACAATAACGCAACCCAGCTATCTCCTACGGATGCGTGTACGCCCGGCAGAGGGGTAGGTCCCTAACCTGCACTGTTTCATCCTCCACACAAGCTTATGAGGTCCTACGATCCTTACTGTGCATTTACAGATAAGGAGACGATGACTTCAAGAAGTTAAGAAACTACCCTAAGGGAAAGCACACGGCTAAAGGTAGGGGAATGTATTGGACTTGAACCTTGACCTGCTGATTTCAACACCTATGCATTCAACCACTACAGAATCCTATATCCCCCAGGGTCAAAGACCGTGTCTTGTTTGTCCGTATCTTCCTGACGTTTGGCATCTGGCGGACGGGCTGACACACAATAAATGTTTGCTGAATGAGTGAACAAATGGATAGATAGACGTGTTTGCCATTAAGGACGATGGGCTTGGGGCGCCCGGGTGACTCAGCGGGTTGAGGGTCCGACTCTTGACTTCGGCTCAGGTCATGATCTCACCGTTTATGGGATTGAGCACCACGCCAGGCTAAGCACTGACAGCATGGAGCCTGCTTGGGCTTCTCTCTCTCCCTCTTTCTGCCTTTCCCCTGCTTGCATTCTCTCTCTCTCTCTCTCTCTCTCTCAAATAAATAAACTTTAAAAAAAAAAAAAGGATGATGGGCTTTCGACCTCCATACCAATATACACCTTCTCCTCTGTCCTGGACCCCCCTCCCTCCCTGAGATATCAGGAGCAGAATCACATCTGCACCCACCATGGCTGCTAAGTCTGGATCTTTCTTCGGGCTTAGGCAGCAATCAAGTTGGGAGGCAGAAGCGGGGGAATTGCAACAGCTGTTTCCCTACGAGGCTTAGTGCGAAATCAGACCTGGAGGCAGGAGGGTGGGCGTGAGGGTCGTACAGCCTGGTTCCCTTGGAGAACCCTCCAATCTGTCCCCTGATCCAGGGAAGCCAGTCAGGCCCGGGGAAGCGGCCCGGCGGCTGAACCCACCTGAGATCTTCTGCCAGGAAGATGATTCTTCTCTCCAGCACTGCAGAGGCAAAGATCTGAAGGATTTGCTCAAAATGGAGACAGCGCAACAGAGAACGAAAGTCCACGTGTTCTAGGTGGGAGTCCAGGGGCCGCGTCAGGGAGATGAACTGCAGGGGAACCGAGGAGAGGAGGCGTCACCGGGTTGAAAACTCGCGGACCCCCGAACGCTGGGTCCCCACCAGCCTCCCCTCCACCCCCCTGGCTGGAACACATCCGATGCCGCCTCTCCCCTGCTGGAAGCCCTTCCGTGGTTTCCCTTAGCTCTGAGGGTCAAGCTGACCCGTCCCCAGCCTGGCCCCCGGGGTCCCGCCCACCTCTCCAGTCCCCTCTTTCTGTCTGAGGGTCCCCACAGGTCAGATCACCCTTCTCCTTGTCTCCTCCTCCCTCCGGCTCAGAGGCCCGCCTAATTTGACGTGTGTTTCCATCATTTTCTCATGTAGCAGCCCGTTTCTCCCCTTTCATCACTTTCGATTATATACTTCTTTGCGTCTTTGCTTATTTAGCGTCTGTCTCCTCCACTAGACTTTAGGCTCCAGGAGGTCAGGAATCAAATTCATTGGATTCCCCAAGTCATATCCAGAAAGTTGCATGGCCTGGCCTAGGGCAAGCATTCCATGCTAACTTTTGGAGACCGTGAAAAGGCCTAGCCCCTCCCCTCATTTTTACACGGGGAAGCCAAGGTTCAGAGAGGCACGCGGACCTTCCGCGGTCCCAGGGGGCAGGACTGGAAGAGGCAGCTTCGTGCCTGCAGCAATAGCATCCCCGTGTGGCATGGGTGGGGACACAGGGGTGGGGACGGATGATAAGAAGCAGACAGATGGAGGCCATAAGGGAGAGATACTGGACACACACACGGGAAGATAGGGGTGGCAGTGGGGAGAGTGGCCATCGGGGGCTGGGGGCACAGTCCATCCTAGCACCAGGGACCTCGGCTTAATGTTCTCTTTATTATTACAAGTCTTAGCGGCACGGACGGTCAGTAGTTGCCCGTGAGCGTCAGGTCGGGAGGGTCAGAAAAGGTGGGTTTGATGTTCAGCTCTGTCAATACTTCGAGTTGGGCCCCGGGCCCTGCGTGTTAGCCAGGGGGGATGCGGCAGGACCGTGAGAGCGGCACCGCTGAAGCCGGGGCTCACGCGCTCGGCACCCACCTCAGTGCCCGAGTCGGGGATGAAGCTCTTGAGGGTGACAGTCTTCCCGGGAGCAGGGAAAGGCGCCTCTCGGAGGCCCTGCATGAACGGGTAAATGACGGCCACGGAGATCTGGTGCCTCTTCTCCACCTCGTCCAGGATCTGCGAGGAGACGGCTCAAGTGGGAAGCGGCAGAGACCCCCACGCGTGCGTCTTCCGCCCCCTGCGCTGGTCCGGCCAGCCCTCCTGGACCTTCGAGGCTCCCCTCTCTTCCCTGGCAGAGCCCGGTCTGCTCTTTCTCTCCTGCGCGAGGCCCGGAGCCCCCTTCCTTCCACCCTCTCCCTCCCAGTCCATCCCTCCCTCTTCCTAGCACCCTCGCGACTGCCTTCCCCATCCCAGAGCCAAGCACCACACGCCGTGGTACCACGTCCAGCCACGCGGGAATGCTAGCGGGAGCCTGGGCCTCTTGGCTGTGACTCTCCCCCGCCCCGTGCCCCCACCGACTTCCGCTGGAGACTCCCCAGGGCCAGACTCCGTCCCTGAGAACGCAGCACAGGTGACCACTCCACCGAGCAAAGGCTCACAGCCTCCTGCCCTCCCCTCTGAAGGGCCTGCTGAGGGCAGAGCACACGGAAGCTCTTTGGTGGCCACCAAGACAGGTGTCCGGGCCCTGCAGTTAGCCCCAGCAGACCTCCTAGAGACCTCCTCCCTCAGAGGGCTCACGGGGAGTCTCGGGGCCCCCTCCGTCGAGCAACCGTCTTGGGATATGTTCAGGGTTCTGCGTTTGTCACGTCACTTCATCGGAGCCTGGCACCGGGCCCTGAGCCAGGGCAGTGAGGGATCATCGCAGGCACTTGACAGGTGAGGAAATGGGGAAACTCCCGCCTCCTAACCCGGGGCTCTCCCCGCTGTCCTGCTCCAGCTGCTCTCTCACCTGACGGGGCTCTCTGCAGGGGAGGAAGTCCTAGTTTTCTCGAGCCCAAGCTCCTCCCTGCCTCAGTTTCCCCAAGTGTGCCTACTAGGTTCGACCCCGGCTGTGAGAAAAGAGCTCCACTGAGGGCCCAGGGAGCACAGACGGGTCAGGCGGCCAGGCCGACCGGGAGGCTGGACAGGCCGAACGGGCCCCAAGGAACCCCGCTCCTGCCTCTACCTTGGAGAACAGGCCGAAGCAGCCAATGCAGCTGATGATGCAGTAGACCTTGGGAAGGCGGGGGCCAGGGCCGGCGGGCTGCGGACGGACAGATGGGCTCCTTCAGTGCCGCGGCCTCCCCGGGGGCTTCTCCCCACTGGGGCTGCCGGGGCACGCGGCCGGTGGCTGGGGCAGGGGACTCGTGGGGAAAGGTGGGCCAGACAGAGAAGGGCCTGGCTGTGCAGACATCCCGTTCGCAGTGCAGGCAGCAGGGAGGCCCGGGCGGCCACCGAAGGCAAAAGAAGATGGCCTCGAGGGGGCCAAGCTCTGCCACCGTCAGCACCAGCGCCACGTGGGGCCCGCAGAGAGAGGGAGCAAGGGTGCCGTCGAGATGGGGAAAGGGCCGGGGAGGAGAGCACTGTAAAAGCGACTTGGAGAATCCTCTCGAGACCCAAGAATCATTGTCCAAACCCCAGTCTGTGCTCTGGGAGGCTCCAGGGGGGCCCAGGCAGCGAGGCCTGGGTACAGAAGGTGGAGAGGGGAGCAGGCAGGAGCCTCCCACCCGGGGAGCTGTCGGAAGCTTGGGAAGAGCAGGGACCGAAGCATGGCCGGCAAAGGTCCCCGGGGTGGGCAAGGGGGGGCAAGCGTCCCCATTCCTGCAGGGTTGCAGAGGGCACTAACGTGGCAGCAGGTGCTGGGCCGTGTGCTCTCTGCCAACCCCCACTGCCAGGGAGCCTTGGCTTTTGCAGCTGAAGCTTGAGCAAGCCTGGCTGTGGAGCCGAGCGGGCTGCAGGGAGGAGGGGGCAGTTCTGAGCTGCACAGACCAGGAGGCGCCTGCAGTATCCAATCTTCCTGCTCCCGTCCACGTTGGTCAGGACGAAGGAAAAGGTCTCCCTGAAGAAGAACACACGAGGGTTTGCATTTGCTCACTAGACCCTAAAAGAGGAAGCCGGTGGCCTCAGAGGGGAGCTGCTGATTAATCTTGAGAGTAATAATAACCCCGGTAATTTATTTACGTGCTTACTGGCATCCAGCTCTGAGTGCACCGCCTCGTTTAATTCTCAAAACAACCCTTTGAGGTAGGTTCAATAACGATCCTCACTTTAAAGACAAAGGCACTGAGGCCACGAGGGTGGTTCTTAGCCAAGGTCATGCCACTCACAAGTGGGAAAGCCAAAATCTGAACTCAGGCGGCCCAATTCCGGGGCTGACGCTCAAAGGGACTTTGCCACATTGCCTTCGTCGAAGCCAAAGGCCTTCTGCTAAGTCCAGCTTCTTCTAGAAGCAGTCAAAACACGGCGACTGTCATTCCCGGGATGGGTGAGAGAACCTGGCCCTTCTCTGGACAGAGGTGACTGGCTGGTTAACCGAGTTGGCTAAGATCCCTGGTCTTGGGGGACTACAGGAGAGATGTTTATAGATGGATCAACCCCAGCCCCTCCCCGTCAGGAGAGAAGCTGATGAGGACTGGCGTCCACGCCAAGGGAGGGAGCCGTAGGACCCACCTGGCTCACACTTGTCCTTTCTCCCCCAGTCCCAGATTCCTCTGTCCCAGGCCCGAGCCATTACCTGGGGTACTCAGTGAGTGGTGCCCACTCATTCCCATCTGGGAAGCAGAACAGGGGGATGGCTCCGAGCAGCCGCTCCTCCTCCTCCTGCTGGCCCCGAAGCAGGTTCTCCCGCTGTGGGAAACAGGGAAAGAGCCCGGTGAATTGTGGAGGCAGGGCCAGGAGGAGAGGGCCTGGGGGCTGGCGGGCTTCTCTTGAGGCTCTAAAGCACTTTGAGAATAAGCTTCCCTGCTGGCATGGGGCTGCTGGCATGCCTCTACCTGTCACTCTGCACAGAGACTTCGTTCTGGGTCCGACCAACCCCACGGCTGAGTCTACACGAGCCTGAGTTAGACATCGGTATCTTAAGGATCCGTGTAGGCAAGAAGGGGGGCCACGGCCTCACTTAGTACAGAAAGGTCCGGAGGCTGCCTGGCCCCCTGGAAGGGCCACGTGAGCGAGCCACCACATTAGAGAGGAGAGGTGGCCAGCTCAGTTGCCGGACCGGCAGGGTGAACGAGGACGCCCTACCCCCGCCCCTTGCCCCAGTGCCGGAGCAGACAAGAAGGAGCCTGGTGTTCGGGCTGTGCCCACAGGCTGAGCCTGCCCACCAGCTGTGCGCCCGCCCCACCCTCTCCTTCCCGCCCGCCCCAGGGAGGGGGTGCCTGCGACGACGTGGTCCGGCCAGAAGGTAAGCTTCTCTACACAGAAGGGTGACTAAGGGTGAAATCTGGAAGAACCAGGGGGCCCCCAAAGGGGCAGAAGCAGCAGCCTAGTTTCCTGGCTAGGGAGCCTAGGTCGGTTCCTCACAAAGAAGCCAGACCTAGATTCTGTGGGTGACAACAGGAAACAGGAGCACGGGGCGGCTCTAGACTCCAGCCCTGGCAACCCCCCGCCCCCTCTCGAACACCCAAATCCGGTCCCCCCCCACCCCCTCCTTCAGGCCTTACCTTGGGAAACTGGTAGATGATGGTGGGCTCATAGTCACTCCCTGAACTCTTTTTTTTGAGGGAAATCACAAGGAGGTATTCAAAGAAGTGCTGCCCTCCAGCAAAGGGGGGCAGACAGTGCTCCTGGGTCCTTTCTGGTTCCTTTACAGCTTCCCTCGGGTTGTCCTGGGGAGGTCCTGAAACCGAGACACCAGGCCCCACTTGGTATCTCCGTGGCCCCTGCCCCCCCGGGTGGAGTCTGTGTGGCTCCGGCAAGTTCTGCACGTCAGGGCCTCCAGGCTGACGCTGAGCTCTCCGGAGCCTTCCCTGCTCCCCAGGGCCCGGAGCAGGGTCAGAGCCAACGGGGCGGTTTCCGTGCCTGCCCTGGGAGACTTAAACACCCAGGGAGCCAAGAGGGGGACAGAAGCCGCTGACTTGGAAGCCAAGGAAATGTACTGGGAAGCCACTGGGAGGCCCCGTGCCCCAGAGGCAGAGACTGTGCCCACCCACACAGGTGCCCAGGGCAGTACCCGAAACAGTGAGCCCGGAGCGGACACGTACTCACATCAGAACAGGTCTCAGGGCCACGTGTCTGTGACCACACAAACCCCCCACGGGGGGCATGACCAGCTCTAAAACCCAGCAGGGGAAGTATTCTGGTCTAGCCACATGGGGGACCAGGTGGAGGTCAAACTCTAAAGACTCTACATGCTAGAAAAGGAAGAAGCATTTCAAGGAAGAAACAGCCACATCGAAGGGGGTCACCCCAGAAAACAGGAAGCGGGCAATCCAGTCCAGACCTGCTCGGAGTCGGGGCAGCCGGTTGAGAAACAGCCTGAGCATCCCGCCTACCACTTGTCCTTCCATCTTCTCGGACCTGCAGGGCATTGGAGCGTTTCCCTTTCCTCCTACGGAGCGGCTACAGAGAGTCCGGGAGAGGGGCTGCCGCTTCGGTCTCCAACCACGACTCCGTGAAGCCGGGCCATGTGCTGCCTTCCAGACAGGGGCCGGCAGTCTCCATGCTGAGCGCCCAATGGCTGAGCAAGAAGGATGTGACGGGACCCAGGAAGGCAGTGGAACGCCCGCACTGAGAGAGGCAGCATCCTGGCACTGCAGCTCAGACCTCAGCTCCTCCCAGGAGCCCCAGGGTGTGGCGAAAGAAAAGGTCATGAGCAAACACCTCCAAGGCCCAGCTGCTTTCTGGGCTAAGGGCTTTGAATTCTGGGCTGCGGATTGCGCAACAGGTTTATTTACAACTTGGGGGCCGTGAAGAATGCCTGACAGCATCATCCAGGGGCACCGGAAGCTCCCCAGCCCCGAGACGGGGGTCTTAGAGCCCCATAAGCTTGACTCCTGACCTTTCGTGTCTCGACCTGGTCCACTACCGCCTCAACCCCCTGCAGGGCCCGGGGCTGCACTCTGGAATCTTCCAGGCCCTCAGGACTGCAAGCAAGAGCGTCGGACCAAACATTCCCCACAGCCAGCATACCGCCGCCTCCCTTGATTGAGATAAATAGACTCGGCCCGTTGATTCTCTAAATGGAAAAAAAAGTTCTAGCACGAGCCAGTTCTGGAAATCGATCCGAACCTGAAAGCCTCCTCTCCTGGAGGTAGACTAGAGAGCACATCCACCTCTGAGCTGGAGAGTTCCTGATACTTCAGGATGGTCTACAGAGGTGCGGCTCTCACCTCCGCCCCCCTGCAACAGATCCGAAGTCTGGCTTCTCTCACGGGAACCGTGTCAGGGCTCCAGGAAAGGATCCCTCTTCCCAAAGAGGAAGCACTGACTCACGACACTCTCCCTGGCCTACAGTAGGGGACCGGTTGCCTCAGCAGCCCAAGGGGCATTCGGTGACAGTGGACGGCAACTGGGTGATCTCTGCCCTACCCCCACTCCCGCTCAGTCTTTGTTCCCTGCTGAGGCAGGTCAGGAGTTCTGCCCAAGCTAAAAGCAGAGCAGGTGGCCCCTTGGGCATAGCGGGGTCTAGAGGCTGTGTTGGGAGGCTGGGGAAGAGAGAAAAATAACGATAAATCACCTACGAATGAGTAAATGCCTGGGGTCAGAGAGAAGGACTTTCGTCCTTCTGTCCTTTTGTCAGAAAGCAGCCCTCTGGAAGAAAGCGGTTGCTTGAAGGGGGGAGATGGCTGCCTTCTTCTTAAGAGCTCCAGATGGGCTTTTGCGGGACTGCTAAGAGCGAGTACTCAGGGGCCCAGACATGACTGGTGGGGAGAACCCCAATCACTGTAAGTAAGGATGCGACAGATGCTGTCCTGGTGAGGACAATGACCCCAAACACTCAGAACCGTCACCACGCCTTACTCACAGCCTGCACAGACTTGCTGCACAACCCTCACCGCTTGAGGAACAAGCATCTTCCTCATACAGATGGGGAAACTGAGGCACAGAACAAGTCAGGGGCTATTCAGGGACTACTAACAGAATCTGTGGGGGGCTGGGGTAGGAGTTATGAGAGTCCCAGGTTTCTGCTTCTGCCTGCTAGACAGAGTACACACCAAACATCCCACAAATGTGGGCTGCCTCCCGTTCGCAAAGGGCTTTGAGAACCCAGATCTTTTCAAGGACCATTCCAGAACCTCAGGAAATTATGCCTTTCCCTGAACCCTTTGGGCTGCATTTTCAGCCCATTTCCTCCTGCTTTATCAGCAGAGCCAGGGGAACAGCAAAACTGACAAAAATCAAACAAAAGAAATGACCAGACTTTTGGGCGGAAGCCCAAGAAATCCAGAAAAGGACTACTTTCTTCTCCCTTTCAAAGAGGTTTATCGACAGAAGAGAAAAGCAGAACAGAAAACATTGAGCCTAGGAATATGGGTCATCTCATTTAACGCCTGGTGCCCTGGATTGCAATCACAGTCCCGAGTCTTGTCCTAGAGGAGGGAGCCACCCTTTCTAGGGAAGTCAGGTGTCTGGTTACATTTGTTTCTCCACCAGGAAGCCCCTCCCACAGTCACCTGACTAAAGTCACAGAACCAGCTAGACTATAGGTAAGGGGACTTTTTTAGAACTTTGATGTAGAAAGCTGGCTCTTCCTTTTCCAGCTCGGCTGCTTTTCACTTAGGACCACCGCCACTGCCACTTCTTCCCACCGGGACCGCTGACACATGCGTGGACGTGCACACACGCACACACACACACACACACACACACCTCTTACCGCACAACTGCCCTGAGGCCAAAAGGGAAAAGAAGATGGGGGAAGTCCCCAGAAAGGTGGAGGGTGGTGTGGAAGACAAGGGAGCATACTCTCCTGGCCCGACAGACGGCCAACCTCAGGACAGGGAATACTGGCTGCTCCCCTTCCAGCTCCTCCTTGACGCCCAGGCAGAATGGTCAGTCCAGTTTTGGGGGCTGGGGTGGGTGGGAACAACTGGAATGTCTCCTTTGGGCTGCAGAAAGCCCAACTCTTCCCTTCACAAAGACTTCTGAGGGTCCAGGGAGTCCGGGAAAGCCCAGGCCAGTACTCTCCGGAGAAAGGAGGACACCAGCCGGGTCAGAAGGGCTAAACTCGGTTCTGACCATTGCAGTCCGGAGCCCTGCCCCCATTCCGGTCTCTGAAACAGGCTGGGAGGGAGAGGCTGGGGACTGCAGGAGTGATGGCAGAGAGAGCCTCGGTCTCATCCCAGATCTCCCCAGTTCGAGGGCTCGGCGTAGGCAGGGGACTTTTTGAGCGCCAATGTTAGAAGACTGTCTGGAAACGACCCGATTTGCCTTCCGACCGGCTCCTTTCTCCTCAGAAGGTGGGACCTCTGGGCCAAGTCCCTAAAGGATATGTTCGGACCGGCTACTGGCAAGCCGAAACAAATGTTTGCTGAATGAATGAAAACACGAATGAATTCCCAACTGCCTTCTCGCAAAGCCCAGCGCCGCTGCTAGGAAGAAAGGAAGTGGCTTCTGCTGGAATTGTTTCCCCCTCACCTGGGGGCGGGGGTGTCAGGGCGCAGGGAGGGAGGGCACGCCGTGTCCGGGTCGCACGCACTCTGGCCGCAGCGGAGCAGGCGCTCCCCGGGCTCTCCGCGGCCCCGGCGCCCGCAGGTGGGGGGCGGTCACGTCGGGGGAGCAGAGTTTCCGCGGAGCGCGGCGGGCGGGGCGGGGCCGGGGTTCCGGGAGGGCGCCTCGAGCACGCTGCGGTGGCACCACAAGCTTCCTGGCTGGGAGGACACGTGGCCCCGGGGGCCCCACAACGGCTTCCTTCGGCCCGCCGCCTCCCCCTGGCCCCCGCCGGCCTGGCGGCTCCCGCGATCTCCGACCCCGGCGCCACCGAGCCCTGTCCCCTCCACCTGCGCCCCCGCCCCGGCTCACCTGGCGCCCGGCCTGCGCTCCCAGTGGCCCTCGGCCGGCCCCCCGGGAGCCGCCCCCCGCCACCCCGGCCCCCGCCCGGCCGCAGCCTGGAGGCCGGGCCCCCGGCTCCCCCACCCCCACCCCCGCCCCTGCGCCCCGGCCCCGCACTGACCCCCGCGGCCGCGCTTGAGTCTCAGGCTGGCTCGGAGGCGGCGGCCGAGCCCATCCATGGCCCGGCGAGTGCCCGGCGCCCGTCCGGGTCGGCGGCGGCCCCGCCCCCGGAGCTCGCCCTTCGCGGGCCCCGCACTTTCGCTTTCCCGAGGGGGGCAGGCCGAGGGCACAGGCCCGCGACGGGGCGGCGCACCTTCCGACGGCGGGCCCGGCCCCGGCGCACCTGGGCGGGCCGCCTCTGCCCGCGGCCCCCCCCCGCCCCCCCACTGGCGGGGCGGCGTGGGGTGACAGAGGGCGCTCGACGCGCGTCCGGGAGGGGGCGGCGCCTCCGCGCTCCCACCCTCCGCGGGGCGCCCCCGCGAGCTCCGCTTGCCGGAGCCCGCCGTCCCCAAACGCGCGGGTGCGACGCGGTCACGCCCTACCTTCGCGGCCCCGGCCGGGGTGCCCCGTGGGCCCCGGAGCGGCTCTTTCCAGGTGGCTCCGGACTTATCTCAGAGTCCGCACACCTTCCACCCTTCCGTCTCTCCCCACCCCGCAGCCGCTGTAGCCTCTGGCCATTTCCTTCTGTGCCTTGTGCCTTCTGTGTCCTTGCACCCGCAGGGCACGTGTCCCTCTCCCTTTTCCCTATTTCACTTCCCTAAGAACCAGTGAGCCAACCACAGCCCTCTGGGCTCCCGAGGAGGGACTGGAGAAGAAGCCCTTAGGGTTCGGACCCTGACTTCCGTCCAGAGTGTTCTTGGGCGGCTCAGCAAAGTGGGAGTAAACCCTGCCCGCCGGCCCACAGGCACGTGGACGCTAAGGAACAGAAAGCTCTTTGTAGACTACCATGTGATACCAATGTAAGGGGTGGTGATGGTGGTGGTGATGGTGGTGATGGTGATGATGGTGGTGAAGTCAGCTGGCCATCCACACTCCTGGTCTAATCAGAAATCCCCACGCGGCCTTTCGGCTCCTCCTCCCCCACTTCTCATATGCATTGGCTTCCAAACAGTCAGAGACTTCAAGCTTTAGTTGTCAGACACGACAATTTGCATCCGAGAAGCCCCACTTGCTTCTGGGCCATCTGCCTGGCTCCCCTCTCCCTCCCGGACCTGCATCGGTAGGGGGGGAAGGGTGGGGCGTGTGCAGAGGCCATCTGATGTTTCTCTGTGCACAGAGTGGTTTTAGCCTCAGTTTCACGTGTGAGAGGCAGAAGGCAGAAGACACTGGCAGAAATGTATCTGGGATCTATAGAAATGACCCTCAGGCTGACACCTCCTTTCCGTCTCCCACGCATGGCCTCCAGGTCCCTCTCCTGTCACAGACAGGGTGGGTGAGCGGGAGTGGAGAATTCAGCCCTGGTATTAAACTGTCTAGTCTTTGCCCCGAGGTTCTAAAAGTTGGCCTCTACTCTGGGCATATGCAATTTTGTACTTAATTACACAGTCTGTTTCTGTTCCCTGTTCTCGGTGTCTTCCCACACGCAAGGACACATCTTCTCTTGGCTGGTGTCTTATGCGTTTCTGTGTAGGTACGATAGTCGTTTATGATCGACGTGTCCAGTTGGTTGAATACTATTGTGTCTTAACTTTCCCCATCTATTTTATGGCGGTCCGGACCAAACTACTTCCTCCCTTTAAAAACAGATGAAGAAATATGTGCACTTGTACGCTAAAAAGACATACACAAGTATTCGAGAAAAGCCTACTCGAAATAGCCTCGAACTGGAAATAATCTCAAGGGTCCATAAACAGTGAACTGGATAGACTGTGCATATTCTTACAATGGAGGACTATACGGGAGTGAAAATGCCAACAAACCACTGCCGGACGCGTACCCATGATGGGTACGTCCCATGTTTGGGGTACGGCCCCAAACATGATGTTGGGCCAAAGAACCAGACGCCAAAGAGCCCATGATATAAGGTTCCAGCAAAATATAAAGTTAAAAACGAGCAATACTAATATATAGTATGAAAAGCCAGGATGATGGTAGATTTAGGGGGGAAGGAGGAAGTAATGACTGGAAGGATACCATAGGGCTTCTGGGGTGCGGAGAATGTCCTAATTCTTAACATAGTGGCAGATACAGAAATGTGTTGACTGTGTGATCATTCTTTGTATTGTACGGTTCTCTGCGTTTTTCTATATGTATATGAGAGTTTAATTTTTTTGAGAGAGAGAGAGAGTGAGGGGCAGAAAGAGATAGAGAGAATTGGGGCTTGCCCGAAGTAGGACTTGTTTTTACCTGAAGTGGGGCTCGTGTTCACCCGATTCGGGGCTCTCGCTCACCTGTTATGGGACTCGAAGTCACGAACTCTGAGATCATGACCTGAGCTGCAGTCAGACGCTTAATGACTGAGCCGCCCACGTGCCCAAGTATTTAATTTTAAGAGACTTTAAAAACTACTCATTAGGACTGCAGAGTGACTGAAATGGAGGTATAAGCCAGTGGAGAATGAGAAGGTACCGATAACTGTAGGAAAGTTAATTGGGGCATAGTTAGAGGGACATATGGCTTTGAAGCAGTGGGTTAAACTGGAAAAGATTAGAAGGTATTTATAAGCATAGGACTGGGAAGCAGGGGCGAGATGTAAACTAGAGAGAGAGAGAGGGAGAGAGAGAAAGAGAGAGAGAGACAGAGAGAGAGAGTGACAGGTGGATCAAAGTCTGAAAGAAGGGGAGAAAGCTCAGGGACAAGTCTGGCTTTAAAAGGGGAAAGATAACTTTATTTGAAGGGAAAAAAAAGAGACGAGCATGGGTACAGATGCTGACTGATTTGTACGAGGAAGTGGGAAGTTACAGGACAGAACAAGAGGCCTCCGTTTCTAAGAGAAAGGTGTTTGTTTGTTCGTTTCTTTGTTTCTTTTTCTTCTTTTCTTCCTGTAGTTGCCATGCCCCACTCTATCCCTCAGGCTATTCTCCCCGTGAAGCGGAAGAAAATGACATGAGCTTTTCTTTCTCGGAGGTCCCTAACGGGAGCTGCCAAGTGAGTTTCATCCAGGGAGGTAGCATGGCAGAATAGACTGGCATTGAACTCAACCCTACCTGCCACTCACTTGCCCTGTAGCCTAAGGCTGGCGTTCCCCTGAGCCTTGCTCTCTTCAAGGATAACACAATCACCTAGCAGGTGGTCGTGAGTACTGGAAAGAATAGATTTGTAATCCGGATGTCCAAACTTCACACACCTATGATGCCCGAATCACTGTAGTCTCGACTCCATCTCTTTTCACGGCAGAAACACTTTTAGCAGGCTCCTTATGTCCAGGTATTTCTGACAAATGCTTAAGGAGTGTTTACAGACCAATTTTGGGTAGTTGCCTGTCATTAGAGTTTGTCGTTGGGATCGACTACTACTTTCTCCGTCCGCAGTTATGCCCATTTGCCTCAAGACAGACCGCTTGTTCTATCCCCGTGCCGTTCAGCCCAACGTGGATATCGACCCTAGCTCCGGTTCCATACAGTGACTGCTTAGATCAGGAAATAAGATTCGTTAAGACCATGCTAAAGGCTTAGTGATACGAGAAGGGTATTACCCAAGAGGGCCTTTAAAAGCTAAGTATCACTGCCCTTGGGTCTGCAGAAGGGTCCTGTTCTGGACACTTCTCTGCCCGCCCTCACACCCGCCGCCGTGTTGCAGGGGCCAGTTGACCTAGCTGCGATGCAAGTGCTCTGGAGTCCAGCCCTGCCTCCATATTCACATATTATAGAAAGATTGATGATGACAATGTCTATTACATACGGGGGAGAATGCCGCCCCATTCACGGGAGGTGATCTTGTGCTTTGGCACAAAGACACCAGAACAACAACAAAATCAAAATCGTGTCCGAACGATGAGCTCTCCAGTACAGAAGAACACTATCAGGAGACCCGAAAAATTCCTCTTCATAGCTCGGGGTGAACAAAGCTCAACTATCTAGCCTTCAAACCATCTTGGGAGTCTTGGCTTCTGATATCCTGTGACAAACCGTTAGGACAACAACCCATAGGTCCACCAGGAAAAAGCAATAAGGGCCAGGATTAGTAAAGAACATCTGAATCATGGAGACAAAGATGACCTTTTATGTTACAGCAAAGAGCTTCTGGAGCCGAAGTTCTCAAATCTCTCCCTTTTAGACAAGAGTCTGTACTCAATGTTTGGATAACCTTGACCAAACCTTGACCCTCCCCCATTTCAATCAGATCCTCCTGTTACAGCCTCGATTCACATCGTTTCCTCTGTTTCTGTAAAAGCACTGATAATAATGCGTAGTTACACATGTATTTCTGAGATTACTCAACTACTCTCTCTTTTTCTAGAGCTTTCCCCAAGAGGCATCAGTTGTGTCTCTTTTGCTTAACCCTGTGCCCCCAGGGCCTCGGAACAGTGCCGGCACACACCAGGTAATCAGGAAATATCTAAGTGAATAAGTGAACGAATGAATCGAAGGGTAGTCTTCCCTAAACTTCCATCTCTAAGAAGATGGAAAATTACTTGAAACATTTCGTTCTCCCGAGGTTGCTTAACGCCCATTCTGCCTTTGACTTTGCTGGCGGCCTTGGGCCGGAGTTGTATCCCGTGGGTGGAATCCAAGCATAGCAGCCCCAGTCTCCTTTCTTGAACTTTTATGTTTTATCGTGGGCCTGACATTCATTATCTATTCTAGTCAAGGGGCGATCTGCTGGGGATGTCTGGTACGGGTTTCTCGAGAAGGGATGGTGTTTTTCCGCCTCTGGACATCACTGGGTTTGGATATGGCAGGAGCCGCGGGGACGAAGCCAGCACATGCGCAGAACAAAGCCAACATGCTCTCAGAGGAAGGGGGCGGGAGCCACGTGTGGCTGGCAGGAGCCGGGAGCCACCTCGGCTCTGCACTTCTTGGCTGAGGTAATGGCTCTTCTTACAAATTGAGGCAGTGAGCTTTCTAAATACATCTTACATGGCATCCAACACGAATACACACATAATATACAAAAACTACAAAAGTTTCACAGGACAATACCCCTCCTACTCCGTGCAAGATATTTCTCCTTTTTTTCTTCCATTCTATTATTGCATTTTTAAAAAGACCTATAATTGAGGGGCACCCGGGTGGCTCAGTCAGTTAAGCATCCGACTTCAGCTCAGGTCATGATTTCATGGTGCGTGGGTTCGAGCCCCGCATTGGGCTCTCTTCTGAGAGGGCAAAGCCCAGTTCAGATCCTCTGTCCCCCTCTCTCTCTGCCCCTCCCCTGATTGTGCTCTCTCTCTCTCTCAAAAAATAAACATTTTTAAAAAGACATAATTGAAGCACCCTAAGATCATTACACAACCCCAAAACTGCGTGTGACCTACAGCTTAAAAAATTTGGGAGTTTTCTGGTACTTTTGCTGCAGACTCTTGGGTCAGACTCCCTTGGGTTGGTATCCCAGCTCTGCCGGTTACGAGCTTTGTCCAATTGGACAAACTTCTTAAGCCTCTCTGAGTCCATTTTCTTCTTATCCGGTGGGAATAACAATGGCACCTACTTCCTAGGGTTGTTCTAAGGATTAAATGAGATAATATACGTAAAGCACTTGCAGTGGGGAGTGATTGGGAGGTCTGAGCAGAAAACTGACAGAATCTCCCAAAGCTGAATTAGGCATGGTCCCCGCCCTTACAGAGTTTATACATTGCTATGGGAAAGACATTATGATGCAGAGGTACTGAGATGAAGAGAAACACACAGCCCTAGGAACATGAAGGAGACACATGCATTTTAGCAAGTAAAATAAAGTCTAATCGCCAGGTGATAGGACGGGGAGATAAAATGAATTCAGAGAGTTCTATTTACTTAAAAAATATAATACACCAATTTTTAGAGCAAAGTCAGGTATACGAAAATCGAAAGGAAAGTGCAGTGCAGAGAATATTCCCTCGCCTTCACCCTCACACGGTTTTCTCTATTAGTAACATCTCGTGTTTGTGTGGTACATTTGTTACCATGGATAAGGCAGTATTGATACGCTATTATTAAGTGAGGTCCATAGTTTACATTAGGGTTCAGTCTTTATCTCATACATTCTGTGGGCTGGGGCAAATGTAGAGTAACCTGTATTCATCATTACAGTATCGTATGCAATGGTTTCACTGCCTTAAGCCCCCTGCCTCTTCATCCCTCCCTCTTTCCCGTGAAACCCCTGGCAACCGCTGCTCCCTTTATCGTGTCTATAACTTTGCCTTTTCCAGAATTCCACAGAACTGGAATCGTACAGCGGGTAGGCTTTTAAGATTGACTTCTTTGACTTCACAATGTCTACTGACTTTTTAAAAAAAACCTTTCTAAATACAGAATACATTCAGAAGAGAAAGAACGGATAGAATCTGAAAGTATCGGGGGTGGGGCACAATTCAGGGCTCTGAGCGACTGAGGGGTATAACCAATTTTCTTACAAGCATCTGCTTACTAGTATTTGTTGAGCAAATAGGAATAAATTCCGGCAGTATGACTACAACATTCACATGTGGTCAACACGTATTCGTTGAACTGAACTACAGTCCTAACCCCTTGGTTACACTGAGGAAGTTCCCAGTTCTCCTCGGCCGTTCATATAATAGGAACACACAACTCCCATGGATTGAACTCTTCATATGTGCAGCGGTGTGCTAAGCATTGTCTAAACATTACTTTAAATTAGCCTTACCAATAATCCTTTGAGCTAGGGATTACTATCCCTGCTTTATAGAAGAAGAAACAGGCTCAGGGATGCTGAGAAACTTGCCCAAAGTCATAAAGCAGGCAGAGTTCACCTTCATTCATACTCAGATGAGAATCTTATCTCCAGGTTCCTGGGGTCACTGCTGATGAGTATACAGCGGTTGTTGCGGAGTCTTCTGTCAAAGTCTGGCTACTTCTATAGTGCCCTCAAACAGATATCCTGGAATAGAGATAGTGCTATCTCTATTGATCTGTGCTACCAAACAGATATTCTCTGGAATAGAGAAGGCCAGTCTTCTCATTGTTCCCCAAATTCCCTACCTTCTTCACTGAGGAATTCCCCAAGCTATATATGAGGGTTTTTGTTATTTGTTGTTTCCTACATGGGACAGAGCTTCATCAGAATAGGTGTCACAGATACTGGAAGTCCTGAGATGAAAATGATATCTCCAGAGATAAAGCAGACGTATAGTTCTGGAATGCTGGGGCAGTGAGCCCACCGGTCACCATCGTAGGAGGAAAGAAGGGGCCTCAAAGATCGGGAAGGTCTCTGTAAATCATCAAAGATGATTAGACATCTCTACCTACAATTAGAAATGTTAAATCCTGGGGCGCCTGGGTGGCTCAGTCGGTTGGGCGGCCGACTTCGGCTCAGGTCATGATCTTATGGTCTGTGAGTTCGAGCCCCACGTCGGGCTCTGTGCCGACGGCTCAGAGCCTGGAGCTTGCTTCAGATTCTGTGTCTCCCTCTCTCTCTGCCCTCCCCCTGCTCACGTTCTGTCTCTATGTCTCTCAAAAATAAATAAACGTTAAAAAAAAATTAAAAAAAAAAAAAGAAATGTTAAATCCTGATTTTCTCCAATGCTTCCAACTTCTGGCAGGGAAGACTTGTAGATCTAATCAGCAAAATATTTCAAACAGGTAGACAAGTCGTATAAATCAAACATATCAGCCTGCTAAATGTGATAAGCAGATACTGTATAACCAAAGCAGCGTCCCAAAGACAAATTACTTTACCTGAATGAACACAGTTTATCAGGGTACCGATCCTGTATTCATGTCTTTATCGTCACCCTGCATCTTTGTACAATTTGAACGACATATTTTTTCTCACCCAGCCAAGGGAAACTTAAAAACCACCTCGGTCCCATGACTGCAGTAACTGACATTTCAGAATCAGGGTTTGGTCTGAGACTCTGGATGGGGAAACAAGGCTTGCATAATAATTCCAAGAACATTCTAGATCAACCCTTCATTAACGAGCTGAACTCTTCTTATAGTAATAAAGTTTTCTCAGTCTTATACCTTTCTCAGAATATAATGCTTTCATTTTTTGAATGGTAACCTTTTCTAACATTTTTACCAAGGTATCTTCCATGTGAATTTTATTTTTTATTTTTCTTAAGATTTTTTTAATTTGTAAGTAATCTGTACACCCAACTTAGGGCTTGAACTCACAACCCTGAGATCAAGAATCAGATGCTCCCATCAACCGAGCCAGCCAGGCATCTCCCACATGAATTTTAACTGACTAATTTGAATCAAAACTCTCTTCTCCTTGCCTGAATTGCAGTGAAATATTTTTATTGCCTGCTCGAATTCCACTTGTCTCATTAACCACCATATTCTGGCCATTTATTGACAGAAGAAACCTAGAATTATAGAAGGTCAAGTTGGACGAGACTGTATGCGAGGCATTCCTATACCCCAGGCTGTCCCTGTCACGCTCTGGCACCTCTGCTGGCACAGTCTTAGCAATAGGAAAATCCCCTATTGAGAATGAGAGCCTGCCAGTCCCTGGCCTACCTGGCAGGGGCAGGGGTGGGGTGTAGGGGTGTGCGTTGGGGGAGTAGTAAAGTCTTGTCACCATACAATTAGTTGGTGGCTCTCAGGATCAGAGCCCTAGATGGCTCTGTCCAAGCCTCTGTCTTCACCCCAATGAAGGGATCTGGTGAGGAACCATCCTCCATTTTTTCCCTTTTATTCACTTAATGAGCAGAGAACAGAGAGCACTTAGCATAGCTCTAAGAACATGGAAATGAGCAAATATTCGTTCATTGACTGATTAATGACATCGACACCCAGCTGTCCAGGTTCACCCAATTAACAAAGCCCAGCAAGGCAGAGCGTCCATGCCCCCACGTTCCTCTGCCCCCGCCCAGCCCAGGAAGGAGTTGAACAACTGTGATCACGGCCATCGTGAGGAAATGATGAAAGGCTTTGAAGAAAGGGGGAAGAGAGGGGGAAGGTCACAGTGGGCAGGGACGTGGAAGGAAGAGAGAAAGGTGGTTGGGTAGAGAGCCCGGGGGCAGGGCTAGCATTACCCTCACGACCACGGGCTCCCCCCTGGGTCCCAGAGACTGCTCTCTTCTCTTCCCTTTGGCTCCTGCAGAGGCTATCACGCCATCTTAGGTCTCGGTCATACTTAGAGAGATGATATACATAGATGTGCGCATGGACGCGCACGCACACACACACAGGTGCTCATGGGGCTATTTAACTCTATGTACCAAGTTGACAGCTGTTCCAAAACTGGAAACTACTGAACAGAGCTGCTCAAAGTGGGTGCCCGGAGGGAGCTTGCACTCTTGAAATCAGATACCAACTCAAGGGTAAGGATTAGCCTCAGCCTCGGCAGGTGCCCTTTCCAGAACGGATGAAGAGCTGAGGAGGGCCACAGCCTCCTTTGTTACTTCTCCTCTTCATAGCTCGCTTCACCTGTCACTCTAACACCTCTTCTTGCAGCCGTCCTTTGTTGAGTGTCTCCTGTGTCCCAGACACACTGCTGGTTGCTGCAGGTCGAGCCACGCAAACCTGGACTCGGATCTAAGGAGGCACCATCTCCGCTCTCAGAGGACTTTTCACACCCAAAGTGACCTGGAGGCTTCTTGCGAAGACCAGGGGAGACTAGTTGTAAAAATGCTCTGAATAAGCAGAGTATGTGAGCTAATATTACACCGTGGGGTATAATTACAGTGTGGTATACGACAGTGGGGTATACGACAGAACTCACTAGTGAGCTGGCTGCTGAGAGGAAGCGGAAGGTACATAACTCGGCACCCGATGGACCGCAAGACAGAGGCGGGAGGTCTGAGCAGCAATCAAGGTGCGAATATGTGGGAAATCATGAGCACCAGGTTCCCAGGGTGAACGGGGGCCGTGACATTGAAAACCGCTTGTTTTGCTCTTACTTTCTTCATTATTTTTTCTTTTTGTAATATTCAAGGAAAAAAAAAACCCAAAGGAAACCAAATTCAGATTGGTACTTATTCTAGAGGCGCCCAGACACCAGTCCCGCGCTTATCAGTTGCCCTAGTAACAGAAGGCCGGTGGCTGGAGACCTGGGGGTGGGAGGTGGGGCTGAGGCTGTTTACCAACTTGCTCTGGGGAAGGAGGCGGAGCCATGACCCACAGCACTAACCAGAGGAAACTGCCTGTTCCCCAAGGTCGTAGTCGGTAGAACTTCCTGCCAGAGCACCCAACATCTGAGTTCATGACTGAGGTGGCCTTCACCGCAAAGTCTTTCTATAGATGGAGACCAGAGGGTTTGTGAATGACCAACTAACTGCCTCCCGCTCAGAACTGAACTCCATGCAGCCTGGGGTGGGGCTGCAGGTGGACAGAGCACCAGGCTTTGGTTTGGTTCCAGTCTTTGCTTTTCTTCAGGCTTCTGAATTTCTGTGTTTAAATCCTGGCTCTTTCCTTTGAAAGCTATGGGACTCCTTCCCTCTAAAACGAGGACAGGGTACTGTCCACTGGCAGAGGGTTATGGAACTTTCTCTCCCATCCATCTTAATTTTCCCCTTTCCCTTCAGATCCCCAGGGTCCCCTCACCCCTCCTCTTGTGTGGCCAGCCCAAACTCCAAATCCTTCTTTATTTCTCAAAGCAATTTTGCTTTCTTTCTGTCATGGTCTGCTCTCCAAACCAAATCCTGGGACCTAACTTTTCAGAATTAAGTGACAGGCAAGTTTTGCTGACAATAACAACAAAGGTTCTCTAAAGGGAATTCTGCCTCCAGCTTTAATGTAACATGCATTTCTTTCCCTTCATGGCTATGCTGGTTCTTCCCTCTGTGCTTCCTTTTTTTCTCAAGACAACCTACAATGGATGAGATGGCCAAACCGCCAGCCAGACTGGTCTACCCTCTTCCACAGACTTCACGAATCTCCAGCGCACTGCCCCCCTCACAGGCCATTTTTTCCCAACAATCTAAGACCAACCATGCCCACCCTTTCCTCCTCCACGTCTCTCCAGTCTTTCTTTCAAGACTTATTTATGAAGTCTTTCAAGCCCACTACGCCGTCGTGCCAGCATGGTAGCATGGAGTGTTTATTATATACGCCTGCCAAACACGGGGTTGGGGGAGAGTTGTTTTGTAACAAAATTACAAAAAGCAATCAATCAATCATAGTAATTGGCCATCACTAATCTAATATTCTTCCTGAAGTATGCCCCAAGCACTCTGCTAATAGAACCTCATTTGTTCAGCAAAGAGCAGACATCTTTCGACGGTAGGGAGAGAAGACCTCCTACTCTGGCCATAAGGAATGAATTGCAGGGGCGCCCGGGTGGCTCAGTCGGTTGAGCATCCGACTTCGGCTCAGGTCATGATCTCGCGGTTCATGAGTGCGAGCCCCGCGTCGGGCTCTGTGCCGACAGCTTAAAGCCTGGAGCCTGCTTCACATTCTGTGTCTCCCTCTCTCTCTGCCCCTCCCCCACTCGTGCTCTGTCTCTCTCTGTCTCAAAAATAAATAAACATTAAAAAAAATTTAAAAAAAGGAATGAATTGCAATTCGCCTACGCCATGCATAGTAATCTCATTCTCCCAAGGTTGGCTACGTGACCCAGTGAAATATAAGGGGAAGTATGCTGGATGTGGCTTCCAGGAAAGCTTTTGCTTTCTTGGGTTAAAAAGGACAAACTCAACTGGCAGGCTCCTTTTTGTTCCTTTGTCACGTCTTCTTTCCTGGAATACTGATAATATCCCTGGAAGTACAGCAGGCACCTTGGAATCACGAGGGACAAGCAGCGGGCAAAGATATAATCTGTTAAAGTAGAGCTTAACAGCAAGAGCCTGGGATACTGAGGGTAACCTGGAGTAGCTGACCGACCTTGGTCTCACCAGTCACGTGAAACGAATTAGTCTCCATTTGTTTAGGTCATTGGGTCTTTTGTTACTTATACCTAAATGCAATCCTAACTGATACATGGTTTTTGCTGTCAAGAAATGAGTAATGGCTCAGTGTATAAAACTCGATACCACTCTTCATTCTAAATCTAGTGCATGAAAAATCCTGTCTGCTCTACCATCAAAATATATCCCAGGGGTACCTGACTGGCTAAGTTGGGAAAGCAGGCAACACCTGATCTTGGGGTCATAAGCTCAAGGTCCACATTGGGCTTAAAACTTAAACACTAAAAAATACGTATGTCAATATATAAATATATTAAAATGTATATTTAGATAAATTTATATAATCTCAGATTTCGACCATGTCTCATCGTCCTGATATTGACCTGGATTAAGCACCATCATCTCACTCAGAAGATAGCAGAATTGACTGATAGGCCACCTGTGTCTAGCCTTTCCTCCCTGCGGCCTATTCTCAACACAGGGACCAGAGCGACTGCCCTGAAAGATAATCCAGATGGTTTCCCTTCGGTCATCAAACCCCCCCAGCGGTGTCTATGGGACCCAGAGTAGAAGCCAAAATCCTTATCCAGAGTAGGTGCCAAAATGGCACCTGCACGACTCAGTTCCTACTTTTTTTGTTATTTTGTGTAGTTTCTGTCACTCTGCTTTGAAGTTTACTGATAATTGTCCTTCCTCGAAATCGAATCTACTTTTATGCCCACCCAGCGCATTTTCCGTTTTGAACATTTCACTCTTTGGGTCTGGGGTTTCCTTTTGTTCTTGGTTTCTCTCTTCGTCGTATTCATGTTTCCCT
This sequence comes from Paguma larvata, assembly GCA_030068075.1. Classification (NCBI taxonomy): domain Eukaryota; kingdom Metazoa; phylum Chordata; class Mammalia; order Carnivora; family Viverridae; genus Paguma; species Paguma larvata. Next base: position 91,118,195 of record CM057833.1, read on the forward strand.
TTAAGGCCTGGAGCATAGTTACAATAGCCGCCCCCAGGCCCTTGTAGGTTCATCTCTGTCACTTCCAGGTCTGTTTCCATTGACAGATTTTTTTTTTCCTGGTTCTGTGTCACATTTCCTGTTTGTTTGGGGGCCTATATAATAATTATCACTGGACACGGAACATTGTAACTGTTCTGTTGTCCAACGTTTAGATTGTGTGGGCAGGCAGTGCGTTCACTCACGCACTGACTTGAGCGTTTCGCAGCTTGTGTTTAAGCTTTGTTGGGGAAGGTCTAGACTTGTCTTCGAGGGCCAATGTGCCCTTTGCTCAGCATTGAAGCTTCTGAGATCCCAATTTAATGTCCTAGCTGCCCAACCAACACTTTCCGCCCTGGCCAGTCTTAATCAAGCATCTCCCAGCCCCAGGCAAGCTCTGGTGCTTGTTCAGTGACCAGCTCTCTGGTGGTGGTCGTGTTTGTCTGTCTGTTTTTGTAACTGCTCTTTGTCTGTTCTTCTGGAGCTTCACGCTGTGTACGGACAGCTTTGCATTCAACAGAAGATCCAAGGGAACCCGACACAGGTCTCTGAAGCCCTTTTCCTGCATTGCTCCCTTTGCCCGGGTATTCTCCGCCACAATTTCAAACATCTCGGCCTCTTCCAACTCAGATCTTCACCTTCTCAGCGCAGTGAGATGGTCCACACTCTTCATAGGGTCCTTCGCTTCGTGCTGTAATCTGGACTGGCCCCGAGGCGGAAGGCTGGGGCAGCACGGGGGCTCCCCTCCCCTATTTTCCTTCCCTCGGAGTTCACCCCTGCCCTCTGTGTTGCCCGCTGTCTGAAAACGTGGTTCCATATATTGAACCAGCTTTCTAGTTTATGGCACGAGGGTTACTCAGTTGTAACTGGAAGTGGCCATAAACACCTCTTCAATGTGTAGTCCGCTTCAGTCTCCGTGAGAGTTTCTAGGATTCCAAGTTGAGTGTGAGCCCCTTGGCATGTGGTTGAGGAACTGAGACTCAGAGCGAGGAAGTAATTTGCCTAAGACAAAGCTGTCGCTGGAGCTAGGAGTAATGCCCAGGTGTTTTGGGCTCTTAGGCTGATCTTTTTTTTTTTTTATATAATAGTTTATTTTCAAATTGGTTTACATATAACTCCCAGTGTTCATCCCAACATGTGCCCTCTTTAATGCCCGTCACCCCCTCTCCCCCCTCCCTCACCCCCTCACCCTCAGTTTGCTCTTAGTCTTTGAGAGTCTCTTAGGTTTTATCTCTCTCCCTCTCTGTGTCTTTTTTTCCTTTCCCCTCTTCCCCTCCCCCTGGTTTTTGCTTAGTCTCACAAAGTCCACCTATTCGTGGAAACATATGGTATCTGTCTTTTTCTGACTGACTTATTTCACTTAACATAATACCCTCCCGTTCCATCCATGTTGCTACACATGGCCAGATTTCATTCTTTCTCATTGCCATGTAGTAGTCCATTGTATATATGTGCCACATCTTCTTTATCCACTCGTCAGTTGATGGGCACTTGGTCTGCTTCCATGATTTGGCTATTGTCGAAAGCGCTGCTATGAACATTGGGGTACACGTGCCCCTATGCATCAGCATTCCTGTGTCTCTTGGGTAGATTCCTAGCAGTGCTATTGCTGGGTCATAGGGTAGCTCTATTTTCATTTTTTTGAGGAACCTCCACACCGTTTTCCAGAGCGGCTGCACCAGTTTGCATTCCCACCAACAGTGTAGGAGGGTGTTAGGCTGATCTTTATGCTCAAGCCGTATCACTTTTTTCCAGCTTCATGCCCCTGAACACTCCCTCCCCCTACACCCCTCCCCCTCAGTTCCTGTCTTCTAACACTTAGAATACAGACTGCTTCAGCCAGCACCTCCTCCCCTACCTTCCCCCAGACAAGCTGGGAAAGGTCTTTCAAGCCTCAGTGGATCAGACATTTGGAAGGACAGAGACCCGCTCCATCCCAAGCCAGTGAGATGAGCTCTCTGGTTCTCCCCACCGCCCACTTCGACATCTGCTTCAGATTTCCCCCCAAAGGCCCCTCACACCAGCCTGACACAGGATGGGACCACGTCTGGTGAAATCGTGTTGTGAACAGCAACACTCGAGCAAACGGGATTCATCCAAAAATAATTTAGGTAGGAAACAGCTGCTTCTGTGTGTCAGGCGGCAAGGGACTGAGGGTCACGAAAGGCCTCTTGGCTCCACAAGAACTTGTCCCGGGGACTTGCCCCCAGCTGCAGGGGGGCCTCGGCGACAGGCTCCTGCCGCTGGGGCTCTCGGGGTCTGCTCCCATGCAGAGAGCGCTTTTTTCCAAGGTCATGCCTTTACGAGGTGGGAGTATAAAGCCCAGGCTTTTTCGTCCGAATGAGGCAGGACGACTCTGGTGCACAGCACTTGTTCTGGAGCTCCCGGCCAGGTTGGCCGAAGCTTTGTCAGGGCTGCTTCGGGACTCCACCCCCCACTGCCTGGTTCTGCCTCCTCCCCGGCCTTTCGCAGGTGACGATTCCTAGTGAACGACCTGCACCCACGTTCTGGCTCCACCTCTGTTCGAAGCCAACCGGTGACTCAGGGACCCACCACTGGGGCCATACGGCCCAGGTTCCCTGCAGCCAGGGCCTCCAAGTGAGGCAGTGGGTGCTAATTCCAGAGACGGTCACCCTGATACGACAGGTTTGGGCTCCTCACAGCTTTTCCCCTCCCTTCTTTATCCATGTGATAGAAAATTGAAGTGACCACCCAGAATGTCTTGGGAAATAATATTGGATATTTTTTGAGTGTACATTCTGAGACACTATGCTTCACACACACACATGGTCACGTTTAATCTCCACAAACCATCCCAAGGGAAAGGTAACCCTATTATTCCCACTCTTTCATTTTTTTTTTTTTTGGCATTTATTTATTTTGAGAGAGAGAGAGACGGAGCATGAGCAGGGGAGGGGCAGAGAGAGAGGGAGACACAGAATCTGAAGCAGGCTCCAGGTTCTGAGCTGTCAGCACAGAGCCCGATGCAGGGCCCGAACCCATGAGCGAGATCATGACCTGAGCCGAAGTCGGACGCTCAACCGACCGAGCCACCCAGGCGCCCCTATTCCCACTCTTTAAAGACCTCCTCTAGCCTCAGTCTGCGAAGAGCTGGGGCAGGCCCATGGGTAGGTGATGCATGGCTCTCTCAGGCTCCCTCCAGGGTCCTGCCCCATTTTCTACAGCACGAGCCCCTGACGACGGCTTCCTTCTCATCTCTGGCTGGTGCTTACGTCCTCCCTCCCCTCCTCCCTCCCCCAGCTCTCAGTTCTGCAGGTCTGGCAGCCCCTGCACTGGCCCCACTAGCAAAGCAGAGGCGCTTTCAGTGCCCCAAACCCACCCTTGAAAGGAGGAACATGAGAAGCTCTCAGCCCACATCCTGTATCTGAGCACATTTGTCACAGGTGGTTCAACCCAGGCAAGCCTTTATGCAACATCTCTCAGCTTACCACCAGTCTCGTAACCACCAAATCTGGGCTCCCAAGAGGTCACTCGGTCATTCATCCATTTATCAACAATGACATACCAGCGATGGACCTACTGGGTGCAGGGGCGGGCTGGAAGAACACAGAGGAACCACCTATTCATTGATTCATGCACCTGTTTACTTAACAATGACTTACTGAGATCCGATTTTGTCTGAAGCACACGTCCTGAAGACGTGGTGGGAGCAAGAAGCAGTCTGGACCTTGCATTCCATACGAGGGGGGAAAGGTTAGGTCCATTATTCAACTACTTTACTATAGAGCCCCGTCTCACACACAAAGTCCAGAAGGACATACGAGAGATTTTTCGTTCAGGTTGGTGAGTACTTCTCATGCAGGAGGGATTCTTGGACGAGGTGGGCGACTCCTTCTGTTGGTTCCTCCCTAGTTCGTTTCGGGCTGGGTCTTTCCATTTAAGCTCTTTGGGTGCCTCGCTGGTGTGCTCTTCCCACCAACGAGCAAATGTCTCTCTCTGAACCTGCTCTCTCCTCTCTTCCCTCCCACTGCCCTGCCTTGTAGATGGGCCTTCCTTAGCATGCCTCCTATGTGTTCCCAGGCTGACATAGGCTGAAAAAGCCCATCCCTTCCTTGGCCTAGAGGCACGTGAACAAAGAGCCCCTTTCTGTTAAACCAAGTTAAGGCCTGAACCGGGTCCCAAAAAGCAAGGTGGGGAGGTGCCAGGCCTGAGGAATGCATGCATGTGGTGACAAGCAAGGAAAATCTATCTTGCCGTACTTAGAGTGTTTCTTCCTCTTTTTTCTGCATGTTTCCATTCGACTCTCCCTGGTTTTCTCCCGCTGCTTCCTCTTTCTTTTGGGTCCATACCTATTTCTGCAGTGAGTTAGGTTACAGATTCCTTCCCTTCTCCCTACCCATCCACCCAACTTTCCTGAGATGATCCTTATGCCAAGAAAAGACAGAGGAAGGAGAAGACGGTACCCTCCCAGGAGTCTACCGGGTGCTGAGCCTCCTGCCAACCACCACCAGAGGGCGCTGCTCCCCCCGCCTCCTGCGATGTAGGCTCTCCCCCAGTCCAGGCAGGGGGTGCTTCTGAGGCACCCGCACAGGCCTGAACCGGGTTTCTGTCTAGACGGTGGCAGTGTCTCCGTTACATCTTTCATTTTTATTTCCTCCTTTAGCAGAACAGTCTTCTGAATTTTCTCCTCGAGCAAATTACTAAAGCATTTGGTTTCTGACCAAATCTTGGGTAAGTATAGTTTTCCCCGCCTTAGGGATTCAGGTCTTCCCTAAGGTTTAAAACAGAGCTAGATCTTGCCTTCCCAGGCCCCTGGAAATGAAGGTGACCCAGGACATTAAAATCTGCCCTTAGTAACCAAAAATGGGTATCCTCACACTCCACTCATGTGGCGATTCTCGGTTGCTATGACGCCCCTATAGGCTCATTGGTCCCTCTTGTTCAATGTGTGCCCAGGGTGACCATTCCTGTCCCTGGAGACTTCACTGAGGACTGGCTGCAGTGTGCGTTTCTGACTTTTCTTCTGCACCCTGGCAATGCCCAGACCCTCCTTCGATGCCTATCTCGAAGCTCACTTCCTTTTTTTTTTTTTCCCCAAGTTTTAATTTAACTTCCAGTTAGTTAACAGTGTGATATTAGTTTCAGGTGTACAATATAGTGATTCATCACTTCCATCCATCACCCTGCGCTCATCACAAGTGCCCTCCTAATCCCCATCATCTATGTAACCCAGCCCCCACTTCCACCCCTCTGGTGACCATCAGTTTGTTCTCCATAGTTAAGAGTCTGTTTCTTGGTTTGCCTCTCTCTATCTCTCTCTCTCTTTTCTCCCTCTTTTGCTCCTGAGTTTTGTTTCTTAAATTCCATATATGAGTGAAATCATGTGGTATCTGTCTTTGACTGACTGATTTCGCTTGTCAAAACTCACTGTTCGGAGGAAGCGGGCCTGATCACTGATAGAGCGCCCCCTTGCCCCCCCCACCCCCGCTCATTCCATTCAGCAGCTCCGATTCAACCCCCTGCTCTTGCCTCCTGCATCCTTCACAGCTCCTGCCCACATCCTCCTTCCTGGGGTTTTTACCTCAGAACCCATAAATGAGAGTTGACAGAGGGGCACCTGGGTGGCTCAGTCAGTTAAGCACCTGACTCGATTTCGGCTCAGGTCATGGTCTCACGGTTTGTGGGATCAATCCCTGCTTTGGGCTCCACGCTGATCATGAAGCCTAGTTGAGATTCTCTCTCTCCCTCTTTCTCTCTGCCCCTTCCTTACTCTCACCCCCTCTCTCCCTCTCAAAAAAAAAAAAAAAAGATTGACAGATTGGATTCCATAAAAACACTTTTGTAACTGCACAAAGACAACATAAACAAAATATGAAGAAAAAATTATGAGGAAATTTTAAAATAAAGACGAGAGAGAAAAGATCATTTTATGTAATACAGAGAGAAGGATGACCCCATAGAATGGGCAGGCAACTGGGAGAAGCAATAGTATTGGTCAATAAAGACATGAACTAATAATTGCTCACCTTTAATTTTAGTATAAGTTCAAATAAGAAGGCATCGTTGTTTAATATAAGAGATATAAAGGACTGATAAAACCCATTATTTGTCAGAATCAGGGAACTAGGCATACTCTGTATTTGTGGGAGGGAATATAAACTGAAGCAAAGTTGGAAGAGTAGTATAGAAATAGGAAGTGCCTGTTCTTTCATACAAGCTCAGCTCGTTGCAGTATTGTCTGTCACTGTGAAATTTACAGCCAACTAGAAGCAGAGGGAAAGCGTAGCCATTAAAAGGGCATATAAAGCAATGTATCTGAATTGATGACACGGACGATGCCTTATCTTAAATTGTTGAATGTGTGCGAGTGTGTGCATGTGTGTGAACAGAGACAGAGAGAAAGAAGAAAGTTAGGAACCCTATACACTATACCATTCACAGGGATTTCTTTAGAGAATGAGTAGTCACTTTCATTTTCTGCTTTATATACTCTCATATCCTTTAGGGTTTGGTTTCAATGCACATTCGCTACAATTATATATATTTTTTCCATATTTCCAGCATGGGGCAAAACGGAACAATTTGTTTACGTGTTTGCCTCCCTGACTGAGGACATAGGTTATTAGAAAGTTGGAACCACGTCATATTTATATTTATAAAGTATCTAGCATAAATACTCCATTCAAATACTTTGAATTGAGTTTCTTTTACACATTTTAAAGGTTGATGCTCTATTTAGCATATCTTTCATTTCTTATAGTATTATATTTCATCGTATTTACATATTGGCCTCCCTAAGTAGAATGCAAGTTCCTGAGGCAGATCAGGAGCTGCTAGAAGTTCACTGCCAAGTGTGGACTTTCCATGAAGTTTGCAGCACTTGCTGGGTACTGAGTCATTGAAGTTTGCAGTACTCGTTGGGTACTGAGTCATTGAAAGTCTTATTTCCTTTCTAGACCCCAACACACTAATGTCTGTGTGACTGGGAAAGAGTGAAAGTCTGGGAAGGAATGTCTCCAATTGAGGCTTTGAGTCAGAGTAGACAATATAACAATGGAGAGAAGACCTGACTTGGGATAGAATCCACAACTGGGAACCAGAATGAGACTTGTTTAAGAAGACGGTCTGCAGGGGGGCCTGGGTGGCTCAGTCGGTTGGGCATCTGACTCTTGATTTTGGCTCAGGTCATGATCTCAGGGTTCATGAGACTGGGCTCGTGGCTGATGGTACACAGCCTGTTTGGGATTCTCTGTCTCCCTCTCTCTCTCTGCCCTGTCCTTCTTGTGCGTGCTCTCTCTCTCTCTTTCTCTCTCTCGAGATAAATAAACTTAAAAAAATAAAAAATAAGAAGGTCTGCAAACAATTGTCATGACCTTGAAGGTGACAGAATCCAGGACCGGCTGGAAGTGGGCAGTGAGCTAGGAAAAGCAGGACTCAGGAGACTGGGGGAGACGGTCTTCACATATTTGGACTTTTCCATTCTGATGTTCCTTTGCAACCTTCTGCCTTGTTTTCTTATTGATTATTCTGGTTCTGTCCTTCTGGTGGGTTTCCCATAGACTTTTAAAATAATAACAGTAGTCATTTTGACTACCATTTGTTGAGCACAGTCTGAGTTAAGGGCTTTCTTTACATGCGTAGCGAACACTGACACCACCACAATCCTTCCTTAAAAATACACCTGTCTGTTTCAATTTTCTAAATCAGAATAAATCTGATCCTATGCCCTTAATTCGCTGGACTGATGAGAAGTCCAATCTCAATCACTGCTAATGCTCTCTCCCTGCACCCACTGCTGATCTTACTTTAGCCAGACATTGGGGAGTTCCCATGGTCACTGTTGATATGCTCCTGCCCAAGCCTGCCTATTGCCCCCTAGAGGCAGGTGGTTTGGATATCCTGTCGCCCCTGGGTCCCGGATCCTGTGGCCTCTTGTGTAGGTAGGAGCTGTTGCTGACCCACCAGCCAGGCCGAGATGGTCAGCGCGGAGGAGCAGAGGCCTGGGGCTCCCTGCCGACAGGCACCTGGAGAGGACTGCGCCCCAGAGCAGGGTGAGAGCTCCTAGACGATGGCCGGCAGCTGCCTTCCAGCTCGGAGCATCTGTGGTTTGGTGACTCCATTCGGGCCTCACGTTTCTAACGTGGGCTTTGAAATATCTTTTTGTTTCCAGACTTAGCTTCTATCAGGGCAGGCGGGTGACCTACTGCATGTTTCAGGAATTCTTGTGTGGGATTCTTGGAGGCTACACGAGGCCCTCTCCAAACCTCCCCCTCCAGGCCTTCCCTCGATCTCCTTTCAGACATTGGACCGGGCCTGGCTTTGCTCTCCTGTAGCTGCTGGCGTGTTCCCTGAGGCCCAAGGGAAAAAAAGTCATTTTTGCTCCAGCGAGCACGGCCTCGTTTGTGCAATCTTGACCCTGTGGTGTAAGGCTGTCCTGTCCCTACTATTTGTGGGGCCCAGAGCGAGGGTACAAATGGAGGCCTGTGTATCATGTGTATAAATATTTAAAAGAGCTAACTGTTAAAATATGATTTATACTCCTACATTAACGAATAGGATTTCACAACAATCTAGAAGATCAGGTTGGAATTCAGAGTTCTCAGGGCTCCTGGGACTCCTGCTCCGGCGCGGGGCGGCGTGTGTCCCAGGCTCTCAGCCCACGGGCAACGCCCCTCTTCTTCCTTTCACCCTCTCACAGAGCAGAGGCTTGACACACACACACACACTTGTGGGCACCTCAGTCTTTGCATCCACGCTTCGTCTATACCCCACGCCTACCCCCAACACACACACACACACACACACACGCACGCGCGCGCGCGCAAGGTCCTCTGGGTCAAGCATGTGTATTTCAGCCTTGGAGTCCACACTCGGGATGATGGGACCAAGGAAAGGCCTATTCAGGATTCCTACCCAAATACCCTGGTGCTCACTTTCAGGGCCTGAATAGGGCTGGGGTGCGCCGGAAAGGCTCTTCAGGTGTATTCGCTACCACAATCGGGTGATGGGACAAGGTCACGGCTATCAGGATCGATACCGGTGCTCACTTTCAGGGCCTGAATAGGGCTGGGGTAGGGGAACTTAGTCCCCAGATGCCCCTAAACACTGCCCCGGTGCTCGGATTTTCTTACCACAAGGTCGACATTACCCGGGACACCTCTCTGATTTTCTAACTGGTTCAGTGCTTTCGTTCCTCTGGTCATCACGAGGTTCTCAAGAAGCAGAAGAGCAGAAGACTTAAGAGCCCAATCTGGAGTCAGGCTGCCTGAGTTCACATCTTGGCTTTGCCGCTAACTTCCTGGCTGCGCGACCCGGGGCAAGCTAGCTACCTTCTCTGTGCCCCAGTTTTCTCATCAGCAAAATGGGGATGATGAGAGTACTTAGTAGCTATCAGCTGATTCTGATGAGCTACCGGCCCCCCTCTTCCCAGCTGCTGTCATTGTTTTCTGGATCATTTTCTTACCAGATCCTCTGCACTGTATTCTGTGTGCCCGGGAGGTGCCATCCACGAGGGATTCACCGTGGACACTTGTCCCCAGGAGTTCGCCTCACGCCATCCCATGAGCTAGCCACCAATTTAACCTAAAATGGATCTTGTTAGCCAGTGAGACGCTCAGCGTATTTACTGGGTGACGACTGTGTGCCAAGCATTATGCCGGGCGCTTTTCACTTATGATTTACGTTACCTTCACGACAAACACTATGAAGTAAGAATATTACAGTTAAAAAAACACTTTCACGTTGAGGACCCTGAACCAGAGAGAGGTTACATGCTTCCCCTGGCCACAGACTAGTAAGTGCAGAGCCCCGGATGCCCCATCAGCTTATCCGAGAGGTTACTTGACCCTCTGGTCCCGTTGGGGATCCAACGGGCAGATTTTAAGGTCAAGCTCTCAGTTTCTGGGTGCTTGCTGGAAGGCATCATGGAAAAGAGAAGTTTGGTTTGAATCCCGGTTCTGACACCTCACCAGCCACCAGGTGATCTTAGACAAAGGACTTAACTTCTCTGAATATCACTTGAAGGTCAGATGAAATTCCTATTTCCTGTCAGTGACCTCTTCACGGTACAACCGGACTAGAAGCAAAGTAGGGGAGCTGAGGTGAAACTGGAACCATGAACTCTTATCTCCAGCAGGATCGGTGGGGCGCAGAGGAAAGAAGGGGAGGGACCAGGGAAAGGCGGCCCGAGCAGAGCAGGGCATGTCTGGGTCGGGAGCCACCAAGTTGCGGGACAGCCCCCCAAGAGGTTCCTTCAGGAACTCCTCTGTCACCAAGTTTATTCATGTCCCAACTCCAGGGCTCAACAACCCCACACAACCCACACTGGTTATTTGAGGACCCGGCACTTCAAATAAAAATGATCTCATTATTATCTTTCTTGCCACACCACACCCAAATGTAGCTTTCAGTTCCCTTAGGGACGGCACCAAAAAATGAAAAGAAAAGGCACGTTACAGCAAGGGCACGAGGTCTTGCTCCCACCGTCCTTGGGACAGCATGGCCTCTGTCCTCAAGCCGGTTACCAAGGTGAAGAAACTGAGGAAGAATGCAGCGCACCAGGGACGAAGTGCTTCCACACTGGCCAGCTCCCGTGGCCACGGGGGTGGAGGCTTCTGTGGATGATGCCCTTGTGACAAAACCCGGACAGACAGCAGGCAGAAGTCTATCTCCCTCCCTCCCCACTCATCAGCTGGAGGACGAGCGGGGACGTGGATCCATCTGGGTGTGCTTGGGGTCATCCTGGTTGTTAATTGTGGTTCCAGCCTCCCGTTCGCTTAGTGATCTTGCTGGTTTTTAAATTTTATTATATGGATGTTGTTGTTACTAATCAGATTGAAAACATCTGGAATGGATTTGATAGACTTCCACTTCATACTTCCACTTTCTGCCTTGCTCTGTACACAGAGTTCTTACTTGAACGCACTGTTACATCTAAATGCTCCCTCGTGATAACCAATTTTTCTTTTCCTGGCCCTTTCTGACAAAGCTTAATGATAGCCTCTTGCCATGACCGCTGGCAGGGTGCTTGCTGGGAAACTGGAGTTGGCTTGGGAGAGCTGTCAGGTCTCCAGGATTGGTTGGGGAGATCCCGGTGACCAGCCACTTGTGCCAAATCCTCTAAATGTTGGTGGCATTTTATTCCAAATCAGTTAAAAATATTTTGTCGAAGTATTAAATGGCTGAAGCTCCAAAACACTTGAGCGTCTGAGGTTTTAGTAAGGTGACATTTAAAAAAGAATTTTTTTTTTCCTGAAAAAGGTATTGAACAACTCAAATAAGTACTCAAATGTTATATAACATATAATTTTGAAATTCTAAAAATGGAACTATTTCAATCTTTTGATGGAGCTACTATTTTTAGCTGCTATTTTTAATTAGATACATTTATTACTATATTTGATTATTGAGGAACTGAATGAAAAGGTCTATGATCTTACAGCATCCGAATTTGGGGAAATGTTCAAAAGAGTCATAGAGATAACTTAAAAATTTTGCCTTATGAAAATATTTGCTTAGGGGCACCTGGGAGGCTCAGTCAGTTAAGTGTCGGACTTTTGATTTCAGCTCAGATCATGAGTGGTTCTTGTGTTTGAGCCTCACCTCTGGCTACTCACTAACGCACTGATGGTGCAGAGCCTGCTTGGGCTTCTCTCTCTCTCCCTCTCTCTCTGTCCCTCCTCAGCTCACGCATGCATTCTCTCTCTCAAAATAAATAAATAAACTTGAAAAAATATCTATCTGTTTAATCAAAACCACACTGATATACCCCCTCATGCTGGTCAGGGTGGCTAAAATGAACAAATCAGGAGACTACAGATGGCGGCAAGGATGTGGGGAAACGGGAACCCTCTTGCACTGCTGGTGGGAATGCAAACTGGTGCAGCCGCTCTGGAAAACAGTGTGGAGGTTCCTCAAAAAATTAAAAATAGAACTGCCCTATGACCCAGCAATAGCACTGCTAGGAATTTACCCAAGGGATACGGGAGTGCTGATACACAGGGGCACGTGTACCCCAATGTTTGTAGCAGCACTATCAACGAGAGCCAAATCATGGAAAGAGCCTAAATGTCCATCAACTGATGAATGGATAAAGAAGATGTGGTTTATATATACAATGGAATACTACTTGGCAATGAGAAAGAATGATATCCTGCCATTTACAGCAATGTGGCTGGAACCGGAGGGTATTATGCTAAGTGAAATAAGTCACTCAGAGAAGGACAGACACCATATGTTTTCACTCATATATGGGTCTTGAGACACTTAACAGAAGACCAGGGGGGAAGGGAGGGGGAAAAAATTACAAACAGAGGGAGAGAGGCAAACCATAAGAGACTCTTGAATACAGAGAACAAACCGAGGGTTGATGGGGGGAGTGGGGAGAAGGGAAAGTGGGTGACAGGCATTGAGGAGGGCACTTGTTGGGATGAGCACTGGGTGTTGTATGGAAGCCAATTTGACAACAAATTATATTTTAAAAAAAGAAAAAAATTTAATATATATAAATATATATGTGTGTGTGTATATATATATATGTACGTATATATATATATATATTTGTTAGAAAAAGTTTCCCTGGATGGAGGTAAAAAAAAAAAAAAAGTAGCATCTGTGAAAATATTTGAGTTGAAATACTTAAACATTTTAATTGAAAAAATTACAACTGGAAATAGCCCCCACTGAGCAGACTTTCCTCTGAACATCTGGAGAGAGTTTGTTCCCAATTAACATTTTTCCGGTCTAGAAAGAAAAATCAGTGGAAGTTGTGTTGTGGGCTGAACTGTGTCCCTCCACACTCCTATGTTGACAGACCTCAGGATGTGACTGTTTGGAGATGGGCCCTTTAAAGAGGTGACTGGTAAAATAAGGTCGTTAGGGTGGCCCCCGGTCCCGGTCCCGTATGACTGGTGTCCTTATGAGAAGAGGAGATCACGACTGAGACACACAAACAGGGAAGGCCACGTGAAGACGCAGGGAAAAGGCGGCCATTTACAAGCCGAGGTGAGGCCTCAGAAGAAACCAACGCAGCAGTCACCTTAACCTTGGACTTCCAGCCTCCAGAACTGTGAGACGATAAAATTCTGTGGTTGAAGCCATGTCTGTGGTATTGTGTTATGGCGGCCCTACCACGCCAACACAAACGGTAGTAGCAGTTTTAAATAATTAACTATGAAAAGCAACTTTGAAAAGGATTTCAGGAAATATTATGAAAAAACTTATAAATAATAAAACAATATCGAAAAACTCCATTCTTCAGAAAAATGCCTGTGATACCATACTAAAAATATGGGTAAGAAACTGATTGAAGTTTGTCAATATGTCACAAGAATAATTGCCCAGATTGTTGTTGTTGTTTTTAATCATTTTGTTTTCATCACAGTAGGTGCGCTCTTTAATTCCCACCCCTATTTTACCCAACCTCCCACCCACCTCCCCTCTGGTAACCATCAGTTTGTTCTCCATAGTTAAGAGTCTGTTTCTTGGTTTGTCTCTCTGTCTTTTCTTTACCTTTGCTCATTTGTTTTGTTTCATAAATTCCACATATGTGTGAAACCATATGATATTTGTCTTTCTCTGACTTATTTCACTTAATATAATACATTCTAGTTCCATCCCCGTTACTGCAAATGGTTAAGATTTCAATCTTTTTGGTAGCCAAAAAATATTCCATTATATACATACACATATACATAATGATATATATATATATACTACATCTTCTTTATGCATTCATCTACTGATGGACACTTGGGTTCCTTCTATAATTTGGCTATTGCAAATAATGCTCCAATAAACATAGGGGTGCATATAACCCTCTGAATTAGTGTTTTAGTATTTTGGAGGTAAATATCCATTTACTGAATATCCATTTATGAACTACTGGTTCATAGGGTAGTTCTATTTTTAGTTTTTTGAGGAACCTCCATACTGTTTTCCAGAGTGGCTGCAATATATAGCAATACAATTAATATTATATAGCAATTATATTAATATATATTAATAATATATAGCAATATATTAATATATAATATATATAGCAAGAACTGTGCAGATATATATTTTTTAGAAAAACATATTTTTGAAAATAGTGTTAATGGAAATATTTGATAAGTTTCTTTGTGTAGCAAAACAATCAAAACTAAATATTTCTGGGTTTGGATGTGTCTGGGTTTGGATGATGAATTATGTGAAGGGATTCGGAATTGTTGGTCAGACATTCCATTATACACTGAACGTTCTCCTAGGTCAGCAGAATAGAAGACCCCAGATTTGCGCCAAGCGCTGACCCAGCAAGTTTGTTAGTGAACTATGAAAAGAAAACTTGAACATATCGCCCAGCCCAGCATCTCTGGCCCAGGGTTTCCCCAGATCGCCCTGTGATCCCTGTGGCTTGCACTTCAGCCATCTGTACGTGTGTTTGGATTGCTCTCTTCATCATGAGAGTTCACACACCCCTTATCTCACTGCCCGGTCTAAGCCAGGAAGTCACCCTGGTATTCCCCAGTCCTCAGCTCCAAGTCTCTTCCTGGTGCTTTATTTATTTAACCAACACTTAACACAGCACCCTATAAGCAGGCCCTGTGCTCAGCACTCAATAAGCATCAACTCCTCGAATCTTCATAAGGACCTGCCGAGGTAGCCATGGTGATGATCTTTACAGCGAGGAAACTAGCACAGAGAGCGGAAAGCCTTGCCTAAAGTCATACAGCAGGAAAAATGCATTTCGAAGCCAGCAGTGTGGCCAGGGTGTGCCTGATCTTGCCCCACACTCTGTGCCTTCCTTTGGGCCAACTCTATCCCAAGACCACCCCTCAGTCCCGGCCCAGGCTCCAGTCTTTGGATCTCACTCAGAACTGAGGGGAAAGCCGAGCGGAGAAGGTCCGGTGGCACAATCCCGTGTATTAAGACACCCCCCCCCCCGACTTCACTACACCCCACCCAGAACCCGGAGTCAATCATGCTGCTCCCTACTGTCTGGTGGCCCTCTCTGCGTGGCACGGATCTCGCAGGCGGCGCGAGGAGAATCGAGTGTCGCCCTCGAATGGCGACCCCGCTCGGGGCCATCCCGCGCCTGCCCCGCCTGCGCTGAACGTTCAGCCCTGAGCCGGGCCGCGACAGCTATCTTCCCGGACACCGACCCCCTGTCCCCCGCAGCACTGGAGCCCAGCAAGAGCGCCCCCTAGCGGCGATCCGGGAGCGCGCACTTGCCGGCACTCGGCTCCCTTCTCTCCCTTCCAGGCCTCCTCCATCCCTTCTCTCCCACAGGTGATGGGGCCCTGCCGCCCCACACCCCCTCGAGGGGTGTCCGAGTGCAGGAGCGCTGGGCTGAGGGCATGGCCTTGGCGCCAAAATCTCGCTTACAGAGCTGACGTGGCCGCAGGAAGCTGGCCTGCCGGCAAGGCGGAACGAGACAGAACGCGATAGGGTGGGGTGGGCCCGGTGAGGAAATCCTCCTCTCTGTCCCCGGAAAGACGAAATTAACGGTAATGTGGCACTCGTGCGCTGGAGGTGTCCGTGACCCACGCCTCTTGCCCTTCGCAGTTCTCGCAGCTACCTGCGCCCTTCATCCACCCAACTGGCTGGGTGATCTATTGCTAAAGGTTGTCAGGAGTTTCTCAAATCCTCTGTAGGGAGCATCCAACAACCCCAAGGTGGCTCGCGCTGTCAAGCAAGACAATTGCTGGCCAGAATCCAAGGGAAATACTGCCCCTCCAGCAGGCTGGAGGGAGCGCCAGGTCCTGCTCGGGAAACTCACCAGGGAAGCGCCCATACCCTCCGGGGCGCCGACGTCCCGGTGTCTGAGGACTCTTAAGGCCACTTGGTGTGGCTCCTGGGTTCCCTTCCTGCCAGCCCATGTGGGCCACCACCATCCCCAGCAACATGGGGCAAGTGGAGCCCTGGGTTTTGAAAACCTCCTGGCCGAAAGGTCCAAGTGCCTAGATGGGAGGCAGGCAAGTCTGTGGGACCGGGTGCGGCGGCTTGTTCCCTTGTTCTGCCGTCTCTCTTTCCTCACTCCTTCACTCCATTTTTTCTTTTTACATCCTTATCAGAGTAGAGTTATCGTTTGGATCTGACAGGTGGCTGCTCCATCAGCTGAAGCATTTCCCAAAGTGTGTTCTAAATAACACTAGCCTTCTGCAAGCTAGTAATAGACTAAACACATTTTGGGAAATGCTATATGTGGCCATTCTGTATTTTTGGTAGCCAGTGAAAAGTAGGAAATGAGTTACACAATTTATAATGCCCAGAAAATCAGAAAAAAAGAAAAAAACCCAACGATTAAAAAAAAAAAACAACTTAAGATTCCAGGAGCAAAAATATACTTAACCAAGGATATTTACAAAGAGAACACTGTATAACATTAGGATGAACATCCTTACAATGAACACCAAGCCTCTTTCATATGCGGATGCTCTCTATAGCCTCCCTCAGAAGAAAGGGTGGGCCTAAGTCCAAACTGCAACCAATCCAAGCAAACCTACGGGAAGCCTGGGAGAGCCAGACCTGAGCTCTCTGCCGGCCTCTTCAGAGCTGGGCTGTCCAGTACGGTAGCCTCTAGTCCCAGGTGGCTACTGAGCACTTGAAATACGGCTGGTCCAAACTGAGATGTGTGTGCAAGTGTGAAATACACCCCAGATTTTGAAAACTAAGGGAAAAACCAAGTAAAACATCTCAATAACTTCGATATATATTACGTAAACGACTAGAGCAGTCCCATGATGAAATAATATTAGAGATAAATTAGATTAAATAAAACATATTGAATTAATTTTACCAGTTTCTTTTTACTTTTCTCAAGGTGGCTATTAAAAACTTCAGAGTTACATATGTGGCTCCCGATATATTTCTATTGATGAGAATTGCAGTGTTTCTTAAACTATGTACTCTAAGAGAGCAATAATACACTGTTATGCCCAGAATTCGGGGACCCCAAGAACCACCAGGGAGCCGAGTCCGATGCAAGAACAAAGAGCCTTTAATCGAGCTAGCTCGAGCTCAATCTCCTACCGCACCCGACGCAGCAGTGGGTCAAGAGAGAGAGAGGGCGTGTTCCCACAACACAATAGTTTTAAAGGGGTCTAGGGACAGTGGGAGGGGTGATGGTCGTGACCCTAGCCGATTGGCTGAGGAAGGGTCAAAGGTCCTGTCCCACAGGTCAAGCTTCTGCGCAGGCGCTGGGGACTCAAGGTGGAGGACACAGAACACAATGGAGTCAGTCCCAGTTTGCCCTTAAGCAAAATGGAATCAGTCCCGATTTGCCCTTACAACACATGACAGAAAGATGCTGTAAGTTTCATAAACTGGGAAACACTATCTATGGTTAGCCTCTTCTTGGGGTGCTCTGTAGGATGGTAATGTAACAAACTTGGGGGGGAACCCCATAAATTAACATGTTTGGGCAATGCTAAATTAAGCAAAGAGGGTTTCTTAGGACTCTGAATGATAAGAGTGATTTTTCTAAGAGCCCCTTCCCATAAGTAGCATTTCTCAACATAACCAACCAAAGAACCCTTTTAATCATGAACACAACACCCGTCGACGTCATTCTGAAAGGCAGTTTAGGGAGCACTGGCCAGGAGGTTAAAGCTCATAACCCTTACCCTGACCCCTAAGCCTCCCTGTATGGCTTGTGATTTGGCTCTGAAGTCTTTCCTCTTGCTTTCTTACTCCAGGTAATATCTAAACCCATATTTTCACCTGAAAAGTCCTTACCCCAGACTTAATGAATCAACTTTGAGACCACCCTTTTCTTATTGGTTAACTCTGGCTGCATAATTAACCACCCCAAAATACAATGCCTTCAGACAGCCACGATTTCACATGCTACAACGTGGAGGAACTTCGAGGACATTATGCTGAGTGAAATAAGCTGGTTGCAATAATATGAAGACGGTATGATTCCACTTACTGAGATCTCTAGAGTGGTCAAAAGCATGCACCGGAAAGTGGAATGCTGGTTGCCAAGGGCCGTGGGAAGCGGAGATGGGAAATGGTTCGATGGGTAGTACAGAGTTTCAGTTTGGCAAGATGAAAAAGTTCTCGATGTCTGTTACATGACAATGTGATTATAGCAGATGCTACTGAACGGTACACTTCAAAATGATTAAGAGGGTAAATATTATGTTTTCTATCACAACTTTTAAAAAGCCGGCAGCAATTAATTTCATTCACAATTCTGGGGGTCAGCAGTTTGGGCTAGGTTGAGCTGGGTACTTTTTCTACTGGTCTTGGCTGGCCTCACTCTCGCATCTACGGTTGACTGGCAGTCGACTCCATGGGTTTCCGGGAGTCGCCCGGCTGTCAGCTAGGGCCGTTAGCATGACTGGCCACGTGTTTCCCATCTTCCCTCAGGCTGGCCCCGCTCACGTGGCAGGCTCGACCGTGAGAGCCAGAGCTTCACGGCCTGCTCAGGACCAGGCCACTGGAGTGACGCGCCAGTGTCACTCCAGCTGCAGTCGATTAATGGAAGCATGTAACGAGGCCAGCTCCGATTCAGGGGGTGGGGTGAGTGCCTCTACCTCCTGGTGCAAAGAGCTCAAAAGCACTGTGGCTGTTTTTACAATGCTCCACACTTGCCTGTAGTGCCATCTTCCAAAACTATCCATTATTATCTGTCTCTTGTGCTATATATGCACAGAAGCGTCCTCTTCTGCATCTTACTTTCCTTCACTTTCCCGGACACCTCTCCATCTCATCGGCATCACAAAGCTACTTTACTCTTTTCAGCGGTGAACTTCTGCATTATCACTTTGCTGGGCTTCCCTCGCTCCCCTGTCTCTCTGTGTCTTTACTATATCTCCACACCAAATGGTGGATATTCTAAAAAACAGTTTTCTCCAAAAATGCTCTTGATTCTCTGCACCTACTTCGGATCATTTTTGAGGGGGGCAATCCTTACCTCCGGATGCATAGCTTCCCGCTCCTCAAGCTGGACTCCTTTTTATTTGGCTCTAATAGTTAACCTGGACTAATTTGTCTGGCAGCACTTAATTCACCAGGTCATAATTTTCCACTTCTGTATCTGTCTGCCCTGATGACAGTAAGCCCTGTGTCTTGTTTCTTCATAGAGCTCAGCATCCACGTGGTACTTGACACAAGGTAGGCAGCCATTAAGTTGTCATTAAATACGCGAACGAACATCAGTGAATGATAGGTTCGATACAGGTGCATTTCTATGGCCTGTATTGTGAGTACAGTATGTAACCACAAGGTCACAGAGGATGGGAACCGCTCCTCCTCCATTCCTTCCTCCCAATTTGTGACTCACTTTTACTGGAAGAAGGCCCTTTTTAAAATACCTCCTACCCGGTTCCCCATATGTGAATTCCTATGGTTACACTCGTAGCATTCTGTCTGCACACACCTGTGAGTCCCACCTGCCAGAGTCTGTCTATTCGTTAGGCAATTTCTTCTTCATATGTGTTTTCTGTGATGAGAGCTCTCTCTGACCCCCTTTACTTCCTCACGTGCACTTGAAAAGAATGTGATTGTGCAACTTTGGATACAGTGCTCTGTGGATGTCAATTAAAATTAATCATGTGCTCAGATCTAGACACCTACTTTCTTCTTTGCGCTGTTACTGTAAGAGGTTCTTTAAAATCCCCCCTATCATAGTGAACTTTCAGTTCTGTCAACTTATGTATCAAAAAGATTACAAATTTCTGTATATTCTTGTTGGATCAACTCATTATAATGAAATGTCCTTCTTTATTTCTAGGGATGCTTCTTAAAGCCTGTTTTGTCTGACAGCGGTATGCTATACCAAGTTTCTTTGGTTAATGTTTGCGTGGTCTCCTTTTTCCATCCTTCTACCTCAACCTGGCTGTGTCTTTGTGGTATGTCTCTTAAAAGCAGCATTACTTAACCATTTTTTAAACGAGAAAATAGATGATCAATCTTTGATTTATACCTAGAGTATTTAACTTATTTACATTTAATGTAATTACTGGTATATTTAGGTTTAAATCTACAATCCCCCTCCTTTTTTTTTTCTTTTTGGCCCCAGGGCCATGGAACTTGTGCAGGAGGTCACCCTTGTGGGCACAAGTCGTTGGTGTGGCTTGTAACATTTGACAGTGTCGGGGTACAGGCAAGGAAAGTACTTGGGACATACCATCTTGTCAAAGTTGTGTTTCTGGGCAAGCTGGCAGAGGGACGGTTCAATAATGCCACCTGACAGGAGACGCCCAAGTTCAGGGTGGATTTTTTTCTGGATATTGCAGTCCATGTGTGTCCACTCTCCAACTGTTTACTCACAAAAATCAGATGCCGCTGCTTAAGTGGGAAGCCTTCCCTGTCTTGAATTTCGGCTTTGACATGACACTGGCCTCAACCTCAAGGGTGTGGTCTTGCCCATCAGGGTCTTACAAAGATCTCCATCTCTACATCTGCTGACTGCCTGCCTCACTGAAGAGAAAGAGCTAAATCTACAATCCTTTCTGACCCACATCGTACATTCTGTTTTCTCTCCTCTTTGGAAAGAATAGCAATTGTGAAAAGGAAAGCAAGGAAGGAAAATCTTCAGGTTGTAAACTGGTTTGCAGGCAAATAAATTCTAGTAAAGAGTACACAGGGAATTTGAGAATCTGCACATGTATTATATATTTTTTTAATTTTAATGTATATTTATTTTTGAGAGGCAGAGAGACAGAGCACAAGCAGGGGAGGGGCAGAGAGAGAGGGAGACACAGAATCTGAAGCAGGCTTCAGCAGAGAGCCCGATGCGGGGCTCGAACCATGAGATCATGACCTGAGCTAATGTCGGACGCTTAAACAACGGAGCCACCCAGACGCCCCTGTATTCTCCTTAAAAGGGATAGGTATTCTAGCATCAGATATAAAGGCACAGGGGAAAGAGAGGACAGAGTGAGAGTATGTTAATCTGTTTCTAGAAGGGACCATTGAAATCATTTGTTACAAATACATGAGATAGAAAGCCAAAGAGATTAAGCGACTTTCCCTAAAGCCTTCAGCGTGTTATCGGCAGAGCTCACACCAGACATGTCCGTACTGCCACGTCCAGGACACTTTCTCCTCCATTGAGCATTGGGTTAAAGGTTGTATCTACCTCTTGCCCTCTTCCCTCACCCTGCCCCCACCACTACTGCGATCCTGGTTCTTAAAGTCCTTTGAGGGGTAGGAACAGTTTCGCCCTGGAATCATAGGCTGCGTTCTGCCTTGAAAGACGGCCTGGAACAAAGGGATACTAATAGCCCCCTAGGGCTTTCCAGGAGCCCACACCAGGACAAGGAAACTTTCAAAGAAAGCAACTCCACCACTCAACCAGCACGAAGTTCACGATTGTGAATTTCCTCGAACTCCTCTGAGAGCCATAAAATCTGGGAGGGTCAGGACTTCGATGCCATTCGACAGACTGGGAACCGAAAACAAATGAGGCAGGGCTGACTCCAGACCCACAGGCACCAGCAGAGCTCTGCATATGCTGTGCTGCCACTGCTCCCTAGCTCACTCACTCGTAAGGGACAGAAACACTTCGAACATTCTGAAACACGGCTAGAGAGACACAGGACAGAACCGTGGTGAGCTCAGAGAGCTGGAGTACAATATAAGAAAGCCCACACTTACCTTTCCTCCAGGGGTATCTGATGTGCACACTGCCTCAGTGCCTCACTTTTCTGGCTACGAATTTTATAGCAGCCCTTCTCAGACTATGAAACTCAACCGAAATTCATCCTGCGATTCCTAGCGCTTGCGCTAAGACAGACTGTGTCTAGACAGTTTTCTACAAGGTGTGACTTGAAAGTGATCAGAATATCCCTGCCCCCAAAGATGCCCTTGAGCCAGCCTGCTCTTTTATATAAAATACTCACAATGGTTACTCCTACTAAAATTCATTCATTTGGTGTTCAAGGTTTATTTGGGGGCCTATTTTGCATAGGAAATAGAACTTAGGTGTGATTTGAGAATCCACATTGATTTGGCTAGTGTTCTTAAGCAGAGGGGAGATAACACATGTATGCACTATTCTATCATTATAATTATCATTTTTAGGGTGCTTCTTATGTACTTTATTTCTTTATATATATTTAGTTTAATGCTTAGAACTGCCTTGCAAAGTAGGCATTTGTATACCTTTTTTACAAATTAAGAAACTGAGATTAAGAAACTTCCCCAATTTCTCACACCTAAGAAGTAGTAGATAGGATTTGAACTTCAATCTGTATGGCCCATCCACTAATTCCACACTTCGCCCCTACAAATGGCCCTTAAGAATAAGCAACGAGTTATCTGAGTGGTAAAACAAAATGCCAGAGATTCAGAGATGAAGAAGGCGATCACTTCCAGAGGTGATGATTGGGAACGGTGTCATGGTGGAAAGCATTTGGGACACGGTGATTGGACTTGGGTACAGGGGGAATACATTCTGTGTTCTAGACAGAGGGAATGGCTTCAGCAAAAGCATGGAGATGAGACTGGTTTGGGTCATGTAGAATGGTATAATTTAATACGCAAGATTTATACTGAAAAAAATAGCAGGAGGCAAGGCTGGAAAGGTATGTCGAGGCTAGATTGTGGAGAGTCTTGATGACTGATAAAGGAGAAAGGACTCTCCCTATGTGGCAATGGGGAGCCATTAAAGTCCCTACCACCACCTCCAGGGACTTGGGCCATGTATAGACTAGATTTAAAAGGAAATGAGGAAATGGGAGTCCAGAGTACACTGTGACAGATGATGAGCTCTGCGAGCAGTGGCAGTAGAGAGAGGAATAGAGCATCCTGCGAAGAGGAGGCACTCTGGCAGCAAGGAGAAGAGTGCTCTATCCCAGTGACCAAGGGGTTGTAGCGAGGGGTTGTAGAGGAAAGGGACAAGTCAAAAGGACTACTGTGGTGAGAGCTTCAGTGACCAGGAGACACTTGGAACCATTTACAAAATGTGGGCAACAGGAAGAATGTTGGCCTAGGGGAAAATAACCACCTGGAAAGTGTCACCCTTTAGCCTCAGGGTCTGGTGGCCAGGTATGTTATGCTGGGGGCAGCCACGGCTGTGGGATGGAGCCTGAGCGAAGAGGAACCAAGCTAGGGCCACTGCAGCAATAGGAGTCTAGGATGGAGTAGGAAGAATGGGAACAGGCAAGTAAATAGGAGGAAAGGAGATTTGGGGGCAAAAAGACAGAGTAGGCTACTCCCCTCCATCCCTTCGCTTAAGCAAGGACCTTTCTTCCTCTTACAATGAATGAATGGATGACTGCAAACAATGAATGAAGGTAAGTTTAGTCAATGCTTCTGCCTGTCAAAGAAAGTGTGAAATAGTCAATTAGTTGCTCCACTATCCACACAGAGTATAGTCCACTGTAAGTAAGCCATTTTGAATTATGTAAGCTACTACACAATGGAATTTACTGGTATGGTTCCTGGGCTTGAGTCCAGTCTCTTCTCACAAAGTGAAATCAAGATAGAATGGTTTCCCAGCCAATAATGGGTTCTTATATGGGTTTGAGCTTTGTGAACACTCCCAAGATCAACACTTACTTTAGAGGCAATCACAATAAAGAAGAATCTGGTAAGTCTTGGGAGAGGAGAAGGAAAGTCTGAAAGGAAGTTAGATGACTACCACAGAAGCAAGATGCCCAACCTCACCCTCCCTCCTCACTGGCAAGAACCACCATAACTCTGTACCTGTGAGCCACTCTCTCCCTCTTATTTTTTCACCCCTTTAAAAACTTTCAAACTCATTGCCTGAGATGATAGCCTTTGGCAAAAGTACAGGGACAGAGTCGCGTCCCAAGCGATAGGTCTCCCACTGCCCTGTTGTCTCCCCCACTTCACAAGTCTCAAGGCTATGGCATCTGAATGGTCTTGTGAGTAGAAGCAAAGTGGAGTGGGCTTCCAGGAGAAACCCTTAGGCTTTATCAGCCTCAGTAGGTTGGGAGTCTACGGAGAGTATTAAAAAGACTCAAGGAGCAAAATGGGAAAAGTTTCCTACTACAAGTGAAGCGCTGGTTTACAAAGGCTGCCCATCCTCTAGTTCATTATTCTCCCTGTGTCTTTAAGATCTGCTTCTTGTGCTTACAGCTGAGATAGGCATGCATTCTCGGGATGGGCCACCATATTGCTTCTTTCCGTCTTCATAATTTGGAAATTCGGCATTGGTCCTACTTCAAACAAAGAATAGTCATTCATTTTGTAGAGGGATAGAAATTACCTAATCAAATCTTCAGGACTGGGATTACCGACCTGAAAACCCCAAAGCTGAAACCAACTGAGAGTGGCCTTTAAGAACGAATGTTAACAATAAAAAATAATATGGCAAAGCTATGCACGTGGTGTCTTTGGCTCTTTTGAAGCATTTTCAAACCTGTCATCTGACCGAGTCTTTGCAACAACTCTTTTCTGAGAGGTGGACACGAAAGGCATTAAAACCCCGTCTCACAGACCAGTTAACTAAGACAGAGATTAGCCATATGACGTGTCCTAGAGATAGAGAGAGTTCATGGCAGAATCTAAACCAGAAGCCAGGAGTCTTGACTGCTAGCGGATGACTCATTTCTCCCTGGGCGAAATCATTACTCAGGGAGACTTCTACCACTATCCTTTCTGGGTTTCGGTTTCCAAATGAATAAAATGGAAGTAATAATAGGACTTACCTCATGGGGTTTTGGTGAGGATTAATGAGTGAATTTAAGTAAACTACTCAGAGTAGCACTTGGTATATAACAGGTGCTGAGTAAGCATTAGTAATTGCTATTATTAGCATGTGGAAGAATCTAGATTACATCTAAATCAAAGTTTTCTGGCCATAAGCTTTCATTTCCGGCCTAAGGCACTGATTTTTAAAGTTCTTTAATTCTCTTGGAGGAACAGAGCTACCTCTGAGAGCTATCTTCCTGAATTGCCTGCCAATTATGGGTTTGCTGCAATACACAAGGTTCTCATGCGGATCCTCCCCCTCCCTTTGAGACTTAAACAGGAAAGCTATCTGGAAATCTGTGGTTTCTGAAGCTGTGTTTGACTCTCCAGGGAGCTTTTGCTGCAACAGTTTCTCACCTTTTAAGTAATGGGTTCTGCCTATCAGCTGACACTTCACCAACTGGGCCCAGTAAGGGCCAAGCCTGCGGGGGCTTCAAGCCTGAGGGTATCAGGCCCTGTCTCTGTGCTCACCTGATCTAAGCCTTTGCAGCTATGTGGAAGGAGATCACTATCTGTGAATGCAGAGATGTGGCCCCGCCAAGCTTTCAATGACCTAAAAAAAAAACAAGTAAGTAACGAAAGGACCAAGGAGCCAAATCTTTTAACCTTTGGGAGCAGTTTGAGCAAAAACCCCCTAACGGCCTCGAGACTGCAATTCCAAATAGGCCGACGAGCAGTGCACAGTAAGTTTCAAGCTCTCTCATTATTTCCAATACAGTGGTGATTCTAACATTAAGGGGAATGGCTGGCTCACAGGAGGCGGTTGTCAATTAAAGTCCAGCTCTGTTGCCAAGGAAATTTAGAAAAGTCCAAGTACTCGTGGGCTCAGATGAAAACAATCTTCCACTTGGAAGCAATTCAAGGCTGGCACTGACGAAGCACTCAGTGTCCTGGGTCAGAGGCTTCACTCCAGGGCAGTAATTAGAACTGCAGAGACACTGAAACACACCAACCTCAGGCCACCGACTCCAACCCCTCTCACAATTTAGGACTAAGGATGAGAATGAAGAAAACCAGTATGAGAGGCTGCATCAGTCCCTCTAGCAGCTGATGTCGAAATGAGAGATCTTTCCATTTGTTCTGATCAGGAAATCTTTGCTTCTTTTTCCTCAGAAATAGTTGAGTGAAAACTCTCCTGGCTTTTGGTGGCTAACACTTTAGAACTGCTCCGTAAGTTTTTTTGAGATGACTTCCTACACTGATTTTACTACCAGATCTTGGGACCACCAAGGTTCCTTCTCCCAGTGTTCTCTGGGTCTCCCTCAGCCTCACTGCCACAGTTGCCGCCCCTGAGAACCGCCAGACCTTCACTGCCTCAGTCACCAAATTCCTGCACCACTATGAGTTTAACGGGTTGGACTTGGACTGAGAGGACCCTGGCTCTCGTGGGGGCCCTCCTCAGGACAGCATCTCTTTACTACTCCAGTGCAGGTGAGCCACGTTCCATATCCGTTTGACCGGAAAGCATACAACCAATCTCCTCAGAAAGGTCACTGAGGCTGTACAGAAAACCTGGCTCCCTACAATATCAGTTGGAGAGGAAGGCTCCTATTCTAGTGAGGACGCTAAAGAATGAAAAATGGGAAAGATTAACTTAGTTCAAAGAGTGGTCATGGAAGTCAACTCAGAGTTGATATTCATAGACTTTCTTCTACGTATAGGAGACATGTGAAGCTTCGGAACGAGAGGCCAAGAGGATTAACAAGGCCAGGCTGATGGTCACCGCCACAGTAGCTGCTGGCATCTCCAACACCCAGTCTGACTATGAGATCCCCTAAATGTCCTCCATGTGTCACTTGTTCAAGAGACACTCCTCTTTGGTCTGCCTGCTGTTCAGAGACCTTATTTAGAAGACTTTCTTGAACTGAACCCAAACAAGAAAAGCTTTCTTGTCCAAAGTGAAGTTAAAATATGAGTTTAAATAACTTAAAAACTGGAGGTCGTATTAATCGAATTTTTAAAAATTTGGGTTTTTTCTAAAGCACATAACATAAAATTTACCATCTTAACCGTTAAGTGTACAGTTCCCAGGGTTAACTTAGTCACGTTATTGTGCAATAGATCTCTACAACTTTCATCTTGAAAAACTGAAAGTCTATCCCTAATGAACAGCAACTGCCCCTTTTCCCTCACCCCCAGCCCCTGGCAACCACTATTCTGATTTCTGTGTCAAAGAGTTCGACCGCTTTGGGTACCTCGTGTAAGTGAAATCATGCAGTATTTGTCTTTTTGTGACTAACTTATTTCATTTAGCATAATGTCCTCAAGATCCATCCATATTGTCACAAATGGGAAGATTTCCTTCTTTCTCATGGCTGAATAGTGTTCCATGGCGTGTGTGTGTTTGTGTATATAGTGTACATTGTGTGTGTGTGTGTGTGTGTGTGTGTGTGTGTGTGTGTGTGTGTATATATACCACCATCTATTCATCTGTTGATGGAAAACTTATTTCCATTATCTTGGTTATTGTGAATAACGCTGCAATCACATAGAAGCACAGATATCTTTTCAATATTCTGTTTTCATTTCCTTTGTATACAGACACAGAAATGAGATTGCTCATGATTCTATTTTCGGTTTTTTTGAGGAACCTCCATACTATTTTCTATTGAGGCT
Source organism: Paguma larvata (assembly GCA_030068075.1). Classification (NCBI taxonomy): domain Eukaryota; kingdom Metazoa; phylum Chordata; class Mammalia; order Carnivora; family Viverridae; genus Paguma; species Paguma larvata. The sequence goes on from CM057833.1 coordinate 91,145,441, forward strand.
GAACCAGTTCACATTCGCACCAACAGTGCATGAGGGTTTCCATTTCTTCACATCCTCACCAACACATGTTAGGTTTTGTTGTCTGGGCGACAGCCATTCTAACAGGTGTGAGGTGATATCTCATTATGGTTTTGATTTGGATCTCCCTCATGATTCGTGATGTTGAGCATCTTTTGATGCACCTTTTGGCCTTTTAGATGTATCCTTTGAACATTTTTGTCTGTTTTTAAATTGGATTGTTTGGGGGTGTTTCATTGTTGCTGTTATTGAGTTGTATGGGTTCTTTATATATTTTGGATACTAATCCCTTATCCACTTTATGGTGTGCCAATATTTTTTCCCATTCCAGAAGCTGCCATTTCATTTTGCTTATTGTTTTGTTGCTGTGAAGAATCTTACTTGTCTTGCCTAATGTCTCTAGCTAGGACTTCCAGTACTATGTTGAATAGAAGGGGCAAAAGGGGAAATCCTTGCCTTATTCCTGATCTTACGGGGAAAGCTTTCAGCTTTTCACCACTGAGTAAAAATATTAACTGTAGACTTTTTATACATGGCCAGAGTTCTTAGTTTTTAGTAACAAATTATACTCTGGCTAATCTAAGCAATAATGGAACTTATTAAAAGATATGTTCTGACCCACAGCATCTCTGGAAGAGTGAGAGAGATGGAAACAGTGCTAGTCTACTGCGGCAGTGGCTCTAGTTGAGATAGCACAGTGTCCAACTGTCTACAACAAATGACACTCAGGACTGGGTGGCAGTAGCTTATCATTGCTGCCCCGGAAGAACATGTCACATCCACCATTGCACTTCCTAGCTGGTGGATTCTCTCACATACGGCCACTTCTCACCTTGCTTACTTTGAAATCCAGGACTCACACTGATTGGCAGATTCTAGGTCACAGGCTTGATCACTAGCTGTGAGTGAGACAGGAAACGTGAGTTGCTGACTTCTACTTGGCAGAGCGGGATTTGTAAGGAAGGAATTATCAACCAGTAGGTACAGTGGGCAGAGATGTTGGATGATCACAAATTATACACATCAATTATAGAAATGAAAGGATTGGAGTTAGTAGGCATGTTACAGATAAACAGCACACTTTCTTACTCTAGCAGAATTCGAGAAAATTCTGTCTAGATAAAGTAACTCTTCACAACAGTGAGAGCAGCTGGGAGGATTCAGACCTGGCCAGAGAGAGATCTCTCAGCCCTTACAAAGTATTGCACACGTAAGCATGGCCGACTGGAATAAAATCAACAGGACAGAATCACAGATGAAGGCTTCTTTTCTATTTCTGCCCATGTTTGCCACCAAAACTGTGTCTCTGATAATGACGAATGTTTGGCCTGCTCTGAAGAGCTTTGTGTGAGGGGTTTTGAAAGTAAGAAAAGGATTCTTTGAAGCTTATGTCAATTTTGTCAATGTTACTTCTTTCCCCTTCTTACCAAACTATTATCATTTCTCTTCGTCGAAGTTCTGTAGTTCCACTATTTTAGTTTTATTTTTACTTTTATGTTTAGGTGTGGTTTTATTTTTTTCCTTCTCCTTTTTTTTTTTTAATTTTTTTTTAACGTTTATTTACTTTTGAGAGACATAGAGACAGAGTATGAGCAGGAGAAGGGCAGAGAGAGAGGGAGATACAGAATGTGAAGCAGGCTCCAGGCTCTGAGCCGTCAACACAGAGCCCGATGCGGGGCTCGAACTCACAGACCGTGAGATCTGACCTGAGCCGAAGTCGGCTGCTCAACCAACTGAGCCACCCAGGCGCCCCCCTTCTCCTTCATACTGAATGCTCACTTTCAACCTGAGGACTCATCCTACTGTTTTCAATTCTCAGTCTTTATCGCTTTTAAAATCTAAATTTTAGTGTTGGTCAAAAAAATGCATGCACAGAACTTAGGAGTTGAACATACTACACGGTTACAAAATACAAACAGCAGTTCCCTGGAAAGTTAATTCCATCAACTATATTTCCTAGTTCTTATTAATATTATGTACCTATTAGCCATTATTTGTACAAGGGAAAGAAGAACTGGCCAGACAGAAATAATTTTGTAAATCACAAGTAGAAATGCTGTTTAAAAAATAAAGAAAAGATTATTTGAGAGGGAGAGAGCAGGCAAGGGGCAGAGAGAAGGGGGTGGGGGAGAGAGAGAGAGAGAGAGAGAGAGAGAGAGAAGGAATCCCAAGCAGGCTCCATGGTGTCAGCACAGAGCCCAACTTGTGACTTGAACTCATAAACTGCAAGATCATGACCTGAGCCGAAATCAGGAGTCAGAGCTTAACTCGCCGAGCCACTCAGGGCTTTTTAATAACAAAGTATATTTTATTTTATCTGAGTTTAAAATAATAATGAAATAAAATAAAAACATGGCAATTGCTGAATTTCATATACTTTTTTCAATAAAATTTATTACGCTTACTTTCTGAGACCTACTATATTCCAGGCACAGTTCTATGTATTTGAAATACAGCAGGAAAGGAGGCAGAGAAAGACCCCTGTCCACATGGAGCTTACATTTGAGCCGGGGAGACACATATTAAATAACAAAAATAATAGATGCATAAACCATACAATATGTTAGATGCTGAAAAATGTTATAAAACATGTAGAGGAGAGGAGAGGGCCCGGAGGCTTCCAGGGAGGGGTGTCCGTTTGAAATGGGGCGGCCAGCTAGTTTCTTAGGCGCGTGACCGATGCGCTTGCTTTAACGCCCTGTTGTTAATGTCTTGGATCCTTAATCATTTTTGCACGTGGAGTTGCATGTTTTCATTTTATACAGGGCTCACGAATTACTGGAGCAAATATATAAAGGCGTGAAAATATTTGCCTTGTGGCTACATGGGGGACAGGATTGCTGAGGGAAAGACCAGTGCAAAGGCCCTAAGAAAAAATTCCTGACATATTGAAGAAACAGCAGCCAGGAGACCAATCTGGATGGAGGCAAAGGAAGCGAAGGCCGAGGAGTCGCAGGGGAAGTTGTAGGAGATGTGGTCAGGAGAGAGTAGACTGTTTCGAGCAGTGGTTGACAGATTTTTTCTGTAAAGGGCCAGTGAGTAAATATTTTAGGCTTCGCAGGCCATATGGTCTCACTGCAACTACTCAACCCTGCTGTTGGAATAGTGGTGACAACAGCCAGAGACAACGCACAAACGGCCATGCGTGGCTGTGTTCCAATAAAATGTTATTTATGGACACTGAAATTGGAATTTTGTATAATTTTCATGTGTCACTAAATGTCCTTTTTATTTTCTTCTACACATTTAAAAATGTAAAAATCATTCTTCGCTCCCAGGCTACTGTACAAAAAAATAGGCAATAGGTCACGTTTGGCTCTCAGACGGTAGCTTGCTGACCCTTGGCTTAAGGCTTGAGAGAGCGCTATAAAGACTTCTACCTTTACTCTGAGGCAATGAGGAGCCTTTGAAGGCTTTCAAGTAGACAAATGATTTGACTTCTGTTTTAAAATAATTTGGCTGCTTTGCTGAGAATGTAGTTTGGAGGCTATTGCAGTAATCCAGGAGAGAAATGATGGCTCAAGGGAGGGGAACAGCAGTAGGCGGTGATCAGAAGCAATTGAATTTAGGCTGGGTTTTAAAGCTATTTGAGGGGTGGTGCTGGGTGGGTCAGATGGTTAAGCGTCTGACTTTCAGCTCAGGTCATGATCTCACGGTTTGTGAGTTTGAGTCCTGCATGGGGTGAGGTCAAGCTCCACTTTGGGTGAACAGGAGGCCCACTTCGGGCAAGACCCGCTTCTCTTTCTCTCTCTCCCTCTCCTTCCTCCCCACTCTCTCTTTCTGCTCCTTGTTCACTTGTGCCCCCTCTGTCTCAAAGAAATAAAGATTTTTCTTCTTTTTTTTTTTTTTTTTTATTTAGCTAAATAGATTCCTTTATGGATTGTATGTAGAGTATGGCTAGAGAAGAAGAGGACTCAAGGGTACTCCCAGCATTTGGGCCTGATGAACTGCAAATATCGAGTTGCCATCGACTGACATGAGGAAGGCTGAAGGTAGAGTGGGCTCTGGGAAAAGGTCATGAATTCAGTTTTGGACACGTTGAAGCAAGATTCCTACTAGCTTTCTAGGTGGAAATGTTGAGAAGGCAGTGCAGTTGGACATGAACATTTTGGAGGTTGGAATGTAGTTGGTATTTCGAGTCAATAGACGAGGGGCATCTGGGTGGCTCAGTCGGTTAAGTGTCCGACTTCGGCTCAGGTCATGATCTCATGGTTGTTGAGTTTGCCCTGCATCAGGCTCTATGCTGATCGCTTAGAGCCTGGAGCCTGCTTTGGATTTTGTGTCTCCCTCTCTCTCTGCCCTTCCCCTACTCATGCTCTGTCTCTGTCTCTCTCTCTCTCTCAAAAACATTTTTTAAAAATTACCAAAAAAAAAATTCAATAGACTGGATGAAATCTTTAAGAGAGTGAGTATGGAAAGCGAAAGCAAGGAGTCCGAGGACTGAGCTCTGGGCATTCCAATATCCAGAGGCTACAGAGAAAAGTAGCAAAGAGTAATGAAGACGAAAGAAGGATGGATGCATGAGGGAGAACACCAAGAAACTCAAGTGCCTGGAAGGAGAAGAAAGTGATCAATTGTGTCCAACGCTGCCAACAGGTGAAGTGAAATGCCATCTGTGAGCTGACCATTAGATTCAACAACCTGTGAGTCATCACCAGGAGCGGAGGTAGTACGCCGCCTAGTGGCAAAAGCCTGAGTGGAGTTGGTTCAAGAAAGAATGGAAGGAAAACAATTGAAGACGGTTAGATACACAAACCGATCTGATGTGCCTCAAAGGAAAGCAAAGAAATGGGTTAAGAACGAAACTAGGAAACTAGGAAGCGGGACTCACATGTTTAAGCTCATGCTTCAATGATAGAGGCGTGAAAACCAACCATTTAACACTCTTCCAAACTTGTCACCTCCAGATTTTGTTATTATTTTCATTTACTCTAAAGTTTTAATATCACTTCATTTTATACTCTCATGTTTAAATTAATGAAATGCTCACGACCAGTACTTTTACTATAGCTTCTCTAATACTGGACTCTCTAACTCATTTCCTCCTTTGTTTCATTTTTGTTTGCCAAGAAAGGCCTGAAGCTGTGGCCTTCCATTTTCCCGCAGGTATGAAAATGCCTGATGATTGCCTTTATATTTGATCAATAGCTTGGTAGACATAAAACTCTGGGCTCACTCTTTTCCTCAAAATTTTGTATTAGTTCTTTTTTTTTTTTTCTTTTTCTGGCAATGCATATTGAACTAGTTCTGTTCCTATGGCTTTTCATGTACTTTTTGTCATTGTTGTTGTTGACCGATTTTGCAGCTGAACTCTTTTTGTAAGTAGTGCCATGGCTGCTATGGTCCTTGGGTCCCTTCACATGTGAAAATGTCTGCCTATTCTTTTCATATTTGCAAAATTCCTTGGCAGAATATTATGGGACAGGCCGATACTTTCTTTTCTTCAGAACTCTGTAGGTGTAGACCAAACCTCTGAGCACCATTTCAAATTCTCTCTGCCTTACCCTTGAACTTCAGCCATGCCTGAAGCAACCAGCTCTGAATAAGTTTCAATCACCTTCATGGAGTTGCAGGACCTCGCTTCACGCATGTGTGTGCCATGTACCCTGGGGCTTCTCAGATATAGGCTTCCACTAAAGCATGGACAACCTGCACATGCAGAGGAGTTAATGTCATCCCTGGGGGGTCAGGGGATCACAGTCTCTCTATTTTTCTTCTCTGGATGGTCTAGAAACACATTTCATAAGACTTCTGAGACAGTCCCAAGGAATTGAACATCCAGTTGCCCCTAGCAATGGCCAACCTCATAATACATTTTTGTATTCGTCTTCCCCTTTTCCCCTGTTTCATCCTTCCATTTTTTATTCCTGCTTCCTGGATTCCACTCCCCAAATAAATTAGTCTCACATGAACTACTTCCAGGCAAACTTAGCCTTAGATAGTAGCCATTGCTCCATTGTGCTCTGGCATTGAATATTGTTATGGGGATGTTTGAGGCCAGTGGGTACCTCCTACCCCTTCATCAGCCCATATATTTTAAGTTATTTGGCAAATTTCTATTTCTGGCGCCTCAAGAACTCAATAATTTAACCAAGATATGTCTTGGTTATGATGGTTCTTTACAAATTTTTTTTGGAAGATAGCTGAGGCGTGACGATTAACTTCACTGATGCCTTGTAGGCTGGCCTCCTGGAGAGGAAGTTGGCCTGCTGCCTCTGGACACCAACTATAGCCTACGACCTAGGGTTTAATGCAGTCCACCCTGGCAGAGAGCTTACATGTGAATCAGGACCTCAGCCAGTTCCCACCTAGTAGCTGTTCTGTAATCACAAGGGTTAAGATCAAACCAGGGAAAGCCAAGTGTTCTCCCAATCGATGAATGCTGAGATCGTGGGTGGAGCTGAAAGCCAAGGTTCTGCTGTTAGAGCTTATGTTCTAACCTCACTAGGAAGAGTTTGGTTCTTTAATAATTAAGAAGTTAAAATACCCCAACATCTAAGGCCCAGGATTTCTCTCTCTCAGACCTACATTTAGAGTCTGTTAGATTGTTGTGGGCTGCCTGAGAATAAGATGGCCATGAGAGGATCATTCACCCGTATTGGAGATAGATGCCTTTAAGGAGGTAAGGAAGGTTAAACGAAGTTACGAGGATGGAGCTCTGATCCAATGGAACTGTGCCTTTATAAAAAAGAGACACTAGATCTGTCTCTGTCTCTGTCTCTGTCTCTGTCTCTTTCTCATGTGAGAATACATGTGAGAATAAGCCAGAAAGAGAGCTCTCACAAGAAACTGAATCCTGCCAGAACCTTGATTTTAGACTTTCCAACGTCCAGAACTATGAGAAAATAAATTTCTGTTGTTTAAGTTATTCAATCTTTGATATTTTCTTATGGCAGCCTGCGCAAACTAAGACAATGTCCAAACCTAATCCAATGGCTATTTCGTGTTTCTTATTACCCACAGAGGATGAGAGTGAGAGAAGGCAGATACATCAACCCAAAGACAAATTGCTTAAGCCTAGTGTTCACTCCAGCCGGTATGCTAACTGGATTGCTCTTCCAGTGCTATAAATATCTTAAATAGAGCCATTCCCAGCAACAGTCCATCTGTTCTTAGCCATCTGTTAGGAACCTAGGAGTCTGAGGACAGGAAATTTTCTGGTGCTGAACAACTGTGATTTGGGGACCCAATCCAGACATCCCTTCCCACAGCTATTTCTTTCTGTTACCCCAACCCTGTCTTAGCAACTGTGAAATCAGGACTGCTGCACTAAGAGGCAGGTGGAGAATAGCCTGGGTCAGCGCTATCTTTACCTGGCTGTTGATGGTTTACCCAACTGCAGCTTTGCCCATTACCTTTCCCCTGCTCAGGGTCCAATACTCTGCCATGTGGCACTGAGAAGCCATTCTTACCCTGGGGCTGGTCAAAATGAAGTGCCCCAACTATTGCATGACCATAGGAATGGGAAAGTGTTGGTGGGACTCCCACCTAGGTGATGGTCCCAGGTATGAGAAAAATGCCATCGATACTTATGGAGGAGAAAAAAATCCCTTGCTAGGTAGGAAGGAAACTTCCGAAATCATAGGATATGGGGCGGTGATGCATTCTCACTGTCATGCATTACATCCTTCTAGGAGAATTATCAATCGGGTTGCCCCAAGCTCTTAAATGCAACTCTCACAGATCGTGGACTCTTTTGCTCATCTTCATGCTACTGAATCTATTTTTTTTCAAGTTTGATTTAAAATCTAGTTAGTTAACATACAGTGTAATATTAGTTTCAGGTGTAGAATTTAGTGATTCAACACTTACATATAACACCTGGCGCTCACTCTTTAAGCCCCATCACCTATTTAACTCCCACCCCCCCCTCAACATTCCCTCTAGTAACCATCAGTTTGTCATCTATAGTTAAGAGTCTGTTTCTTGGTTTTTCTCTATTTTCCCCCTGGGTTCATTTGTTTTGTTTCTTAAATTCCATATGAGTGAAATATAGTATTTGTCCTTCCCCGATTGAATCTATAGTCCAGAAGTATGTGCACCTGGGAAGAGCCAGGGGCCATTCTGGTGTCTCCTAATGTTGCTATCCTTCGAGAATATTTTATTGAGTTACACCACCCAGTATCTGCCAACGTAACCCACTGTCAGTGAAGGATTGTAGGTCCTAGGCCTAGTGAGCCATGTAGGAGCTTTCTTTCCCTCTGGGATGTTACTGGCTCCATGGTCAATAGAGCTGACTTGGGACCAATCTTGTAGTCATTACTCAGTTATAGCTTGACCTTTGTACTGCATTTCCCAATAATGGCCTTGTTCACCTCCACAGAACGCTTATGTTTATCAGTAAGGAGAACAATCAGTGACTGGTTGATGCTGGCTCTACATGACACTTTCCGGCCAGTATACGGTGCCCATGAGGGGATCTTCCTCCTTATGAATGAGCATCTTCCTCAGTCGATCTCAAGAAAATAACACCTGCATCCTGCAGAAAGTTCACCCAACCATTTAGCTTTCCAGTATTCCCTTCCAGGACTCTGTGTCCATTATTTGTTCTGGATACAAAGAAGGCACCTTTCTATGGGGTAGGAGTCACAGCCCTCTTCATCTTCACTTGTAGTCTCATCTTTGAAATTCCAAGAACTATCTAAGTCACAGAGATATGGAGAGGCATAAAAAATAGTACCCGCCTCCAAGGAGCTTGCCTGTTAGTAGGAGATGTAGACTATAAACAAGAGACACAAAGATACATAAAATGAAAATATACATAGGGGTAAAAAAAATCTATTTCCCAAGCACACAGTGAGTGAGATTCCATTTTGTGTAAGAAAGTCCATATGAACCACAAAATGAACTTGTTACAAGAGATAATACGGTCTTAGGCTGCATTAGTAGAAATAAAATTCAGCAAGAAGAAAGATAAACACTGGACTAGGAGTCAGCAGCTCTGAGCCTCAGTTCAGGCTACACATCTGACTGTTTAATTTCATCAAATTGTCCTCCATTTCCTCATCTGTATATAGGAACAAAAAGTCAAGCCTGCCTCCCTCTTGGGGGAATAGTAAGAATCAAATGGGTTAGAAGAGGCTCTAACAGTCAGCAAATCTATTGTCTATTGACCATCAAAGTCCTTTATGAGGTAACCTCAGATATTTTCCAGCCTAAACCTGAACATCTCTAGAGCAGGAAATTCACCACTTGGAAATGCTTTTGTTTCCTCTCTGCCAGATTCTAATAGCAGCCTTTTTCAAGTAGGAGCAACCATTTCTAAAATTAAAAAAAATGAATTTATATACTCTTCTCTACAAACACACAGAGGATAGCAGTAGTAGTTTTTTCTCTTCCCCCAACTGAGGCAATACAGCAAAAAGCAATGAGAATTTTTCTAATTAATTTTTATTTTATTTAAAATCTATATTAAAAAACTAAGAAATTCATATTTGAAACATGCCATTAATCCATACACAACGTTTAGTGTGCAAACTCCCCCAGCACCCATAATTGCTCCTTGGCTTTCCAAGGATTTCAGATCCTGGGTTTTGGAAGAATAATAATGGCTAAAATGTATTAAATCCCTAAGATGTGCTAAGTACAGTGCAAGGTGTTTTACATAGGTGATCTCATTTAATCCTCACAACGACCCTGTAAGAACTATTATTATCCAGAGGTTATGATTGAGGAAACAGAGGCCAACAGGTGAATAACTTGTCTAATGTACATATCTGGTAAGAAGGAGAACCAGAGTTGGAATCCAAATCTATGATTCTAGAGTCCACTTTGGTACTCTGTTCTGCTCCATGGGAATCACTGTGCCAGTCAGGTGTGGCTGTATGCCACACCTGCTCTATGCAAGTGACTGGCGGTACTCCTGTGCCAGCTGTGTCCCTCTTTGTATGTGAACAAACTGGCATTCTTACTTAGATTGGTCAAATGGGCCAGTCTCTCACTGTTCTTTTATGTGGTGGCTCTTTAGCTCCGCATGTTAGAAATGAAAAAATAAAACTGCCATTGTTCTCAGATGATATGATTCACTACATAGGAATCAAAACAAAAGCAGAGAAAATTATGTAAACTAGTAAGGATGCTTAATAATGTTGCTGGACTCAAATGTTTATATAAAAATTAATTGCATTTATATACACAAGCAATAAACTGAATATGCAGTTTAAATAATACCATTTATAATAGAGACGAAATATATATGGTACCTTGGAATACACCTTTTTCAAATGATGTGGAAAATCATTATGGAGAAAATTATATTACTTTATTAACAGACATTTTAAAAGATGTAAATATTTTTAAATGTTTATTTATTTTGAGAGAGAGAGAGTGTGTGTGTGTGTGTGTGTGCAAGCGGGGGAGGGGCAAAGAAAGAGGGGGAGAGAGAATCCCAAGCAGGCTCTGCACTATCAGCACAGATCCCGATGTGGGGCTTGATCCTTGAACTGTGAGATCATGACCTGAGCCAAAATCAAGAGTCAAATGCTTAACCAACTGAGCCACCCAGGCGCCCCAAAAGATGTAAATAATTTGAGAGGCAACCCATATTCATGGATAGAAAGTACCTCAAAGATCTCAATTTTCCCCAATGCCATTCCATGTAATTCCAATCAAAATTCCAAAGATGTTTCTCACGAACTTTGACAAGTGAATTATAAAATTGAAATGGAAACATAAAGAGCCATGATGACTAAGACATTCCTGAGGATATAAGAGCAGTGTGTATAACAGGAGGTGGGGGTGGGGGGGGTGAGATGTGACCGGATAACATTACATGTGACAGGTCTGAGTTACGACAGAAATTGTATTTCAGGTAAGTGTAAGAAAGATGGATTATTCATAAATGATGCTGGGACAACCAGTCGCTCATACAGAACGAAATAAATTAGTTCATATACTACACACAAACACAAATTTGATGAATTAAAGACTTAAGTTTAAAGGCAACATTTAGAAGTTTAGAAGAAAATATAAAAGAATATTTATATTCTCAGGGTAGGAAGGGATGTTTTTGTTTTCAAGTCAGATACACACACGCACACTAAGGTAAGCCATAAAAGAAAAGTTGTATATATTTGACTACATTAGAATTAAGACCTTTTTAAAATCATAAGGAAAGTGAAAAGACAAGACCTTGAATGGGAGGAGAAACAATTACAATTCCAAATATATAAAGCACTCCTATAAAGGATTAATAAATTAGTGGACAACCCAACAGAAAAATGGGCAAAACAGGGTAGCCTGGGGGAGGGGGGGCTCAGTCAGTTGAGGATCCGACTTTGGCTCAGGTCATGATCTTGCAGTTCACGAATTTGAGCCCCATGTCAGGCTCTGTGCGGACACCTTGGAGCCTGGAGCCTGCTTCAGATTCTGTGTCTCCCTCTCTCTCTGCCCCCTCCCCCACTTTCACTCTGTCTCTTTCTCTCTCTCTCTCAAAATAAATAAACATTTAAAAAATTAAAAAAAAAGAAAAACAGGCAAAAGACATGAGCAGACATTTCATGGAAAAGGAACAAAAGTGGATACTAAATGTTTAAAATGTTTAAAAATGCTCAACCCTATTAGTCACTTGAGAGATAAAAACCAAAACTATCTACTAAGACACAAATTTTAAAATCTGATGATACCAAGTTTTGGCAAAGATGTAGAGTCATGGGAATCCTCCTACATTGCTGTTGGTGGTGCAAACTGATACAAATATTTCAGAAAAAGATGTCTAGCTAAATAGCAGGTTGTAAGCTGCATATGCTGTTTCGCCCAGCCATCTTATTCCTCAATATAAACACTGGAGGAAGTTGCAAACGTTCACCAAGAGACACGTTAAGAAATGCTTGTAACAGCATAGAGGGGGAAAAGCTGGAACCAGCCCACATGTTGCTCTATGCAGAAAGGATAAGTGAATCGCAGCATATTCACATAATAGAATACCATACAGCTATGAAAATAAGACAACAGCTGCTACACGCATGTGACAATGTGGATGTATCTCAAAAACTTAACGCTGAGCTAAAAGAGCAAGAAATAGAAGGATACATACGGTATTATTTCACTTACCCAAAGCCAAAACTACTGAACATATTAAAGTTAATAAGATATTATTAATATAATAAAGTTATAAAACTATTGAATATATTATTTAGGGATCTAGGCATATTTGATGAAATTATAAATAAAGCAAGGAAATAGTTACCACAAAATTCAGGATAGTCCCTTCCTCCAGGGGAATGAGAAACACTGAATTGGGTAAGGACATGCAGAGTAACACTCAAAGAGAATATTATCATTTTTAAGCTGGACAGTGGAACAGGGGTTTTCATTTTAGTATTTTTCCTCAAATGCACATCTAAACTCATGTGTATGGTACATTGTCCCATAAATTTGAGAGTCTACAAATAATTAAGGCTTGTTGAAAGACATTGAACAATGTGAAAGAATATATAATGCAACGCTTTTAAACCTTTATTATTCTCTAAATCTTATGATGATAACTCTTCCCCACACTCAAGTGCTCAAATGGGATGCAAGCTTACCAGGGACTCACTTGGAGCTCCTACATAGATATTAAGAAGGGACATTTTATCTGCAGGTCATTGATGTGGGATAAGAGGCACCAATTCAATAGAAAATATCTCACTAAATCTAAACAGCAGCCAGACCTGATAGTGCCAAAGAAGATAACCCTGAGACTACTGGCTTTGCTATTTTTGCAAATCCTTAACTTAACCTTGGTTTGACACAATTCTGGCTCTTTATCCCAACCATATTCTGCTGGGTGCCTTGTGGAAATGCCTTTCCCAGTTCACCTTGGACCACCAACTAGCCTGCTTAATAGAAGGAGGCAGTGCAGTGTCAATAGGAGATTTCCATTCTGGAGGCAACTATCTTGGCACTGAAGCTTGGATCTGGTACTTAATATCTGTTTGATCAATTTTCTTACCTACAGAACTGGGGTGACAGTAATAATCATTTTTACGGGCTAAATGAAATAACGAAGGTAGAACCTTCTGATGAACATTCGTTATTTTTCCGTACCTCAGTATTCGGTCTCCCCACTCTTTTAGAATTCCATTTTATGACCAGTCCTGATGGAAATTTAAATCAAAATGCCCTGTCTTTTCCCTAAACAAGGGTCAGATTGCAAGCTCAAAGTTACATAGACTATTTCTTCTGGGACTTTGGTTCTTGTGTGGAATGACGCATAGATTAAAAAATAAAATTAGGGTTTATTCTAAGGCCTCCTCTCACCCCACTCCCCCAAGAAATGCTTGATTTCTGTCTTATCAGAGACAGTCCTATATTCTTATCTTTGATTCTGTGAGCTTCTTCATATTTTTCCAACGTACCAATCCGTGCTTCTTAGAGTTGGTTTTAGTCACTTGCAAAAATAAGTTCTTAATGATATAAACACCCAGAACAATCTCTGGCACATAGTGTTTGTTGATAAAATTGTTTTCACAACTGACATCCCCCCCTCCCCGGGCAGCATTTCTACCAGACTTTCTCTGGTCCTTAGTAGAAACCAAGCACTCAGGACCTAATTATCATTGGGCGAATGGGTACAATTTTGTTTCTAAATGTGATCGAGAAGTCGGTTTACTTTCACAGTAAGTGGGCTACGGTGCTGATATCCCACGATGGGCACTCATATGCCCACCAACTACATTCCAGGTATTGCACAAGATGGCAGCATATACGTGGTACAGACAATATGTACTAGAGTACATACTGTATTTCAGAGGAAGACGAGATCACTATGCTTCAGAGGGTCTGAGCTAGGCTTTGAAGAATTGTAAGACTGGGGAGTCAGTGAGAAGAAGGAGAAGACATTACAGGCAAAAGGTGAAGAGACAGTATAAGCAAAGACACACAAGATCTGTTTGGGGACAACAAATAGACCATTTTGGCTAAAATGGAAATCTATGACACAATAATGGTAGTGGAAATGTTTAGAAAGGTCGATTGGAATTAATTTGAAACATAAAATTCTAGACATAGTTAAATTGTAAATATTTCTATTAAAAGAGATTCTTTTCAATATCATCACTGTCATCTCTACCCATCGGCAACACAAAATATTTTTTTAACATCTTCTGGATGTAATTTAGAACCATGGAACACTAGTAAGTTCTCGTTGACCTTCAGTGGGAACATTTTGGAAACCATACATTCTTAGATAAAACTATCACATAATCATGACTTAAAGTCATTCGTAAGAACAGGTGTGGGTAAAATGTTCAGAGAGTAGCACCTAAAGATGGAAAGTTTGTACTGTTTGTGCAAATTATACATGAATAATTCCATGAGGAAAAAAGGTTTTAAAACAGCTAATAACTTCTAAGGGTTTTTAGTATTTACTTTCCAATAAAGACATGCTTTGATGCCAGGTGCAAAATGTCCACAACGTAAAAACGTAACTAGAATGTTTAAACAGACGCTTATCAGCCCTGGGAACCGCCATAAAAGCAATTAAGCTGGTGGTTTCCATTGCAATGGTCTCCACCACCTCATTAGGGGTCATGGCATCGCTTTGTTGTTACTAAGCAGAGAACGTGGTGGTTGTAGGTTGTAGAAAGTAGCGGAGAGTGTAGGTTGCAGGTCTAAGGTGTAGTGTTTGTAGGAGAGGCGATCTGTTGATTTACCAATTAGCTATATACACATCTCAGTTCATTATTCTCCACTTGGAAGCCCTCATGATAACCTGGGACTCAGATGGTATAAAAAGCAAATCCAGGCTCTCTCTCTGCCAGACCAGTACCAACGACGGCCATGGCAAAGCTTATTCTCCTCACAGGTGAGTCTGCAGTCAGACACCGAACCTTACTCTTACCTGATTTGTTTTTCTCCCTGGATCTGACAGCCTTCGCATTAGACCTCTAGGCTCTTCCATTCTTCTTTCATCATTTCAAATTTCCAAGAGAATCCTGACATACACAAATCACAGTCTCTTAATTTCAGTTGACTCTAGTAACACTTCTACCTTCATCGATACCATGGGCGTGGTCCTAAAAGAAAGGCTTGTTTCCTTCCAATGCTTGTCTTACTCTCTCATCCCTTATCGATGGTTTCTTGTTCTCCGTTCATCTTCCTGGACTGCCTCATTTTAATTGCTATTATTTTTATTTACATGCTTTCATCCTTGGTGTAACTTTCCCAGGGATGAAAATTAGTAGGAACTGAGATAGAATTATGCAAGGTATCTTTGTTCTACTGTTTTTAGGGTTACTTCTCTTTTATCTCCTATTATCCTACTGAGTTGCTAATGTATCATAAAAATGTCGGCTAGAAATTCAGTTACTCAAAGGGGTTAAGTGAGTAAGTTGTTTAGAGCCAAGCTAGAGCCATAGTTTATTAGTTGTTCTAGAGCTGTGATTTGCAAACTTTTCATAGTTTCAGAACCTCTTCTAAATGAAAACTCTAGCTCAATGAGGTCAGAAGTGTTCTGGTGGAATCAGGGAGAGGCTTGCCTCACAGTTCATGGTTCTTCTCTTCTACTGTAAGGGGTCCTAAAAGGTGGTTCCAAAAAAAAAAAAAATCCAGGTTCCAGGACATATTGAATTCACTGCTTTGGAGGCTGAACCACATTCATTTACAGAATGAAGTACAGTCTGTGGAAGGCTGTCCTCATCCCGGTTCAGGGAGGTGAACCATTGTTGGACGTGTATTCATTGAGTAGAGTACATTCTGGGCGATTTCAGTAAGTATGGCTTCCATAGATAGTAGACTTTGAACTCTGCATTCCGTAACATTTATTACTGACATGGAAGGTGGAAGAAGAAAGCACCATGGCAATTTTTGACCAAGAGGAGGGAGGTGTCAATCTATTTGGTGCCTTCACTGAAAAGCCTACTCTTCGGCATAATCCATACATGCCACTGGGCTATAACAACCTATGGCAGATAGGATGGCACCCAAGACCTCAGAATTAGACTCTATAGGATAAAGACAATTGGTTCAGAGCACGTGTGTTTTCTTTCACTCTAGGTCTGGCCCTTCTGCTGAATGCTCAGCTAGGTAAGTCATGAACTCTGTCTTTTACCTCTGGCACAATCCTTTCCTACCATAAATCACAAATCTTTATAAATTACTCATAATGCAATTGTTGATTAATGTATTTTTTAAGTAAATCAAGAGATAAGCCATATGAGGCAAAGGGAACTACTGTCTACTTCACAGACAGATGGGTTGACATTGGGAGAGCCTGTTGTTTTGGGCAGGCTGTCACTGCTATTCTCTTTAGCATGACCACTGGGCATTATAAATTGGTAGTCACTGGGCTTCACAGGGCCACCGGACATCTTTTCGTAAGTGGTTCTTAGGCTTAAGATCCCCAAATGTATCTGTCGAAGTTGCAAATAACCAACTCCAAGTCAGTGACTAGTTCCCAAGTTAGAATCGTTGAACTCATCTGCAAGGGTATTTATATTCAGCACCACCACGCAGAGATCAGGCATTGAGGTGAAGAGAGGGAAACAGAGGCAGGGCCAAAATTCACAGCAGTGCATTTCAGTGGCACCTGCATCAGGTCATTGTTTTTGCTTCTTACTACTTTCAGGTTCTGCCTACCAGCTGACATGCTACTTCACTAACTGGGCCCAGTACCGGCCAGGCCTGGGGCGCTTCAAGCCTGATGACATTGACCCCTGCCTCTGTACTCACCTGATCTATGCCTTTGCTGGGATGAAGAACAACGAGATTACCACCATCGAATGGAATGATGTGACTTTGTATCAAGCTTTCAATGGCCTGAAAAACAAGTAAGAGCGAGGGAGATACCTAATTTGGTATCTCCTGGGTCGGCGCTTCCCAAACATTAATGTGGAAACAGATCACCTGGGATCTTCTTAACACGAGTTCGGACACAGCGAGTCTGGGATGGAGACCAAGATTCTGCATTTCATTTTTGTTTCTTAAATCAAGTCTTTTTTTTTTAATGTTTTTATTTATTATTGAGAGACAGAGCATGAGCATGGGAGGTGCGGAGAGAGGGGGAGACACAGAATCCAAAGCAGGCTCCAGGCTCTGAGCTGTCAGCCCAGAGCCCGACATGGGGCTCAAACCCACGAACCATGAGATCAATGACCCAAGCCGAAGTGGGACGCTTAACCGACAGAGCCACCCAGGTGCCCCAGATTCTGCATTTCAAACAAGCTCCCAGATGATGCTGACATTTCTGGTCCAGGAGCTATCCTTTAAGTAGCAAGCATATAGATAACATAGCACACTGCCTTCTCTAGAAGGCATTTAAAATATATCAGTTCCATTTCTTCGATTCCCTGTCAATATCTTTTTTTATGACCCAAGGAACTGCAAGCCATCTTAGCTACTCACATCAGAGAGCAGGAGGTGGAAGATATTGAAGGTATGACATCATCGAACTAAAAAAATCAAAAGTGTCTGCTGTATTTTAAAAGTTCTATTTACATAAAACCAAACAATGAGATCACCACCACTTTGTTTTGAGCCAAAACAAAGAAATGATAACCCTAATATCTTCTAATTTCTGATTTGCTCAATTTAGCTCTTTCTAGGAGAAATAAGGCTATAGGCCATTGCTACCGTCAGTAGTGGTACTACCTTGAATGTAGCTACTAGAATTTAAGTTATGAGAAACAGGAAATGAACTCCTTTAGAGTGGTATTTCTTGAAGTGTGATCCACTGACTGTAAGTCGAAATCACATGGGGCACCTGATAAATATGTCAATCCCTCTCCCAGTCCAAATGAAGCAGAATCTCTGAGAAAGAGGCTATAAACCCAGGATTTTAATGTTTTCCCATTCTGACACTTGCACTCCATTCTCGTGTGAAGTCTTTGAGAACTGCTATTCCAAAAACGTACATGATTTTAAGCAATTGATTTACATTCATTATCTTGGAGGCTGAGAAAGCAATATGCTCAAGCAATACTTATCATTTCATCTGGTGGATGGAATATGATTTAATTATAATTATGTTTGTAAGTTTTATATATATTATTGCTAATAGATTCCTAATTTTACAAACTCCAGTCCCATAATTTGAACTTCCCTAGAGAATTCTGAGTGCATTTATTATTTTTTTAATGTTTCTTGATTTTTGAGAGAGAAAGAGCGAGAGCAGGGGAGGGGCAGAGAGAGGGGGAGAGAGAGAATCCCAAGCAGGCTCCACACTGTTAGCATGGAGCCCAGCGCGGAGCTTGAACCCATGAACCGTGAGATCATGACCTGAGCCGAAGTCAGATGCTCAACTGACTGCGCCACCCAGATGGCCCTTGAGTGCATTTATAATAACAACGCAATTTTTTTTGTTGTTGTTGAAGTATAATTAACATAATTATATTGGTTTCATGTGTGCAACGTAATGATTCAACAATTCTGTGCATTACTCAGTGCTCATCCTAAGTGCTCTCTCCATCTCTTTCACCCATTTCACCAATCCCCCCCCCAACCTCCCCCTGGCAATTGCCATTATATTCTCTATAGTTATAAGGCTGGGGTTTTGTTGGTCTCTTTTTTCTATGTTTATATGTTTTGTTTATTAAATTCCACATATGTTTGAAATCATATGGTGTTTGTCTTTCTCTGACCGACTGATTTCACTTAGTATTATCCTAAGTACTGAATAACAACACAATTTTTATAAAGAAAATCATCAGTCGTGAAGGAAAATTATCCTACAGAATATCTTATCGAGGCCATTTCAAAGTATATGACCAGGCTCAATACCAAAGCAATGTTATTTTAAGTAGAAGGATTCGTGACTTTTGAAGTTTCTCTTTTCCATCCTTTGCTTTACAGGAACAGCCAGCTGAAAACTCTCCTGGCCATCGGAGGCTGGAACTTCGGAACTGCCCCGTAAGTCTTCTGTGGGAGAGCCGAGTGTTCGTTTGCTATTGAAAACATGCTGTTTCTTTAGACTTCATGATCTAAGACGGAGTATGAAGGATGCACATTAAACAAACAGGCTACTGGAATAAATTAGTCTACCAGAACCTCGATATTAAGGTAGAATGCAATTTATTTTATACGTTTACATTTAGATGGATATTCTGGGGTTCCATGCACGGAGGTTTAGTTACTGAGATTTCAAAACAACCTCTCCTTAAAGTATTTCAAAAGCACGACCCCTGCAGAGAGTGTTATTGCACTTCTATTTACCTCCTGGGGGAAGAGAAGAGAAAGCCATGCAAATAACCAAGAAGACTTCTCTGAAGGTATATGAACTTGGGCGGCTATCTGGAGAGAGAGCACAGGGAGCTGGGGTAGCCAGGTGTGCAAAGCAACAAGTGCCACCCGGGAGAAAGATCAGGGTTGCGTAGATCACAGAATAAATGGAGGGCTGAGAGGCCACGCCTGGCAGAGTCCTGATCACGAAGGACAGGAGAAAGGCAGAAGCATACTTACAGCCGGGCTGTGCATCTCCGTGAAGAGCTCTGAGGCAGAAATACAACAGCCTGACTTTCCTACGAGGTGTTGGGACCAAAGCATTCCCTCACCCTGTGTTCTCTGGGTCTCCCGCAGCTTCACTGCCATGGTTGCCACCCCTGAGAACCGCCAGACCTTCATTGCCTCAGTCATCAAATTCCTGCGCCAGTATGGGTTTGACGGGCTGGACTTTGACTGGGAGTACCCTGGCTCTCGAGGGAGCCCTCCTCAGGACAAGCATCTCTTCACCATCCTGGTGCAGGTGAGGCGGGAAGTGGCCATCTCTAGCCCAAGGAAACTCAAAGCCTATTGTTTCCAAGAGAATCTGAGTGCAACTAAACTGGAATTTAGAATTACAGAAGAATTGTCACATCACAAAGATTCGTAGCTAGCATGCCTTCATTCAGAGTGTTTCATAATGATGACGACAACTCCACATGTGTGCTATGTGCCAGGCACTATTCTACTTTATTCTACTATTCTAAGAATTGTAACTCATTTCATCTATTCTATGGTCTAGGTACTATGAGTATCATAATCTTTATTTTACAGAGGAAACTAAGGTTTAGGCAACTTGCTTAATATCACACAACTAGTAGGCATCGTAACTACCCATGAAGTCTGGCTACAGAGCCCATGGCTTCTAACCACTACACTAGACTGTCTGTTTTTACTGAGCACTTACTCTGTCCCAGACACTGTGTTAGGTGTCAGATTGAAGATAAAAATAAGACAATCCTTGGCTATAGGGAATATGAGAGGAGGCGGAAGATTGAAAAATAGCCAACAATTACAGTATGCTTTGATAAAGCAGCACGGAGGCAACCTAATTCTACTCTGGGGCAGGATTGAGAAGAGCTTCCTAGAGAAAGTGACGCCTGAGCTCAGTCTTGAAAGCAACTAGTGTTAGCAATGAAGCGAAGGTGGGAACCGCACAGATGAAGACACGTGATTGCGAGGCTGCACATGTGCGACAACAAGATCACGTGGGATTTGTGTATTATGTTAAGGAATTTGGACTTTACTCTCAAGGCTATGGGGCAGCTTTGAAAGTAGTGGAGACACAGGATGAAACTTGTGTTTCAGAAAGATAACTCTTGGGTTAACCATGGAGGATGAATTAGAAGGAGGTGGGAAGGCAGGGATACAGTTAGGCTATTGCAGTAAGTCAAGCAAGAGATGTGGAGGGCCCGAACGAAGGTTCTAATAGTGAGGACAAAAAGGGCAAGAATGCAAGGGTACAATCAACAGGAATTAGACACCAATAGGAAGTGGAAAAGAGAGGCCTTCCGGCTTCTGACTTTAAGGACTGGTTTGTTGTCCTATTCACTAAAATGTAAATACGAGAAGAGTAGATTTGAAAGAAAAAGGACGCATGAATTTGTCTTTGAACATGAAGAATGAGTGGAATCTGTAGGATCTCCTATAGGAATGCTCAGTAGTCACTGAATGAATGCCCATCTAGAGTTCAGGACAAAGAGCCTAACTTGATATACTGTATTGAAGTCATCAGCAAAGGCAGATAATTAAGAGATCACCAAGAAAAAGTGAATGGAGTGAGAAAATCCAAAGATAGCTTTTAGATTTACCCTCTCCCCAGATAATCTCTTTTTTTAACTTTTTTTTTCATTTTATTTATTTTAGAGAGACAGAGAGCATGAGAGCAGAAAAGAAGGGCAGAGGTGGTGGGGGGAGACAGAGAATCTTAAGCAGACTCCACACTAGCATGGAGCCCCGATGTGGGGCTCGATCCCACAACCCTGGGGTTATGACCTGAGCCAAAATCAAGAGTTGGATGTTCAACTGACCGAGTCACACAGGCAGACAGAGATTCTTTCTACACCATTCCATATACCAGATCATCAGCCGGCCTCTGAATGGTTTCAGTATTAAGGAACTCATGAGTTGAAGAGTCAATCTCCTTATTTATTGAACAGTTCTAGAGATCAGAAAGAACATCTCTATTCTTAGCCAAAACATGCCTCTAGTCATAATTCATAACTTCCAGTCATTGGTTCTTGCTCCATCCACTAAAGTAACAAAGGATAAAACACCTTTTTTAATCTATCAGTTCAATATTTGCAGACAGCTATAACATCCTGCCTGTAATTTCTCTTCTTCCAGTTTAAATATCCTAGTTCCTTTAACTAGTACCACATGACAATTTTCAGACCCCCCCTTCAGTGGAACACACTCTGGCACACCCTAATGACACAGTTATAAAAACTGAACCCAGTACTCCGAATGAGATTAGAGTCACACGAAACAAAGGTGCTAGGGCTAAATGGGAACCTATCACCTGGCTGTAGCCACTTCCCTTACTGGCCAAAGCAGCATTTCATTTGATGGGATGTCAGTCCTACAAAGTAGTTCATTTACTGGATGAAGGGAAGTGACATCTATACATTAAAAGCTGGAGAGCAGTTCCTGCAGCAACTGTAAGTTCAAAGTGTAGTGATGTAAGTGGAGCTCTGACTGGTCATCCGGGACCAGCATTCTGGTCATGACCTGGCCACTAACCAGCTGGGGGACTTTGGTGAAAATGTCTAATTTCTATTCATATAGAAAATGGATTGATATCATCAATCCTATCTACTCTATGGGGATATTGAAAGACTAAGATAAAACACATGAAAACATTTTGAAAAAGAAAAGCGTTATACAAACATACCTATTATGATTATTTAAGGAGCTAAAATCAGATTCACAGATGACCTACTGTACTTGATTGTTCTATAGGAAATGCGTGAAGCTTTTGAGCAGGAGGCCAAGCAGATCAACAAGCCCCGGCTGATGGTCACTGCTGCAGTAGCTGCTGGCATCTCCAACATCCAGGCTGGCTATGAGATCCCCCAGCTGTCCCAGTGAGTGATTCACCCTGTCCTCAAACTCCTGTAGCTCTGTCTTTGGCAAGGTAGACTTGTCCTTAGTCCGGCTTGCTATTCAGGGACCTCATTTAGGAGGCTTTGGAAGTGGTATAGTTTGCCTGCATATGTATGGGAAATGATCATCAGAAATGTTTTTAAATCCCCTACCCCACCCCAGGTACCTGGACTACATCCATGTCATGACCTATGACCTCCATGGCTCCTGGGAGGGCTACACTGGAGAGAACAGCCCCCTGTACAAATACCCTACTGACACTGGCAGCAATGCCTACCTCAATGTGGTAAGTCTCTGGACACATGCACATGAAGACCAGAGATGTGGTTCTAAACCACATGGAGATTCAGGGACAAAGAAAATTCTGCAAATGTCTCACTTGGATAACTATCCTCCTTAGTGGCTGATCATATCCCATTAACTATGATTTCACCAAAATGTTTTGAAAAAATACTATCTGTCATTAACATCGTACAATTTTGCCTCTCAGAACAGTGGACTAATGTCACTACGCGTTGGGTCATCAGTTGGGTGGAGCTTCTAACTGACCCACTGCCATTGCAGGATTACGTCATGAACTACTGGAAGGAAAATGGGGCCCCAGCAGAGAAGCTCATCGTTGGATTCCCCACCTACGGCCACACCTTCATCCTGAGCGACCCCTCCAACACTGGCATTGGTGCCCCCACCTCGGGCGCTGGTCCTGCTGGGCCCTACACCAGGCAGACTGGGTTCTGGGCCTATTATGAGGTAGGCAGACTGGGCTGTACAACAGAAATTCTGTGAATTCCATGCCCTGTGCTGAACAGTAGCCTAAGGGCTAGAATCTGCAGCAAGCTTGAATGCTCATTCTGTCCACTACTTATCTACTTAAAACACAGCTATCACCCTAAAGGCTTCAAGTGCTTAGATCATCAACTCATTTACCTAATCCAGGATGAAGAGCACTTATCTTTTTAAAGTTTTTAAAAAATGTTTACTTATTTTTAAGAGAAATAGAGGGCGTGCGCAGGCAGGGAAAGTCAGAGAGGAAGACAGAGGATCCAAAGTGGGTTCTATGCTGACAACAGAGGGCTCAAACTCGTGAACCTCAAGATCATGACCTGAGCCAAAGTCAAACGCTTAATGGACCAAGTCACCCAGGCGCCCTGAAGAGCACTTATAATGTGCAATATTGCTTTAAGCAATAGACTACAGATTTAAGGTCATTTATATTAGCACATAAGAGAATAAAGGAACTGTGTCTCTCATATTAATGTGGGCTCCCAAAATCAAGCATTAAGAGTAGAGTAACAGGTCTTTGGTGAAAATGTCTAATTTCTATTCATATTAGATAGCTATAAAATGGATTGAGTATTTCAAAAGCAATTTGATCTTACTTACTGCAAATAACAACCCATAATTAGAAAACAGAAAAATCATCCAATTGGAGACATGAGAGAAACACAAAAAAACAAAGAAACAAGTGCCTATTTTTTCTTTCATGGGAGTCATATTTAAAAGATTCGAATCCCTTGATTTTTTTTAAAGATCTGTACCTTCCTGAAAAACGGAGCCACTCAGGCATGGGATGCCCCTCAGGATGTTCCTTACGCCTATCAGGGCAACCAGTGGGTTGGCTATGATAATGTCAAGAGCTTCGGTATCAAGGTAAGGTCAACCCCTCTGCCACGCTGTGGGCCCAGCCCGGAGTTCAGGGAAATAAAATGACTTCTGGTGTCCTCTATCCTTAAACAGGCTCAGTGGCTTAAGGAGAACAATTTTGGAGGTGCCATGGTCTGGGCCATTGACCTTGATGACTTCACAGGCACTTTCTGCAACGAGGGCAAGTTCCCCCTGATCAACACCCTGAAGAACGCCCTTGGGCTGCAGAGTGCAAGTAAGTGACAAGAGGAGGATGCCCAGGGTAGACGAACGCCCCTTCTCCAACTCAAAAGGCAGCTCTAACATCTGCCCACCCGCCACTGTCCAGGGAGTCCCCTCCCATTTCACTTCACTGCTCTTGCCCAGCTGAAACAGGGGTGCTGCATTCTTCCCTGCCCTTGAACTTCCATGTCAGGCATGGTACGCTCTTAGAGCAAACCAGGCCTACCTGGGTGAGTTTTCCAGGTTTGCTAAGTCTTAAAGGTGTGGAAAAGCCTCAAGAAATTAGGCTGACTTTCAATGTATAAGCATTTACTTTCTATGAACCCCTCCCTCATTAATAGTCTCTTTCATCCCTCCTGGAGATTGAACAAGAAGCCTTCAGCACTGCTCACACGTTTCCAGCCTGTAATTCAGGAGAAATACCACGTCCCTAATGTTTTCCCAGATTTCCCTCTTGGAGCTTATTGGCTTGCCACTTATACCCAGATCCTAGGAAAGTATCTTGCACATACTGGTGCTCAGTAATTTTTTTTAATGATTTTGACCTCCTAAGGGAAGAGACAAAGTTTTAAGTGTAAAACTGGAGTGGCTTGAAATTATAGCTCTTCCTAATTCCTGAGCATGGAGTCATCTTGCGATCTCCTCGCTCAGAGGGATCCAGAGCTAACGGCACTCCACCCCAGACCTTCCCCTCAAGGCCACTAGTCTCCTCACCTCAAGGCAACTCTGGAGGTCCTTTCCAGGTCCACTAATCTGCTCTGTGCTATTTCAGGTTGCACCGCCCCTGCTAAGCCCTTTGAGCCCATAACGGCTCCTCCCAGCAGTGGAAGCGGGACCGGAAGTGGGAGCGGAAGTGGGAGTGGAAGTGGGAGCGGGAGCAGCTCCTCCGGCAGCGGCTCTGGGGGTAGTGGATTCTGTGCCGGCAAAGCCAACGGCCTCTACCCCGTGGCGAATAACAGGAATGCCTTCTGGCACTGCCTGAATGGAGTCACGTACCAGCAGAACTGCCAGGCGGGGCTTGTCTTTGACCCCAGCTGTGAGTGCTGCAACTGGGCCTAAACCTGACCTGTGCCTCCACTCCCGAGGGTTCGGAACATCTCCTTTACTTCGTGCATCTTGCTCCTGTCTAGAGTTCTGCAATAAAAGTAATCCGTCAAAACATGAGTGCTCTTGCTTTTAAGTGATTTGGGTGGAAACCTTTCTAGATGTGAAAATACAAGGCTGCGCCAGGGGAGGGGATGGCGGAAGAGAGTGTGTAAGGAAGTGGGGGAGCGGCAACCCCACAGTCTTCTCTCTGCCTCAGTTGATCTGCATGAAGGTTGGAGGCTGTCATGACAGAGAAAATGCCCTGAATGTTTGGCGTTGGGTTCGGATGAGGACATGCAGAACATAGGTTTGTAGCCTGGGGACTGTCCTCAGGAAAGAGCCAAAGTGACTCTGTGGGACCAGGGCGCCCAGGCCTCTGTGGCTTGCTCAAAAAGCAGAAGCAGGGGGCATTCTGTTAACAACTGTTAAGATGCCAAACCTCCTAGATTGGCAGCTTTGGGAAGATCTGTGAGGTAGACCTCTTTTGAAATGTCTGCCTAGCCCATGAGCCAGAAGGGTCCCTTGATCAGGAGATTGTCCCCTTCTTTGAAACCATGGCAGTGGTCACCAACTGCTGTGCTTACACTGCATGGTCTCCTCGCCTGGCTTGGCTGATTGACTAGGATGGACATCGGACTCAAGAGGGCCAGATTATCACCACCTGAAATCTGTACCAGACAAGGAATTGCTGTCACAGCCTGAGAGTTTCTTGTTCTGGGATGTGTAAACTCAGGAGCTGTAGTGAGAGACTGCGGAGAAGGGAAGTTGCCCTGGGCACAGAGCAAGAAGAAGGCCAAAGGGCAGCTACAGAGAAAAGCCACCATAGAGCTGGCTTTCCACCTTTTGATTCTAGATCCTTCCTGAGACTTAGATGCATTTCTGCCTTCGGACTCTGGCAAAGCACCCCTGTAACTATATAATAAATTCCTCTTTGCTGCTTAAGATGGCTTAAGTTTGTTTCTTTTATTGCAACTAAAATAATCTATAATAACAATATAATGGCTTCTTTTTTTCTGGCAGGCTTACTGTATGTCAAACTCTGTTCTAAGTGCTTTAAACCTTTTTTTAAATATTTATTTTTGAGAGAGAGAGAGAGAAAGAGAGAGAGATAGAAAGAGAGAGAGATAGAGTATGAGCTGGGGAGCGGCAGAGAGAGGGGACACAGAATCTGAAGCAGGCTCCAGGCTCTGAGCTGTTAGCACAGAGCCCGACTCAGGGCTCGAACTCACAAACAGTGAGATCATGACCTAGCCGAAGTCGGACGCTCAACCAACTGAGCCACCCAGGCGGCGCCCCTAGCAGAACTGAATTTCAAAGTGTGGCCTTTATGGTCTCCCTTCTCATCACAATGTTGCCCTTCAGAAAGCAATGTCACAATGACTTCTGGAGGGCTTCAAGGTTGGGGCTGCCGGTTAGCAGCCAGTCTTAGTTACACCCTTCATTTTCTTGGTGGAAGTCTATTTGCGACAGTGGTGACTCATGGAGCTGGCGAATGAGGGAGACGGGCTGGCCAAAATTCCCTCTGAAGAGGACATGTGGTCTAGACCTTCTTGGAGATATTCAAAGTCAGAGTTGTCTGATCCACTTGGGAACATAAAAGACCACCGAGCCAAGTCATGGAGCACCAAGTCATTTCTTTGGAACTTTGCTGAGGGTAATCACGTTGTTAAACTCTAGTGCATGTGTGAAAACGCAGTCCTTCAGTTTGGGAATCTAACTGGTAGGAGATGGGATGTGCATGGGATGACATAGAAGCCCTGCTCCAGGCAGGGCTGGGGCAGTGTTCCTCTCACCGCGTCCTGAGTCTTGACAAAAGGTGGCACCCATTCAGATGAAAAGGCAATATATTTTTTTTTCCCCCACAAAGTTAATCCTGGTGTTAGCTGTAGCCCTGGGCATGGAGGTGGTAGACCGGAAGTGCATTAACATCTGTGAAATGCCAATTGTAGGTCAGTCATTGGCTGTGTAAGATGTGTCCCGTGTTCTCTCTTAAATTCTCACGGCAGCCTTAAGAGGCAAGAAATGATCGGTGCCATTTTGTAGAAGAACCAAGGCTAAGTCACTTCCAAGAGTCATGTAGCCAGCAAATGGCATACCAGTGCCTATCAGAAACCAGTTCTGAGAGTCTCAAAGCCTATGTTCGTTCCTCTACTATCAGATGAGAAAGACCGGTCCTGAAGAAAGTCTGGAAAGTGCATTTAGAAAGTCTATTTTCCTCTCCTCCTCTACCTTCTGGAGATACATCCATTCTCCAGCAGACTCCTTTTTCACTGGCTCAGAGGTTCTCAATCCCATTCGGACTATGAATAACAAATTATTTTGTAACACCCCCCCTTATTATCCTAAAATTAAACTCATGAATAACACAACCTACCACACATAATTTCATAAATAATATGATGCCATAATTGTAAAGGAGAAAAATAATTTCTGACAAAACAATAGGCATTTCAACATACAAATGCCCAGATATAACTACTTTATATGACAATCAAGTAGTCAGACTCTTGCACCATATAATAAATAATGAATCAGTCTAGAATTAAGAAAGAAGGCTTAATGCCATTCATGCAAGCAGTTTAGGAAAATAAATAAAGCAGATTTATATGTGGATGCCAGAACAAAACCTTGTTAGGAAAAGTAATAACACTCCAGGCTTACTGGTTCCTGGTAATAGTAAGAAGTGAATAGCTTCGGTTGAAACAGGGATAATACTTGACAAATTAAACTATGAAGTAAAAAAAAGGAAAAGGGGTGTGGCGATGTTAGTTTTGAAAAGAAGTAAGTAATGGTAACGTGCTTCCTCTGGGATTGCCAGGTTTGAACAAATATACTATTTTATTGGTCTATCATGCGTACCAAAAAAGGCCTAAATCATAACCGAACACATTAGGAGATACGCAGGGGGAGCTCCTCAGTGTAAGGAGTACTCAGGGCAGAAATGGAGCACCCCTGGGGCGCGGGAGGGGGGTGCTCAGTCAATTAAGCGTCCGACTTCCACTCAGGCCACGATCTCGCAGTTCATAGGTTCAGGCCCTGCATCGGGCTCTGTGCCGGCAGCTCAGAGCCTGGAGCCTGCTTCGGATTCTGTGTCTCCCTCTCTCTCTGCCCCTCCCCTGCTTGCACTCTGTCTCTCTCTCAAAAATAAATAAGCATCAAAACTAAATAAACAAACAAACAAATAAATAAGAAACGGAACACCATTATTACTCCAAAAACCCTCTCTATGTCCTCTGTTATTCCTTCCACCCTTCTTTAAACGGTACCCCCGTTCTAACTTCTAACACATAAGTTAGTTTTGCCTATTTTTGAATTTATGTAAATGTACTCGTACCGTATGGAAATGTTCAGGCCTAAGTTATTTCATTCGCCACTGTGAATGTGCAGGGAGTTGGTCATTGTCATTGCCAGACAGTATTCCTCCACATGAGTATTGCACAACTCAATTCCCCCTTCTACCGTTAAAGGACATTTGGTTCTTCCAGTGGGGACTATTACGGATCATGTTGCCTTTAACGTTCTGCTACTCGTCTTTTGGTGCACAGTTGTATGTACTCCTGCTGAGTAAACACCAAGGAGCAGGAATTTTTAGGTCACGGGGACGTCTATTTCAGCTTTGGCAAATACTGCCGAACCGTCTTCCAAGGGAAACGTACCAATTTCCTGTCACACTAAAAGTGTATTCAAGATTTCCAGTTGTTCCAGATCCTAGCAGCACCAGGCGTTATCTGTCTTCATAATTTTAGCTGTCCTGTGGGTAGCTCTTTGTGGTTTAAATTTGTCATTCCTTTATGACTCCTGAAGTTCAGCACTTGTTATATGTTCACTGATTATTTGGATATTCTTTTTGAGCTTCCCATTCAAGTATTTTACCTATTTTTTTAAATTGAGCTGTTTTTTCTTACTGGTCTGTAATTTTTTATTAAGTTGTTTCTTCTTATGATCTGTAATCTCATGTTGATCCGTAAGCTGATCTGACTGTACTGGATATGAACACTATCCAATGGCAATAAAATGTGAACAATGGTTTAATCTTAGGTTTCTAAAAGCCACAGTAAAAAAGAGTTAGAAGAAACACGGGAAGTTAATTTTCCTGTCCAACATACTACCAACATACTACCATTTCAACATGCAACCAATATAAAATCTATTAATGAGATACTTTGTACTGTTTTTCACTCAAAATCTTTAAAATCTGAGGGGTTCTTTACACGTACGCACATCTCGAGGTAAATTAACCACATTTCAAGGGCTAATAGTTCACATGGGTAGTGGCTACCGCGTTGGCTGGACACTTCCGGTCCTGAAGCTTTTGGCCTTATATCTTCCTCCATACTTGGCCTCATTTCTCTCTTTTCTAATGGCATCTTTTTTTTTTTAAGTATTATTTTGAAACAGTTTCAACCCTACAGAAAAGTTGCCAAGACAGAACAAAGAATTCTCTTACCTCTTTACCCCAGTCCTTCCATTGTTAAGTGTTCTCTCTCTCTCTCACATGCACGCTCTCTTTTTCTCTCCGTATGTGTACATCCAGCTGCCCTTTGAACACATGAGGTTAAGAGTGGTCACCCCCTGCGCAGCCAAAAAGCCACATGTAACTTTTGATTCCCTAAAAATGTAACTGACAGCTTACTGTTGACGAGAAGCCCTACACATAATATGAAGAGCTGATCAACATGTATTTTATATGTGATATGTATTATACAGTGTATTCTTACCATAAAGTAAGCTAGAGAATATAAAACATGATTAAGAAAATCATGATAAAGAAAAGATACATTGACAGTACTATACTGTAAAAATTCTACATGCAAGTGAAAATTTTCGTTGTTTCTCACCTTTCTCTTAGACTTTTTTCTCTGTATTTTCTGTCCTTTTGCATTTCCAAGCTTCAAGTCTGAATATGTTCTTCTGGTTCATTTTCCTATTTTTTTCGTTTTTTTTTGGGTTTTTTTTGTTTTGTTTTGGTTTGTTTTTTTTTGCTTCTCTAATCCGCTTTTGAACTCATGCATTGAATTCTTACTTTCAGAGATGACAAATTTTATTTCTACAATTTTTATTTGATTCCATTTTACTGCTTCTAAAATTCTCTGGGGCACCTGGGTGGCTTAGCTGTTTAAGCATCTGACTCTTGATACGAGCACAGGTCAGGATCTCTGCACTGAGGGTGCAGAGCCCGCTCAGGATTCTCTCTCTCTCTCTCCCCCTCTCTCTCTTCCCTTCCCCCACTTGCTCTCTCTCTGTCTCAAAACAAAGAAATAAACATTAAAAAATAAAATAAAATTCTCCAACTTATCATTTAATTTCTTGACTATAACTATCAGCTTTAGCCCCTTTGCTGAGTTGATTTATTACTTAATTCGAAAAATTTTTAAACGAGACAAAAATCTACTTAAAACATTATATCAATAATCAAATGTGTTTGTCCCATTCAGTTCGACCACTGCAGCAGAGCGGGAGGTTTCCCAGAATAATAATTCTTATAATGGCCTCATACATAGTCAAATGAGGAGAGCAGATAAACTATCTCATAAAATTAAAACAATCTGCATAAATATCAAGTATCCTCTTGATGTTAGAACTATGGTTAGACCTGTATATGATGGGAACTGCTGAATTCTTCACTTAAAATCTTCACCAAAAGTGACCACAATATAAAACTTTGTCTAAGAACTCTTCAGTACTAAATAATCACTAAATAATCCAAGTCCTTTGCAATTTGATCACCACTCAAACATTGACTCCTTGATAATCCTTAGAACTGCCTGAAGTTCTACCATTACACAGTTGCTTATACAGGAGATATTTGTAGCATATAGATGGTAATCTGTACATTTTTGTTTGTTCGTCTATTTTTTATTTTTAGAGAGAGAGAGAGAGAGAGTGAGTGGGGAAGAGGGGCAGAGTGAGAGAGACAGAGAGAGAGAGAGGGAAGGAAGGAGAATCTCAAGCAGGCTTCATGCCTGAGCTAATGTGGGGCTCGATCCCACCATCCTGGGATCATGACCTGAGCCAAAATCAAGAATCGAACCCTCAACCGACTAAGCCGCCCCGGTGCCCTTAGACGGGCATCTTTGATTGTACCGTGTTTGGATTGGGCGATAATGAAAAGTGGAGAAATTTGTATCAATCCGGATGGAGGTGGACCCAGCTGCGTGTTACATTAGTCGTATGAACAGGAAGACTGATGGGGACATTTTCTCTTTCTTGAGAAAGTGATCTGTAGCTGACCTTGTGTTTAGGGGTCTGATCGACTTTGTCTTGTAGCCTCTTGCCTCAGAAGCCAAGAATTTGCCTGATGGTCGCATATCCCCTTGCTTTCTCTTGCTCCCTATGTCCACCTTGCAGTCTGCAGGCTACCTCCAAAATCTCAGCCAAGGACAGTTCCTTTAAAGTCCATGATTGAGAACTCCAATCTCTGGGTTTCCTTTGGGTTTATTTCTACTCTTTTTTTTTTTTTTTGTATGAGTGGCTGTTTTATGTTGAATTCCAAACATTTTGCATGAAAGATTATAAAAAAATCAGTTGAAGATTTGGGTTCTTCATATTCACAGATGATTTATTCATTCATTTATTTATTTATTTATTTATTTATTCATTCATTCATTCATTTATTCATTTATTTATTTTCTGGTATGCAGTAAGGGTACAAGCAGACCACCTTAAAGCAGTTTGGAGATTGTATAGATATGAAGCTGGATTTCAGGGTTTTTTTGGGGAGCTGGTCTATTTCCTTATTCCTGTAGTTTATCTCTGTAGGGTCCCAACTGAAAGCCCAGGGTGTTTTCCAGTCTCCCGTCCTCCACGGCCAACCAAATTTTTGGTCCCCAGCTTGCAGAGACACACATGTCCAAATTGCCACTCAAATCCTTTGCTTCTCAGTCACTCTTTGATTAGCCGATGTTGAAAGGGAGCATGGGTACTAACCGTGGCTCACCATTTTGGACTTCCCCCTCTCTCTGCAGTCTTGGCCCATTATATTCTTTCTTCCTTGGTGTATCTCGGATGTCTCCAAATATATGTATTTTTATTTAGTCCATGTTTTCTACCTCTTCTCAGCTGGAGGATTAGTCTGAAGCAAATTAGTCTACCAATGAGGAAACCGGGTGTCATAATATCAAAGTACTTTGCAAGACATGTTTCGTGTCGTTAGTAATGTAGACGCTAATTTCAAAAATACTGTGAGTACCTAAAATATTAATATTACCTGATGGGGCACCTGGGTGGCTCAGTCGGTTGAGGATCTGACTTCAGCTCAGGTCATGATCTCATGGTTTGTGGGTAGGAGCCCCACGTTGGGCTGACAGCTCAGAGCCTGGAGCCTGCTTTGGATTCTGTGTCTCCCTCTCTTTCTACTCCTCCCGCGCACACTCTGTCTCTCAAAAATAAACATAAAATTTTGAAAATATTAATATTTCACATAAAAGTGAAAATGATCAAAGCAATACCAATATTTTTACATTTTATTTATCATCAGTGTTACTGCAATTCTATTTCGAGTAGACAGAATGCTTAGAGTAAGTTATACAATAATTTTGAGACCGTATCTTTATTCTATTTATAAGCTTTGTTTTTCACACAACCTCCTCCTCTATTACTGGGCTTTCTGCACTATTACTTGTAAAAAATTTTCTTAGTGCTATTATATATGTCAGGCACAATCAATTATGTCTGTAAAGTCCAGCAAGATATCTGAATATTACGTAGGACCTGTGACAATTCACTGTGTGACCGGGCAGTACACTGCAGAGGTGTCTAGCCTCCCAGGCCCAGTGACCAGGAGCATCCCCGCAGTAATTTTCAAGGAGCAAAATGCTTCCACAAGTTTCCAAGAAACCCTGCATTAGACGTATAAAACCATCGCTGCAGACAGTGCTAGCCTGGGATGTGTGTGGGTCCCAGGGTCACTTTTAGAGGCCAAACCGTAGCACGGACCAGCCACATGTGATAACTCCTACAGCTACCCCAAACTCAAGAGAAAACAGATTAGTGTTAATATCCAGGACAAAGGTAAAAGCAACACGCACCCTGACGTTTCTTCTTGGGTTAGGATGGGAGCGCTCATGAGGGGGCTGGAAATTGTCTTCATAACCTCTTGCAACTGTCAACTACCAAGTACCAAGACCCGATTGCTTCCATCCTGTTTCCCCAATCCTGCCAACAACCCTATAAAGAAGAGTTCTTATTCCCAATTTGGACGTGAGGAACCGGGGACTTAAACACTGAAGTCACTGCCCATGATTTTAAAACCATTAGGCACTTCTGTGATTCCTCTGCAATCCCATTGCTCCACTCAAGGCTGCCAACCCTTTTGAAGCCTCGTGCGTGCCCCGCTCAGAGGTAGAAGGGGGTAGCCTGCGGGAAAAAATGGGTCTAAGAGGGGCCTAACAGGGAACTGTCTAGGTTACGCTCCATTTAGTCCTCCATTCCCCTGCTGGAGGCATTGCCCTGGGACCCCTCTTCAGCTGCACGTTCCCGCCCGGTGGCCCAACTTCCAAACCCCTTCTGCCCAATCCCACACTTGCGCATCCCCTGCAGCCATAAGTCCTACAAACCTCCCCTATCCCTGCGCCCGACGCAGAGCTCGCACTGCTCTGAGACCCCGGGGCGCGCGGGGCGGAGAAAGGCGGGAGAGGCTCCCTCCAGCTGCGCAGGCGCGCGCTGCTCCCGCCCAGCTGCGCAGGCGCGCGCGGAGCCACACCCCTTGCATCCCGGCGCTCCTGTGTTCCCTTAGCAACACTGTACATAAGCGCCACCCTGGCAGCGCGCACGATGTGCTTCGGCAAAGCGGGTTCGCGGGGCTGATAGAGGAGTCGAGGGTAGAGGGCGGGAGGGAAGAGTGGGGAGGCTGGCGGGCGAGGGGCTGCAGTTCTTCCCTTCCGCGGGGTTCCGTCTGGGTTTTGTTCTCGATCGGGCCCAGTCCTGGTCTCGGCCTCCCCACCCCCCGCGCGCCCCCTGAGCGCTCCCTTAGACCCAGGGGCCTTCCTCATGTGGAGTTTCTCCTCTTTCTTGATCTTCAGATACGCTGGTTAACTACTCCTTTGGATCATGCCAACAGAGGAAGCTCTTTCCTCAATACCACCCCCCAAACTTGTTGGGGAACAAGTTTCTCCCTCTTCTAGGAGCGCCTCACAGAGGGCCTGGATGTTACATAGCAGAAGATGTGAGTATTCGCCTTCGCTTGCGTGGGTCTCAGTTCCCTGTTCGAGGATACCGAGGTTCCATGGAAGCAAAACCCATGTGATCTTTGAGGTGGCAGCATGAGAAGGTGCCCTCGTCCTCTACAGCCAGTGGTCAGATGCAGCGTCGCAATTGAAGGACCCTTGTCCCCACTACCAACACCCACCAAACACGAGCCTCTCTTCATATAGTCTTCTATGCAGTACTCCCTCCCTTCCCACCTCCAAACACCTCTGAACCAATGCCTCCCATTCGTCCAACCTTGCTGTGCTGCCAGCTCAGTTCCTGAAATAATGTAATCAGACCGAGGGTAGGATTAGGGCAAATTCAGCTCTGTGGGACTCACAGGCCTGGGTTCACTGGAATGCACAAGTCCTTTACTCTCCCGAGCCAGCCACATTTCTTTGCAGACATATCTGCCTTACTTTATATAATTGTTTCTGTAGTCCTCACTCACAGAGGTAAAAAAAAAAAGAAGAAGAAGAAAGAGCAACTTTTGCAGAGAAGATCCAGATAAGAACATTTGGAGTTCATTCCGTTTCGATGACTCTAATATTCGTTGTGTGTTTTCGTTCTTTCTTGTTTTTCATATGCTCCCTGAAGAAGTATGGATTGGCATACAACCTCTCTAAGATCCCAACCAGTAGAAAAGGATATACTTTTGGCGCCAGGACAGCAGTGAGGTTTAAGACCATCCACAAGGTTAGAAATGGCTGAATGTGCTTTGATTTTAGTGTGACCCATGTTGCCGCATATATTTGCATCCCAGAGAGAACCCAAAAAATATCCCCTGCGATTCAAGAAAAATCTTTAGACCAAAGCTATGAAGAAGTATATCTGAAAAGTTTGAGTGTTAACATCTCAAATGTGTGTGAGAGTCCCAGGAGAATGGAAAAAACTCTAGAAAGAAATAGTACCCAGACAGGGCTTCCCGGCCGACATAGATGACATTACAGAAGCTTTGTGTATATGCATCCTGTTATCTTGTAAGGAAAAAAACAAATTCCTACTTTTTAACCCTTTTGTGTGATTGGATTTCAAGTCTAAATGTCCTCAGTATAGAATCCTAATCTGTTGTTGGACATTTTTCCGACACTCAAGTTCAAGGAGAGGGATGCTGGATCTAAAAATGTCTCTGGACGGGATGATGGACACAGCAGGTGCGAGGAGTCACCTTGGTCCTTTTTCTCCTATAGGTGTCTTTCTACAGCTTCAGCATATGTGTCTTTAAGTAGCTGAACCCCACCTCATCTTGGTTTTCTCCCTACTGTAGGCTTAAATCTATAGCTGCGGTAGTGAAACCATAGTGATACATGAACAGAAAGAGGATGTGTCTGTTTTCTTTAATTAGAGGCTTTCTATGAGTGTATATGTATCACCCTCTAACATGTTTATCTCTTTCTGGAAAACAGGACATGATGCTTTACCCTGGCATGTACCAGACTGCAGATCCTTGGGAGCAAAAACACAAACAAAGTTTTGCTCCATTTAATGCCTTGTTGCCTCGATTTAAGACGTACTCAAAGGACAGTTATTACCCTGGGTATGTCCCCTCTTTTCTAGAGCACTTCAAGAAAGAGCAGTAGGAAAGGACATAGAAAGGCGAGGCTCCATCCAAACCATCCCAGCTAAATAAGAAACCACCTGTCCATCTTTAAAGAGCCAACCCCTTACCTTCCTGCTGTCTGGCCTTGTAGAATTCTAATTCACAGGGGTTCATTCAGTCAATCTTTATAAATGTGCCAGGCACTTTTAAGGGTTCCAGAGATTTTGCGTTAAACCCATCACACAAGGCTCCTCATTCCTCTGAGCCTACACACTAGAGCCCAGACAGATGAGAAGTAAATAAACATGCAAACGCCAATGGTAATTAGGACAGTTACCATACAATCGAGTAGTCAGACAGTGACCCTTCTGAGAGTGAACTTGTTAATTACACCAAAACAGTAGCCCCAGGCTAGGACTGTCACAGGCATACCAGGCAAAGTGGTGACCTGGCAATGTGCTGTGAAGACAGTAACCAGGGTGGTGGTGATGGGATGGATGGCACTGCTTTGGCAAGGATGTCCAGAAAGGTCTTTAGGGGAAAGGACACGTGATCTGTAGTCCGAGTGACCAGACGCTGCCAGGCCTGTGAAGATCTGGGTCCAGGGCTTCCCAGGCAGCAGGAGCAGCAGGCGGGAAGGCTGTAAGCTGGGGAGGAACCGATGGGCGGAATGAAGAGAGAGGCTGGTGTGGTGAGGGTGCGCTGAGCTAGGAGGAACCGAACGCAGGAGGAAGGCCAGGGCTGAGCACGTGGCCTTTGTAGACCAAGTGCTGCAGGAAGCCGTTCAGCACGTGTGCAACCGTAGGGCAAAGGGTCAAGGTCTCTGTCTGGCTCATGAGAAATCCAAGGATCAGAGAGTGGGTGTAACTTTCTCAAGGTTGCATGAAGGAAGTGAAAGTGTTGACACTTGGTCCCCGTGTCCATCCTAAGTGCCATTTCCAACACAGCAAAGAATCTACACCAAAGACAAAGCATTATGAACCAAAGCAATTATAACATGATGCCACGTCTATCAAAATTTAACTGGTTCTGCCTTCTCATCCTGAGATTGCTGATTGAATTATCATTATATTTTACTGCCACGTTCAAATCACAAGCAGTACTCATTCATGACTGTGATAGGTCTCTTTCTCACCCACCACTCCTGGGATCTTTTGGTCTCTCAACCAAGGATACTGAGTTGCAGAAATATTTTTTTAAACTAGAGTCAATGTTAATCCCAACTGGATGTCAAGACTAGATATCTTTAACACTCATGCCTAATCAGAAATACATTAATAAAAAAAAAAAAGAAATACATTAATAAGCAAGCAAATCCCATGCTTGCCCTACATTAAAAAAGCTAATCAGGCTGTTGCCTTTTCTCAAGGAGTTAGGCCAAGTTCAGGGATGGCTGTGGTACTGATGGGGTTCGTATGTGGTCACAAAGTCGTTACATGTGATGTTTTGTATTTTTATCTCTAGCCCTGGCACATACAATCCAGAGATGAAGCCACCCAAAAAAGTCACCTGGCCAATGAAATTTGGACCTCCAGACTGGGCCCAGGTTCCATGCCTACAGAAAAGAACCCTAAGATCCGAGGTAATTAGACTGGATTTGAACAGAGCCCTCTATCCCATTCTTCCTCATGTATCAGGGGTTCTTATCCAGAAGCATCTGAATGAGCTACAGAAAGTCCTTGCTCCCGGGAGAGTAGATGCCCATATTATATTTTGGAGAGTTATACAGTTTCATTAGATTTTTAAAGATCTGTCTAACCAAACAAAAGTCACATTTTCTTCCTTAATCTTCAAGTACTCTTCTGGTGTAGGAACAGAGGAATGATCCTTAGATGATGGAGGAAGAAAACCAGACTCTGATGGGTTACGTGACTTGTCCGGGGTGACATCTTGAATCTAGATCTTGTAACTGCTAAGCCAGTGCCCTTTCCATCACACCACTTGAGTATTAGATCATCAGGGGGCTGTAGAGCGTTCTGGTAAGAACATGGATTCAGGGGACAGACTGCTCGGGTTCAAATACTAGCTCCCATGTTTACTGACTGTGTGATCTTGGGCAGTTTTTCTAAGCCTCCATTTTTCCTTTCTTTAAAATGGGTATGAAGCAATTTAAAAAATAAATAAAATGGGTATAATAATAAAATCCATCTGATAAGGTCATAACGATCGAGACAAGGCAGAAAAGCATCTAACACAGTAGCTATAACATAATAAACTCCCAATCTGGGTGAGCTACCATGGTTCTGGGGGTGGTGGTTTTTTAAAAAGGAATCTTGGATTAATTCTACAACTCCATATGAAACGCCCAATATATCCACATCATGCCAGCTAGACCTATGAGTAATATCGAGGAATCAAACACATAATCTTTGTTTTTGAGAAGTTTACCGGCTATCCTCAGAGATTTGCCAAGTAGAAAACAATTCCTAGCATGACAACAGCAGAGGAAGGTGCCGGAGAGTAGCGGCACATGCAAACGTTGACCGAAGCCCTGAGACGAGGCTCCTCGGGGGTGGGCTTCAGCGGGGCCACGCCAGCGGGCACGAGCCGGGAAGACCAGAGGCGGAGGGCTCTCGTTGGAAAGTTGACGTGGACAATACTCCCTCATTGCAGCTGTCCACTGACAAGGACTTCAGAAAGCACCGGAACCGCATGGCCTACCTAAGCCTGTTTTATGACTGAGGAGCTGGGACGGCCTCCCCGCGCTCCTCCTGACCACGGATCCAGGGCTGAGGACCGAGTGGCTCTTCTCCCTGCACTGCTGTGCTCTCTCGTCTGCCAGCGTGGGGCCTGGGGAGGAGGAGGGCTCCTAACTACTGTGTGAGAGCAGAAAGACCACTGCAGAGCTCTGTCTCCGTGTGCTGGTTTGTCGCGTGCCTACGTACGTAGACGGGCCTGGGGGTTTCGCCGAGTGTTCAGTGGGGTGGCTCCACTTTACCGACCTGCTCATGGGCCCCTGTCCCCATGCTCTCATTCCCAGGTTCCAGTCTTAGGCATCCTGCCACTATGCCTGGGAACAGGGGCTGTTAGCCTCTACACATCAAGGATTAGATGCCTTCCTTGCATTTGTACTTGGCCATGCTAATACAGAGGAAGCATACAGGCAGGGTATACTTTATACTTTAGAAGCTCTTCCAGATTTGAGTTCCCGGCATGGAATGGACAGGTCCGGATTTGTTGCCTTTCCCAGACGGATATTAAACTCGCTGAATCAAAAATTCCCCACTTCCCCGTACATCAGCTCTTTCATTTGTCAGTCATCATGTAGATTGAGTTCTTACCAACGTGTCCGAAAGAGTGGCAAGGACTGGGGATAGAGCGGGAGTCAAAATAACCTCATCTACTGGTCTAGAAGCTACAGAAGCAGCGCCCTGGTATAGATGCTTTCAAGGAATGCCTGACCCGCTGGAACACACCCTCTAGGCCTTTGGAATGCTCTATCAACCCACAGAGAACATGCTGGGGTTAGAGCATGTACAAGAGAGAGAAAACAACAACCTGAAAAGCCAGGGGCCTGGTCGGAAGTACGTGCCAGACCAAGGGAGAAATGGCATGGAAATATCGAAACCGAACCTGGGCGTGTCAAAGCTGGGGGCTCGATCTCTGCTCCCTGCTCCTTGCTGGAGAGGACCCCCGGGTACAGAGGGGAAAGGGCTAGGGTCTTTGTGACTTAACAGCTCAAAGCAGCGCTGCCCCATCTCTGCTGCAGTCCAGCAGGTAGGCCTCGGGGCCCCCTGCTCTCTATATAAGGTCTGAGCCTACAGGGGCCTCCTTATCTCTGTGAAACTGGTGCAGCTGCACAGGCTGAGTACCAGAAATCCAACCTAAGGCCTGCTTGCGAGTCTTCATTTGTCCATTCCCAGGGACCCCTCGCAGTTGTTTTGTTGTCAGAGCCCCCACCTGCTGGGGCCAAGTTCGGCGAAGTCATCACGAGTCAAATCTCAAAAGGATAATAATCTTCTGAACATGTTTGATGGTGAGTGGCACACAGAAGGAGGCCTCGATCAAAACTTCTGTCAGGATGGCGTGGAGAGCAGTTATGGCATTTCTGGTGACATTTGCACGGTGAGAACAGAGTCAGAGTGGACCCAAGAAGGGGGGGAGCCAAGAACTCACTACGGTAGGTTGGCATTACTTCCGGGTTAGCGAGTCAGATATAAAGAGGTCTTTCATTTCTGTTTAGACATCTCAGTCGTGATTATAAGCCTAAGAAAATGGCCAGAGTTCTAGAGCAGACCCTCTAGAACGAAGGTTATGCATCTATCTGGGGTTGAGTCTCTACAGACGTGGTACCTGGGGAGCCCCTGCTGAGGGCTGTGGAGCAGCAGAGAAGGCCTGCCAGCAGAGCCCTGTTCCTCAAATGTCTGATCCTAGGTCTCTCCTCCACTGGAACCCGGTAGGGGTCCCCTTGACTAGGGTGTCAGGCCCCAACCTTTAGCAAGGCCCTGCCCGTCTGACGGCACCCCGCCTCGGCAGCCTCACTTCCTGCGATCCTCTCCAGGTACCTGTGTCCAGCCGGCTCACGTTTCCTGCCGCTCCCCAACTCCACAAACCGTCTCCAGCCTCTGAGCTGTCCTTTATGCCAGTTTCTGCATGCGATGCCTTTTCTCGCTCTCTCTACCCAGTGAGTTCCTACTCCTACTTCAAGGAGAAATCTAACACGGTCTCCTTTGAGACCCCTTCCCTTTTCCTGCCACTCTCAGGCACCATTCACCGTAACAGCCTTGATCTCGCTTGTATTATCACGAACCTGGTTGCAGAGCAGCCATTTGCTAAGCACTTGCATTCACAACGCATGTCAGATCTGGGGATTTAAAGAGAAAAATAAACAGTCTCTCTCCTCTAGATCATAACCAAGTTGCGGAGGCCGCGGTGCAACGGATAAAGTACAGAGCACTCGGCAGTGCACTGTCAGAGGGACAAAGTGCTGTGGGAGGAGGGAAGGAGGAGAAATTACCTCCACGTGGAGTGGGGGTCGGTAGACAGGGGACAGCAGGAAAATGTCAGGGATCAAGGAAGATTTACTTACCCAAATTGAGATTTTGATTAATATTTTATGAATAAATGAATGATACTTCACCAGTGATGATGAAATAGTTACATCAAAGGAAGGCTCTAGAGCCTGTTTTACAGTTATAACCCAGATAGAGGCTGGGGTCCCATGTGGCCACTTTCAGCATGAATTCACATTTAAAAAGCACATTAGGGGCGCCTGGGTGGCTCAGTTGGTTAAGCGGCCAACTTCGGCTCAGGTCGTGATCTCGCGGTCTGTGAGTTCAAGCCCTGCATCGGGCTCTGTGCTGACAGCTCAGAGCCTGGAGCCTGCTTCGGATTCTGTGTCTCCCTCT
This sequence comes from Paguma larvata, assembly GCA_030068075.1. NCBI lineage: Eukaryota > Metazoa > Chordata > Mammalia > Carnivora > Viverridae > Paguma > Paguma larvata. Next base: position 91,186,766 of record CM057833.1, read on the forward strand.
CTCTCTGCCCTTCTCCTGCTCACTCTATGTCTCAATAATAAATAAACGTTAAAAAAAATTAAAAATAAATAAAAATAAATAAATAAAAATAAAAATAAAAAGCACATTATAGCTGCCAAAAGCAAAGAGGAATTCCAATCTTTGTATCTCTTGCAGAACATTAAAAAACCTCTAATTCGTAAGCACAGGCAACATCTCTCAAAATCTTCATCCTCTGTTCCCCTCCACGGATGTTGCTGTGACACACCTCTGCCAAGAAATTCCAAATTCCAAGTCTCTACTTTCACCTCCCCCATCCATAGTGTCTATCCCTTCTCCCTTCCCCCTTACCTCCCCTCTTTTTTAAAATAACAATTATACCTCATTTCTTTTACCTACTCTTTTGCCCACTGTGCATTCTGTCTCTCTCTCTCTCTCTCCCACACTCTATCTTTTTCTTTTTTTCTCTCCCCTGTCCCCCAGTCTCTATCACATAAGATACAAGAGTCATGCAGGCAAGATTTTTATTAGTGTGATAGGGACAGCATGGTACACTGGAAGGTGGGACACACTCACATATTGACAAATCTTGTCCCCATCGTACAATGATAAACAATGTGGAAAAGACCTCAAGCTGTGGGAAGCTGCTGTGAATTGCCCAAAAAAAGTCTGTATCTCCCATAAGAGAAACATAACAAAAAGAAAAAGGAATCTCAGTTCCGTAAGTACAATCTCAAAAGTGAAAGGAATTACTCAATTCCGTAAGATCAACCACACTGTGTTGGTGGCGGGGAACGATGCCATGATGTGGGCAAAGGTACACCTGCATCCACCACCACCACCCATGCTCATCTGGACTGAGAACTCTTTGCATCTTTCCAGATCTATCTTTCTAATTACATTTCTTGAGGCAATTTTGAGTTCCAGAGCAACACCAGTTCTTAGCTCCCCAAAGGCAGCAGGACTACATTGGAGGAACCCACTGCAGATGCTTGCTCATGACCTACTGTGGAATGCAAGTTCAGCTACTGGCCTTACTTCAGTCAGAAAACTGCTCTAGAGCCATTGGCCATACTTGGTAGAAAACCCCTAGGGAGCCAACGCCACCCCTCATTTATAATTGCATACCTCCGCGGCTTGCACATAGCGGACTTTATCGCATGACAGCACAATAAAAATATTTAATACGTTGAATCTGGATCTGATTTTAACACTAACTGTATGACGACCTGTCCACACTCACTTTCTTCTACTGTAAAATGAGATTGGGTTTCGAAACTCAAAAGCAGTCAGGCCCAGGCAGGTAAAGTGCATATGTGAGCAGCCTGAGAGCACCAGTAGTGAGTAGGGGTCTGTGAAAAAAATCAGATAATGTCAACATGCATTAAAGCTGTGTGGCTAACCTACAAACAAAAACAACAAAGACAAAACCTACTGTGTTGCCCGATCAGATTTGTTTGATTCAGCATTGGTTTGAAATGCTCGCCAAGGTTTCTTTTTCTTCTCTAACATTCAAGAATGGAGAGAAGAATGTGTTGGAAGGGGGAGTGCTGGGAGGGCAGGTCACTTCCGCCAGAGTTCCACATGTAGGTACTACTGCGCCCTTAACTTCAGTTCTGTGGATCCTCACTCAGAGATCTCTGCTCCAGGTTCTCTCCCATCGGTCAATTCACAGATTTCCCAAAGAGCTGGTGCTAACTTTCAATTTAGAATAAACTACCATAAGCAGAATGCAAAGAAATTTCGAAGGAACAGCAAAGACGTTTGGAGATTGTTTATTTATTAGTTGCAGGAAGTAAGAGTCTAGTGCACAGAAGGGTTAGATTAGTCTAAAATGCTGCTGTCAGGTAAGAGAGACAGAAGGGCAATCCCAGAGTCCTGCAGGGAGGGTGGAGACAGCTTCCTCTTACTAGTCTAGGCAGAGAGGGCAAAACCCACCCTGTTGACGGCCAAGTCGTAGATAGTGTAATATTCCCTGAGGAAGACATCTCCCAGGATCCACAGGGCCTGCCCATTGGATGATGGCAGGTAAGTGACTTCAATCCCTAGTGTGCAGTAGCCATTGTTCTGAAGAGACAGAGGACATAAGGAAATAACAAGCTGCATGTAACTTCCTTCCCACAGGAAGTTCCCACCCTATATTCCATGACACCTGCAGGGTCTCTGGCTTCTTGTTCACCCTCAGCCCTGCCACTGGTGACTCCCCAGAATACAGAACAGCTGTTTGGGCCCATCCAAACCCATGTCCATGGAACCCGGAGTGCATACGTACGTTGAGGACATAGGTAGAGGGAGGCACAGGTAAAGGAGACCCACTGATGACGAAGGTGATGGTGGGCATGCTTGGTATAGAGTTGCAGTTGACCACAAACTGAGAGAGAGGAGAGGCAGAGCTGTAGAGCACTGGGGGACTGGGGGCCCAGACAAAGGGCCCTAGTCCCCCTTTCCCCATGAGACTTTCTTCCTGACCTTCCAGCAGAGGGTGTTCGAGATCATGGAAGGCAAAGTCCAATTCCCAGGCACAACACTGACCAGGTGCTCTTGCTTTCCTGGGTCTCCCTGAACACATCTCAGCCCTTAGGTGTTGGTTGTGTTGATATGGCCACAAGGGGTTAGATTCATTCCAGAACAGGTTTCTACCCTCAGAAAGTACAACTTCCAGAGAAGAAACATGGGTACAGTCTGTAAAAGCATGCTCTCCCACAATTCATATCCATGCTCGTGTGCACCCGTCCATGTACTCATCACACGCACACACCCTGAGGAACCAAGAGTTGGTCTGACTACTAGACTCTTGCATGCTGGAGGAACAAACTGCAGAAGTGTGTATAAGGGGAGCATGGGTGGGGACAGGAGGCTGCTCAGATAAAAGCCAAAGGGGTATTCCTAGGTAAAAAGAAATCTCAGTGGAATGGAGAAATGTGACATGCCTGGCTTTGTTGCATACGTCAAATGACACTGGCCACACCAAGGTGAAATGTGCTCCTAGGGCCTGCAATAGAACAGCAGCCCCTCCTGACAACCATTCAGCCCATACTCACAGTCTGGTTGGTGTTGTTCCCTCCCCTTACCCGTCCTTGCATTGAGGGTTCATGCCTGAAAGGCCATGCTGTGTCCCCACCTGTTCTGTCCTGCCAGGGGTTTAGTTCCCCACCAGTCCCTCCTCCTGGGTCTCATGAACTCATTGCACTCAGGCTCCTGTGCCGAGGCTGCCTGGATGGGCAGAGAAATCTTGGCTTCCAGTTACTCACAGCCCCATTCTGGTCTTGCTGGGCGCCTGTTGCCTTCACAAAGGAGTCCAAGTACTGCTGGGGAACAGTCAGTGGGAAGGTTCCCGTATCCACAATGCCCTGGCAGCCCTGGGAGCAGAAGCCGGTGGCCTGGTTACCAATGAGAAACCTGAGGGGAAGACCAGTTCAGAGAGATTCAAGCATTTCTGACACGATCAAGTGCCATTTTTAACCCTGATCTGCCAACCCTCCTGCTCTGAAAATATGCCTCTCCCCAAAACCCAGGCCATACCTCAGAACTGCAATCCACATAATGTGATTTTTGTGTCTTTGTGATTATTGGAGTAACATCCTCAGTCTTGCTCTGGGAACTACTCCAGCTCTGACTGAAAGCTCTGGGGAGGCAGGGACTGTCATCTTGTCTTCTTTAATCTACCTATATGAGGCCTAGCATGTAGTGCCAAGCAAGCTAGAGCTGGGAATCACTTCATAAATACACATTGGGCACCTACTGTATACAAGGCATTCTTACAAGAATTATGGTAATATAAAGGCGAGTAAATTAGATTCAATGTTTTTAAAGAACACGTTCTAATAATGGACATGTGACAGCACCATACATTAGCCACAGCTAACACCATAAGGGAATAGATGGTAATCTCCATAATGTGGTCCTATGTGATTTGGTGCCCATTTCCTCACCAAGCGTTTTCCGCTACTGTATACTTCCTCTTCAGTCCATGTATATTTTGGGTGTTTTGGGTGAACTAAGGCACTTGGACATAATGGTGAACAAGACAGACACCACAGACTTAACAGAAACACACAGATTGGATTTGATTGCAGCCCTGGTGATTACTTGATCTAGTCTGGGGGTGGGAGGCATTTAGTCAGATGAGGGTTTTTTTTCTGAGAAGAAATGCCTAAAGCATGAGTGGAATTAGTCCAAGTGAAAATATCCCTTTATTCTAGGCACATAAAACTAGTTGTCAGACATTCAACTGCTCACCTCTCTCTCTACTCTTGCACATTGGGGTGGTTGCACTGTGACTTACCCAGACGTGAGAGATACGTGTTGGGACACAAGATGGTAAGACTATGAGACTGAAAGAGAGACTGGGTCCCTGAGGGGCCTTTTCAAGGGAGGTAGGAATTCATCTGGGCTCAGAAGTTTGCATAAGGACACAAGGGCCACTTCAGGTGATATAGTCAAGAGAAAAGGAGCAAGAAAGTCATGGCAAGGTGCGAGGACATGGTGAAGTGCAAGCTACACATCAGTAAGTGGTGGGAAGGCTGTCCTGATAGGTAGAGCTCAGCTGTTGAATGGCCTTGACTACAAGTCTTGATAAAGACATGTATCTTTATCTGGCAGCGATGGACATTTCCTGAAGGCTTGGAGTGTAGAAGTAATTGATTCATGATCGTGGGCTGTGAGATTATAGATATGATTTGATTTAAATTTTGAAACTCGTGAACCGTGTGGACTTTGGATAAGTTACTTAACCTCTGAGCCTTGATTTCTTTATGCAATGAAATATCCCGCTGACCACCTTATAGTGTTGTCATGGAGACTGCATGCAATAATATATATATAATATTTAGCATATTGGCAAATAAAAAACATTCATGACGTTTATTACATTTTCTGATGAAGAAAGTGGTGAAGACTGTGCTAATTGGGATAATGAAGCTTCCAGGAACAAAAACATGGATTCACAGAAGCCTAGGAATGACCAACCTGCTGACATGACAAGGTTCAGTGACCAAGTCAAAAAGTTCAGTCAAGAGCTAGATGCCAGAGTCTACTAAGCTCCAGAAATGGTCAGCCTGATTCTTTAAGAAGTTTTTGCCATGGCAAGAGCAGGAAATAGAGTCACACTGGAGGAAAACCCTAGGGGTGTCCATAATCCACAGGAACATTCTTCTGTACTTACTCATCGATGGCAATCTGCCAGTACAGTTCCCGGGTGACAGGAGCCCAGACGATCTCACCAGAATAAAATTGGGTGTCCACACCTCCCAGGATGAGCTCTCCACCATACTCATAGGTTGGCTGGCTAGAAAGAAAAGGAGGAGAACATGAGTTCCCACAACACACATGGCCAGGCAGCTCCTCCCTCCCCTCCACTGTCGCTCTCTCCTTCAGACACGGTGGAACCATACAAAGAGGGGTGCCATCCTCAGACCTGCTCTTCAGGCTCCGCCAGGCTTAAGGCATAAGGAGAGGAGCCTCCTCAGAGGAACACCCAGAGTGTCAGAGAACTGGAAACACAGACTATGCCCATAAAAGAGGAGATGGAATTGGAGACCAGGCCTGTGAAAACAAACTATAAAAGCCAGGGAAACCCTCCTGAGGACAAAGTGTGAACAAGCAGAAACCACTCAGAGAGTACCTAGAGGGGGCCCGATGGACAGAGATCTCAAGTGGGCAGGATGGGGATGCTCTTGTCGTGCTCAGGTTGGTAACTAGACAGTGTTAAGAGGATTCAGGCCTCTTCTGTTCCCTACCCTGGGCTTTCCAGTCATTGGAACATTTGGACTCAGGTCCCTTAAGGATCATTGTTTAGGGGGAAAAAATCAGTAAGTAAAGTTTACCATGAAAGCTGAAGACCAGTAGTGTAGAATAGGTCCTGAATTTGTGACCAAGGTATTTGCATTTGAATCAAGGCCTCACACCTACCAGTCAATGAGTGACCTTGCTCAATAGTGACTACCCATTTGAGCCTGCATTTCCTTCTGGCAAAACGAAGCCAATAGAATTTTTGAAATACCATTTGAAGTAATTGCTATGAAACACTTTGGAAAGTTAGGTGTGCATTGAAATTATCATTTCATTGTTCTCTTTATTACTAAATGATCATCAGACTTGTTCTTTGACTCTACAGTTGTACAAATCTAATACAACAGCTACAACTTTTTAAATTCAAAGGTGAGGGACTACAGTTTATTTTTAAGAAAATAATCATCTTATGACTTATGGCCTGAATTAAAACTTTTCTAGTGCATCTATGGGCACCCGGGTGGCTCAGTCAGTTAAGCATCCAACTCTTGGTTTCAGCTTAGGTCATAATCTCAAGTTCACGAGTTTGAGCTTTGCATCGGGCTCTGTGCTGACAATGCGGAGTCTTCTTGGGATTCTCTCCCTCTCTCTCTGCCCTTCCCTTGCTCATGTTCTCTCTCTTTCTCTCTTGAAAATAAATAAACTTTAAAAATATTCTTCTAGTGTATTTAAATAAAATCCCCTCCAATACGAAAGAATAAATTTTCAGAAATGCATGAATTGCATATAGCAAGTTATACTCATCAGGAAATGAACACCTGGACTCTATGTGATGTTGACTTGTGGAAACTCATCTGCATATACCTACGCAGGCCAAGGGTGCTCACCGAGAGAAATAGAAGCTGAAGATGGGTCTGGTGAGCTGGCCCTGCTGCATCATGCTCTGAAGGACTGTTGGGCCATTCTGCACTGCCAGGTAGGAGTAGGCCATTCCCAGAATACCATCAAAGTATGAATAGTAGAAAGGGTAGTTGGGCTCGTTCTCACTCATGCCAAACACCTGGTTATGGATGACAATGTTCTGGACCTGGGACAGGCAGAAAGAAAAGATGAACAATTCAGGTGGACAAATCCTACACAGACTTAGGTGACCAGGGAATGGAACCTAGACCCTTTTGTAGGGATAGTAAGTTGGCAGTTTTCACGCTTAGTCGTAGGATGGGGCATGGAAAATGAAGGGACAACGACATGACCCAACCATTTGTGTCTTGGAAAGAAGAATGTGGGTGTTGGGGAAGTAGAGGCCTTTGTTTTCTGGAGTTAGAGTTTTCATTTCCAGGGACAGCATAAGGACAGTGGCTGGATTTATATTGAACTGTCCATGTGCACGAATGACATAAGAACTGCAGCTGCCTGATGTGAAGAAAAGAAAATAGTGAAAGGAAGGTCTTCAAATGTCCAGAGTGAAGTCACGTGGAGGAGGAAGCAGATGTGCTCCAGGTGGTTGAAGAGGGCAGGTAGGACCAAGGGGCAAAGTCATGGGGAGGCACAAGGTAAAGACTCTGCAGCAGTCAGGACTGCTGTGGGGCAATTTCCGTCTTGGGAGAAAGGGTTAATTAGATGGCCAGTGGTGTCCTTTCTAATAATCAGTTTCTGGGAATTTCTACCTAATTTTAGTAATCATGGGTGTCTCTGACAGCTTAGGGTTCTAGAAAAGGGGGGCCAAATGACAGACCCACAGAAAGATGAGAATAGCACTTACAGTCACGGTGTCATATCCCAGGAGCACAGTCAGGCTTCCAAAACCATAGGCCAGTGTATAGGTTTGATCGCTGTTTCTGAAGGTGGAGGACGCTCTGGGGTTGAACTTGTTGTGATTGGCTGTGGAAAAAATAGAATTAAATATTAGCAGCATTCATGGCTCTCCAAAATACCTGTAGGACACTTATCCTTAATGGCCTGGGACCATCAGATCAAGCCTGGAATTGGGCTTCAGCCTCAGATCCTTTGTGCTGAAGACAACCGATAGCCCCAGAAAAGTCTGTTCCCTTGGAAAACAGACGTTGCCCCAATTCCTTCCAACCTACCATTTCCTGAAAGTTGGGTTGACTCAAAAGTGCCAGGAATTGGGGAATCACAGGAAAGAGCCGAAAAGGGGATCAATATAGAAAGGAATGGAAGCCTTGGTCCACTTCACCTGTCTCTCTCCAGAAATGCGGCACTTATGAAATGTAGACCAAGAACAAGATTTCTGGATGTTCTAAATTTAAGGAGGCTGAGATCAAGGATATGCACCAAGAACTCTGGACTTGGATGCTGAGCTTGTGCTCAATCTTGAGTCTGCAGTCTATGCTCCTATCCGTGGGTGGGTGGTGATGGTGGTATACTCACAGCAGGCCCGGCTCTGGCAGTAGGTGGAGGGCACCCACAGGTTGGAGGAACCCGTGTCAAAGAGGATCAGGAAATTCTGTGGTGGTGTGCCAATGCTGATCTCTCCAAAGTAGTAATTCTGTAAAGAACAGTTTATCACCCATATTAAGCAGCCAAATCTTGTCCTAAAATAGGAAAGGAGTTGACTCACTAGAAACCACATTTTGCCCAAATAATTTCCTTGGGGGAGTAAGTAGCTTCTCCTCCCACAAGATCTTATTCCCATCTGGAGTCAGATTCTCTCAATATCCCCCACTTTTGTCCCTAATTACAAACCTTTAACTAACTGAATCTGGTAAGACAATTTCTTCTTACAAACTCTTTTCTACTTTGTATCAGATGATACCTCCATGGATTTACCATATTATACCAGAACATGCAAAGCTGGAAAAGCAATCACTTTCTTCTTTCCCAGTGTCCTTCCGCCTTCCCCACTTCTCTCTTTCTCTCCACCCCTCTCTCCACACACACACCGACGTCCCTTTTTCTCTTCCAGTGTTAAGTATTTCCCCACCATTCTCCTCCCTCTGGTCACATAGTAGCCAAGGTGCCAGGAAATCAAAAATGAGGGGTAGCATGGAAAGCAAGAGAACTCCACTGAGACACAGTTTGAGTTCTCAGTGAATGTTGGCCTGTCATGTCACTGACCTGCCTCTTCATCCACCATCTATAGAAAGCGGGACTTGAAATAGGAGATTCCCTAGATCTGACACTCATGTAACATCTCATCAAAGATAGTCCATGGGACACCAGTGTGTTGAGATGCCCTGAGCAGACACTGCAGTCTCAAGAACATTCAAATACTTGCTCTGAGCACCAGTGTATGTTCCCAAATGCGGAGATATATAGCATCCAGAGCTACTGGAGATTGTGCCTGGCAGCTTTGCATGTGCTTTCCTTCTTTCCCCTGAAGCTCATCACTAAGAATTCCTTTGGATTCCTCAATTGACTGGAACATCTCCTAACCATAGAAATGGAACTTTAGAGAATGAATCAGTAATGAGAGAAAAGAAGCAAAGAAAGGGAATACAATAGTGTTAAAAGGTACCAACTCATAAGTTCTCCAGATACTTTCCATAGGAAGGAGAGACTTAGGTTTAGTAAAAAGTCCAAAATCAGAGCCAATGAGAGATCTACATGAGCATCTGAGAATGGTTATCAGCCAAGGGTTGTGGACACCACCTCCCCCTTCACTTACATCCAGGTAGTTGGTGAAGGGCTCGTAAGCAACAGCATCATTACCGAAAAGATACTTGGACGCTGGGTCAACCTTCGGGTGGTTCTTCAGGAATGTCTCTAGTACACCCTGCTCTTCCATCACCTGGCGCATGGACTTGCCTTTCTTGAGAATGATTCTGCAGAGAACAGGACAAACAAAAGAGTGAGCCTTACCTTCCCCATTAAAGCAATCCTGTCAGTGATCTGATGTGGGGTTTTCAACCCTCCTTAGTACTCTACTCAAGAAGAGCATCTTATTAGAAATCCTCCTGGATTTTAGTGAGTTCTGGCCACTGCAGTCACCCCAGCATTTCCAGCCTGAAAATACACTACAAAATAAATTTGGGGTTTTCTGCTCATATATTGTTTCCACAGAATAAATTTCCATTTATCCAAAGTCCCTTCTGTAAACTAGGGACATATATCCCATATCCCTTTTCCCTTTTTCTAAGCCAACAAAACACCAACCCATCTTTACACACACACACACACACACACACACACACACACACAACACACACACACACACCATCCATCCATCCATCCATCCATCCATCCATTGTAAGTCTTGACTCCCTGTGGTTTTTGGGTACATGTACCAAGACACACTCTGACTGCCTCTCCCTGAGAACTACAGGGGAAGGCCTTTGCTCTGTCCTAGCTTGTGATGCTCCCTCAGAGCTGGAATTCATGATGAAGCTAAATCCCCATACGCACCTTTCCACACCCTCTGAGAGGTGTAGACAAACCAACACCAAGACCAGAATCTTCATGGTGCTGATGTCAATGGCCCACGGACACGTAGGACTCAGTGGCAGACCCGAGGGTTGGGACACACAGAGGAAGATTGGGTCTCTCTTTTATACCCTGATCTCCCTGCACTTTTCACCTCTATGCACGTGGGCTTCCTAACCTTTACACCAGTTTCTGCCCCTACACGTCCATTGATTCTGTTTGTTTTTCCCTCTGGCAATATCATGGCCTTTCACATTCTCTCTGTGCAACTTGAAAAGTGGTTAGCGGCTTTGCTGATGGAATCCACAGATTAGGGTGTGATAACAAATGTGAAATACACTGGGGACAAGGGATCCTGGTGCCCACATCTACTGGGAAATGGGTGCTGGCAACTTCTGCCAAAACAATGGAACATTTTGTGCTTTGGCTCCAAAGTCCGTGTGCTTTTTGGAGATTTACAATAGACTCTCCACTTCTTCCCCTTTTCCTCTCGTTCCCCTCATCAGACTCGTCTATAGTCTCCTGTATGCGATTCTCACAGTCCATGACACTCTGATCTTTATTTTCAGTTTCTTAGTTCGCAATGAGCCAACACTTATGGAATCTCTTCTCTGTCCTCACCTCTGCGCTAAGCTCTGGGAGTGCAAAGACAAATCAGAAATGGTCCTTGTATGCAAAATCGGCATCCTGTCAGTGACGGACAAATGACCTAATTACAGGAGGATGCGATCACCCTAGCATTCACGTACGTGTCGAGGGAACAAGAGCGAGAAGAACGCTATAATAAAGCAAGCAGAGACCAGGAATGATAGCTCCTGGCAGAATGGAAAAGCCTTCAGAGAAGAGGCAAGATTTGAGGAAGGATCCTGCCGGACGGTAGATGAGAAAGGAAGGAACGTGGAAAAGCCAGGGGAGGGAGAAGCAAAGCCTGGGCAAGGGCACCAGGAGTGAAGTGACGTGATGGAGTCAGAGAACGTCGTGACCAGCGTGGCCAGAAGAGCAATTCTCAACGTGGCTCCTCGCAAGCCGGGACCCAGCCGAAGACCGGCCCTGGGGCTGTGCAGTCCTCCCCATTTTAACTGTAGCTCTGGAAAGTGCATTCTACTCAAGACCCGTTGCAATGGAAAGGACTGGAATGCTAAAATAGGAATACTCTTGATTCTGATGTGTGCATTCAGTATCCACAGTATTTTAACTTCTAGTCCATCGAACTATTTTATTATCATGCTTCATACGGAAGGAGCACACCTTGGAGCACCTGAGTCAGACTCCTGGAGCACAGCACTAGGCGTCTACATGGACATGGCCAGGTGCTGAGGCGGACCTGACATGCCACGCAAAGCAGTATGTACTGTATTCCATAAACAGTAAGGGCTTGTTAAGTTTTTTTAATCCTGAAAATGACCCACTTAATGCTTTCTGTATACACTTTGCTAGTTTCCGGATTGTAGTCTTTCAGAAGCATGTGGGTGAAAGAGGCCAGTTTACGAAATGATTCCCTACGTAAAGTTGTAGCCAGCACAAACTTTGTCATGAATCTACCTGTGAAGCCTTTGAACTATGTGCAGACCCAAAGAGTCTCCAATTTCGTATTTATGATTTAATGGTTCTTTATAGAAAGAAATTCTTAAACAGAAACTCGAAGTCTACAGAAGATATGCTTTTAACTATAATTCTCACTTACTGGCTTGCAGTAGACACATATTTCATTTAACTACTGTAACAACCTTAGAGGCTGATTTAACTATCCCATGATCATAGAGTTAATCAAAAACAGAGCTAGGATTTCAATCTGGTTTGTCTGAACTCAACCTGGACATCGGCACAGCCCCTCCTCCAAGCCCTGGGGTGCTCATGCTCTCTGTTTCAATGTGCACAAAAGTATCAACTTTATTTTTGTTTGTTTATTTATTTATTTTCTAGAGAGAGGGAGAGGGGGAGTAAAGCATGAGTGGGGGAGGAGCAGAGAGAGAGAGAGAGGGAAAGAGAGACTCCTAAGCAGATCCTGTGCTTCCGGCACAAAGCCCCACGTGGGTCTCAATCTCACGAACCTGAGATCATGACCTGAGCCAAAATCCAGAGCTGAATGCTTAACCGGCTAAGTCACCCAGGGAGCCCAGAAGGATCGACTTTAAAGATAATGACAGATTTATATTTGATTTAATTTTCTGTACAAAGGTATTCCATTGCTTTTCTTCTTCTCTCCTAGTTTTCTTCCTACCTGCAGAGAAAACGTAACCCTGCACGCTGCTGCCTCCTGGTGGCACTATTCCTAACTCAACAAAAACAGGGTCTGAGAACCTTTTATGTGACTCTTCAAAAGTCAAATGAGAAAGTGCCCATAGCTCCTAACATGGTGTCCGCAGCTCACCTTCCTGTGCGGAGACAACTGGCACCCGCTCATTGGTCATGCCTGCGGAGCCCGCGTCCTGCCCCCTTGCCCTGCCCCCTTGCCCACCCGCGTCAAGCCTCGCCAGGCGTTCCTGGGACTCAATCGCACACGCGTGCCTCTGGCCACTTGCCATCCCTATCACTCCAGGCTCCCTTCCTGCCCTCACCGAGGCTTCTTTGCAGTGAAATATTAGCATACGAGCTCTTGGAGTCTGTTTCCTCCGCAGGAGATGAAATGTGTGTGAAGCAGGGAGCAGCCGCCGCGTGCCCCCAGAGGTACAGCATCTGAGTGCTTGTCTTCTCTCTCCCGCTAGCGAGTCAGGGTTCTTGAAATATCACCCACTGTCCTCAGCCCAGCGGCCTCCACTCAGAATCGTCACGCAGAATTATCCCCCCGGAGAGGGCAGCGTACACAGGCCTCCATCCCCTTAGTCCAGGGGTGCTCGGGTACCAGTTCTACTAGGAGACATAGGGTTGACATTGTTCTTTGGCAAGTGCCAGTTCTTTCAGACGTAAGTTAATTATGTCTAATGTGCCACGTCTCTGTGGGAAGTGATACCAGGATCTAAAAAGCCCCCTGTCACGGCCAGTTGTTCATATCGCAATATTGGAAGAGTTTACATAGGAAAGGTGTGTGTGTGTGGGGGGGGGGGAGTCCAGCAGGTGCCATTAGAATCCTTACGAACAGAAAATTCTTAAATTTCTTGACTCAAGGTTATGGGGTCTCGGGCAGAGCATACATCCGAAAACCTAGAACCCAGAAGACAATGAATTAGTTGAAGGTGTAGCATCCAAGGTTTCTTGATCTTAGGAAAAATAAATAGACATTTAGACAAAAGCTACTGAGAATCCAATATGAAAACCTTGGGTGTTAGCATCTCGAATGTGTGTGAGCGTCCTGGGAGAATGGGAAATAATTCTCAAAAGAAATGGCTCCCAGACAGGGCTTCAGGCTGACATAGATGACATTAAAGACTGAGGCTTTGCTTATATACGCCCTAGTATCTTGTAAGTTAAGAAACAAATTCCTACTTTTAAGCCCTTTTGTGTGATTGGATTTCAAGTCTAGATATTTTCAGTATAGGATCCTAATTTGTTGTTGGACATTTTTCTGACACTCGAGCTCAAGGAGAGGGATACTGAATTTAAGAAATCTCTGGGTGGAATGATGGGCACAGCAGGTGCAACGAGTCACCTTGGTCCTTTTACTCCTATAGGTGTCTTTCTACAGCCTCAGCCTATGTGTCTTCAGGTAGCTGAACCCCACTCTCATTTTGGCTTTCTCCCTACTGTAGGCTTAAACCTATAGCTGCGGTAGTGAAACCATAATGATACATGAACAGTGTGGGGTCAAGGGCGGGTTGCCCCAAATGCGCCATTTTGGCATATTGATTATTTTAAATAAAAGTTACTTAAGAAACAGCTGGTACAAGGAAATTCAGACCATCCTCCGTCCCCCTGAGAGCAGAAAACTGATCTCCTGTATGAAAAGTCCCCTCCCTGTACTAAGAAGTATAAAGAAATCTTTATCACCGGAGATAGGTACTTTAAAGTCAGTGAGAAAGCTGTAAAAACAAAGCTTGTTATTTTTTCTAATCTATTACCGCAGCCTGAATTTTGTTACACGTCTCTCAGGCTTCTGAACACCTGTTTTCTTTATCCTATCAATCCCCCCCCAACCCGATTTTCTCACTCTGAAATGGACAGACACCGCCTGCCTTGATCATTTCTTTAGGTCTCAATCTCATTCTCAGGCTCCCATGAGACTTCACGGAACTTTGAGGGTTTTACCTCTGTAAATCTCTTTCATGTAAATTTAATTCTCCGTCCAATGGAAGACCTGGAATGGTAGAGAAATAATTTTCCCTTCCCGACAAGAGAAAGAGGACAATTCTGTTTTATCTACTTAGAGGCTCTATGTGTGTGTATGTATCACCCTCTAACGTGTTTATCTCTTTCTGGAAAACAGGACATGATGCTTCACCCTGGCATGTACCAGACCGCAGATCCTTGGGAGCAAAAACACAAACAAAATTTTGTTCCATTTAATGTCTTGTTGCCGCGATTTAAGACGTACTCAAAGGACAGTTATTACCCTGGGTATGTCCCCTCTTTTCTAGAGCACTTCAAGAAAGAGCAGTAGGAAAGGACATAGAAAGGCGAGGCTCCATCCAAACCATGCCAGCTAAATAAGAAACCACCCGTCCATCTTTAAAGAGCCAACCCCTTACCTTCTAGATGTCTGGCCTTACAGAATTCTAATTCACAGGGGTTCATTCAGTCAATCTTTATAAATGTGCCAGGCACTTTTAAGAGTTCCAGAGATTTTATGTTGAACCCATCACACAAGGCTCCTCATTCCTTGGCCCCTACACTCTAGAGCCCAGACAGATGAGAAGTAAATAAACATGCAAACACCAATGGTAATTAGAACAGTTACCATACAATCGAGTAGTCAGACAGTGACCCTTCTGAGAGTGAACTTGTTAATTATACCAAAACAGTAGCCCTGAGCTAACTGTCACAGGCATACCAGGCAGCGTGGTGACCTGGCAATGTGCTGTGAAGACAGTAACCAGGGTGGTGGTGATGGGATGGATGGCACTGCTTTGGCAAGGATATCCAGAAAGGTCTTTAGGGGAAAGGACACGTGATCTGTAGTCCGAGTGACCAGACGCTGCCAGGCCTGTGAAGATCTGGGCCCAGGGCTTCCCAGGCAGCAGGAGCAGCAGGCGGGAAGGCTGTAAGCTGGGGAGGAACCGATGGGCGGAATGAAGAGAGAGGCTGGTGTGGTGAGGGTGCGCTGAGCTAGGAGGAACCGAACGCAGGAGGAAGGCCAGGGCTGAGCACGTGGCCTTTGTAGACCAAGTGCTGCAGGAAGCCGTTCAGCACGTGTGCAACCGTAGGGCAAAGGGTCAAGGTCTCTGTCTGGCTCATGAGAAATCCAAGGATCAGAGAGTGGGTGTAACTTTCTCAAGGTTGCATGAAGGAAGTGAAAGTGTTGACTCTTGGCCCCCGTGTCCATCCTAAGTGTTGTTTCCAACACAGCAATTTTCTTAGAAAATTTTTCTAAGCCTCCATGTTTTATTCTTTAAAATGGGGAATAATAGAATGTGTCCGATAAGGTTGTAACGATCGAGACAAGGCAGAAAAGCATCTAACGCAGTAGCTATAACATAATAAACTCCCAATCCGCGTGAGCTACCATGGTTCTGGGAGTACCTGGTTTTTTTAAAGAGAAACCTTAGGTAATTCTACAACTATATATTAAATGCCTAATGTATCCGCATCATGCCAGCCAGACCTATGAGTAACATCGAGGAATCAAACACATAATGTTTGTTTTTGAGAACTTTATCGGCTATCCTCAGAGATTTGCCAAGTAGAAAACAATTCCTAGCATGACCACAGCAGAGGAAGGTGCCAGAGAGTAGCGGCACATGCAAACGTTGACCGAAGCCCTGAGACGAGGCTCCTCGGGGGTGGGCTTCAGCGGGGCCACGCCAGCGGGCACGAGCCGGGAAGACCAGAGGCGGAGGGCTCTCCTTAGAAAGTTGACGTGGACAATACTCCCTCATTGCAGCTGTCCACTGACAAGGACTTCAGAAAGCACCGGAACCGCATGGCCTACCTAAGCCTGTTTTACGACTGAGGAGCTGGGACGGCCTCCCCGCGCTCCTCCTGACCACGGATCCAGGGCTGAGGACCGAGTGGCTCTTCCCCCTGCACTGCTGTGCTCTCTCGTCTGCCAGCGTGGGGCCTGGGGAGGAGGAGGGCTCCTAACTACTGTGTGAGAGCAGAAAGACCACTGCAGAGCTCTGTCTCCGTGTGCTGGTTTGTCGCGTGCCTACGTACATAGTCGGGCCTGGGGGTTTCGCCGAGTGTTCAGTGGGGTGGCTCCACTTTACCGACCTGCTCGTGGGCCCCTGTCCCCATGCTCTCATTCCCAGGTTCCAGTCTTAGGCATCCTGCCACTATGCCTGGGAACAGGGGCTGTTAGCCTCTACACATCAAGGACTGGAACGGGTTTGGGGCTTGCTTGGGCTTGTACTTGAACTTGCTGCATACAAAATGGTATTTAAACGCAGGGTAAAACATGTTTTAAGAATGCATCTAAGTTTCTGAGTTCCTGGCACAGAGTACAAATCTGGATTGCTTGGCTTTTCCCAAATGATGTAAATTTCACAGAACCAAAAATTCCCCACTTTCTATTACAACATCTATTTCGTTTGTCAATCATCATATAAATTGAGTCCCTACCACATGTCAGGCCAAGTGGGAAGGACTGGGGACATAGCAGGAATCAAAATAAGCTCCTTTACTGGCTCCTTAGACTGACTCAACACATGCAGGGGCCTCCCAAAGAGGCTAGTGGATTGGGTCTCCTCTCTAATCTGAGTGATACCCTGAAGCCTTCCAAACTGGTCTAGGGGTATAAAGGTCAGAATTTACCGCTGCCATATTTGAAGTACTTGTCTAGACATCCTGGCCTGAGAGATAGCCCCTTTCCTTCCAATACTAACTGAACTAACTCCTTCAGGATAGGCACTGAGTGTGGTCTACTTTGTCTTTTAATTGAAAGGTCGTTAGTGCCCACTTAGTAATTAGCAGAAAGGAGGCGAGTCTGCAGGTGTCTGAATAGCAAATATTCAGTAACTCCAGAAAAGCTTTCGTATTATAAGTATGACAACAGTCTCCGAATTATCAGCCCAGGATTTGAGTGTGAATGCAATTAATTCAAGTTGTAAGGGAGATCCAATTATTTGCCATCCTTGGGCCAGACTATTGAAATCCTTCTCTAGCTATTTCCATGGATGGAATAGAATGGAGTATTTGCTTTGGGACTGTGGGAAAGATGGCAGCATACACTTCAAAACCCAAAAAGGTTTTTGGGAAATTCAGATTAATTTTTTTTTAATGAAAAGTGTTCCGCAGCCATTTTTCTCAGGCTGCTTGTGCTCAGAGCTATGAGGGGCCAGGATATTGGAGCTCAAGAATAGAAGGATAGCAAGTGGAGAGATATTGGAGAATGACAGAATTTTCCTCAGTGTATTGTAATCTCTGAATTAGTCGTGTCGGTTATGTCATAGGACTCCCAGAAGCCAGCCTCACATACGTAAGGACCAGAGACTGGGACAGAGACTGAGGATCAAAAGTGCTGAGCCAGAAGTTCCTCCAATAGGGAACGCTAGGATGAGCGTCTCTGCAGGAAAGCATTGTTTCTCCAGTAGTTTTTGATATATTCCCGAAGAAAGTAATACAGGCATTATTGTCTTGCCAATCATTGTCTCATTGGGATTAACAAAATCATTCAAGAGAAAGCCACTTTCCCAAAAAAGAAACTCTCCCCAATCCCCTTTCTATATCCCCTCTGCATGTGATTTGAGGCTTTTCTTTGTTACAGAGTTGAAATAAGGCATGCCACTTTGATCCTTGGATTCTACGTGCTGGGGACTGTTGTATCCTCAACATCCATCTCACTATCATAGGTCATCACGCTAATGAAATCAAGGATCCTTTTTAAATTTTTCAATATTTATTTATTTTTGAGAGAGAGAGAGAGAGACTGCATCCAAAACAGGCTCCAGGCTCTGAACTGTCAGCACAGAGCCCGATGCAGGGCTTGAGCTCACAAACCATGAGATCACGACCTGAGCCAAAGTCCGACACTCAACCAACTGAGCTGCCTAGGATCCTGGGACAAGACAGTTTGAGCCATCAGGATCTCGGGGGCATTTTCTTATAGACAATTTAGGAGCAAGAAATGGTAGCTGCAGGGAAACTCATGATGTCAAGCTGATATCCAAATGGCCCCACCAATGTGCTTCCTGGGGGGCTCCAGGGAACAGTTTATCATCTGTGACCCTCCCAGATGGCTAAACAGGATGTCCTCTTTACTTGCTTGAAAGAAACAGGGCAATCTCAAAGCATAAGATTAGGAAATGTGGTGTTAGAACATGTGTCTCAGAAACAAGTCTCTAGGGCCATGTGAATCACAGGTGAGTAACTCTCTTGCTGCTTGTCGATAATAGTTTTCTTGATTTTACAACCTTTTTCAAAATAAATTGCTAATGAGGATTGCTATTAAAGTGTTCGCCATGGTCTTGAATTTTGTTCCTCTTCTCCCCAAAGTCCACCACGTTGACAATTTAAAGGGGCCACCACTATATTTCAGAGTCACTAACCTCTTTGGCAACTGAAGGTACCAACTCTCTCAACATCGCGTTGTTGACCGAGAAAGAATTCCCTGACAATGTAAGCAAACAGGCATTTCTTTGGGTAATTAGAACTGTAATTTGGGAGACACGGATTCAGGTAGAGGACCTGACTTGTGTTCTGAGGAAGACAGAGCAGGCAGAGTTATGAAGGCGAAAGACCACAAGAGCAGTTGTCCTTTAGGTCTTCCAGGCAAAACAGGGATAGAAACTTAGTTAACTGGGACTGGTTGGGTTAGGGTGCAAATGAGGGATGGTAACTTGTTAACTGCATTGGCTTCTGTCCAAGTCAAGAATATGACCAATTCAGCTGTCCTGGTGAGGAGGTAGTTAAGCCCAAGCTCCTGAGGGCTTGTAACTGGCAAGAAGTTCACGGATCCTCTGATGACGATTTGCATAAATTCCTCCCGACCCTATTTTCAAAGAGACTCTTTTAGCTAAGCTTGCTTGTTTCTTATTTATTTATTTATTTATTATTATAATAGTTTATTTTCAAATTGGTTTACATATAACACCCAGTGTTCATCCCAACATGTGCCCTTTTTAATGCCCATCACCCCCTCTCCCCCCTCTCTCACCCCCCTGCTTGTTTCATTTTGAAATCTGCTTTTACGATGTTTACAGGACAACTTGGGGTGTTCTCCACCTAAAAGCTCAGGAATCTCTGCTCCAGGATTTGGGGGCCCCCGAGAGACCCAGTGCACTCACTTTCCAGTCTCTGCAATTTCATATCCTGAATCAATAGTCCCCTTGTCAGCAGATACAGCTGCTGTGCTAAGCAGTTTGGGATATCCTGTTTCTTTAGCCTCTTCTTTGAAAGCCTCTACCATTTCCTGGAAAGAGAAGAGAAGGGGATTTTGGTGGCTGTTCTCATCAAGCATTTTCTATAGTAAGTGCCTCTTGGGCTACTTTCTAGTTCATAGCAATTCCCAATTTCTAGAAATAGCCCCTAAAATACAAGGGGAGGTTCTGGTGGGGTATAATTTGAACGAAAGAGACACAGACGCTAAGAGCCTCAAATCTGAGTTTCGCTTAAGAACAATTCTGGAGACAAAGTCCAGCAATCCCTGCCTCCTGTGAAGTCACGCTCCCTCTTACAGTTCTCTCCTCCCAGTTTTGTCTGGCCTGCTAAGCTCTTTCCTGCCTCCAGGCCTTTGCTGATGCTGTTACCCTGTTGCCATTTCCTGCAAACACTCTTCCTATCCTTTGTATGCCTGGTTCCATTGAACTCTTCGTATCACAGCTCAAAGGTAATGTCAGTGCCTCTGAGAAGACTCCCCTGACCATCCCATCTATTTCTCCTTTTTCTTTCCTTTTTTTTTTCTCCCTCTGTGTTCTCCACTATAAGCCCCACAAGAGCAGGCATCATGTTTATCTTGTTCACTGCCCTACTTCCAAAGCGATGCATAGCGCATGGATTATAGAAGGTGCTCAGTAAATACTCACCGATGAAAGATATAACAAATTGTTCCCTTTTTCAATTTAATAATTTCTTCTTCCGGTTCCTACAGGTCCTTGTATCCTTCCAATAAATCCTTCTTTGGCTTAAGCTAGCCAGAGAGTGTTTCTGTTGCTTGCAATCCCAAACACTTTACCCAGTGTCCTGAGGGCAGCACCCTTTGCTATCCCCAGGAAATGCAACTTTTATAGAGAATCCACAAGGGCGCTCACTTCTCTATAAGAAGATACAGAGAGAGTGCTCAATTCTCACCTTAATCAAGATGGTAAATCACATTGTGTATTCAGTCAACGCCATCAAATTCATGGCGACGAAGGAAGTCAGTGACAGGACAGATGAACGTTTTTGTGGTTGACAGTCATGGAAACCGTGGTGGTGAATCTCTCAGGGAAAGAGTTGACCCGTATTAACATCAGCACCCCTCAGGAATCCTCCCGCACCTCTCTGATATCGGTTTTATTATGTACTTCGTAAAAACCCCTGTTAAATTTTTACACCTAAGATGAACTAAAAACGCGTTCATCTCATCAATGGATAAAGTGTTTTTAACTTAAACTTATTTTATTCAGTACACTACTGAATAGTATTTCTCTATTTGTAGGATCAAAGGTACATGTACGTTTTCTTTACTAGGGGCAGTGGTTCAGATGCTCTGTCTTTGATTCTAAGATGTTCATTTTTTAATATTTACTATTTCCAAAATTGAAGTGTAATTTACAGTCTGTGAATACATTTAATGAAGCCCTTCTGACCCCCAGAGAATGTACCATTAATATATTCTGAGTCCTATATTTGAAGGTGCTTTAGTAGCTAAGATATTTAGTTTCCCTGCTAGAGTCAGCAATTTTATAGCCTAAAACACATGTTTAAACACCAGATTTGGTCCTGATTATACAAAGCTTGTGATGAACTCTGTATAAACTAGATCACAGCCTCCCTAATTTATCTATTTCGAGTTCAGGTACTTAATAGCTAGGAAGTTGTTGTTGTTTAATAAAAGTAAACCAGCATAAACTGGGTAACTTAAGACTGGGGGAGATGTTAGAATTTGGGAGGATTAACCTGCCAAGATTTTTTTATTAAAGTGATTTGTGGACAAGATAAGGAAAAGCTATATTGGTGGAACATACACTTCGGGCAGAAGAAATATGGCCAAATACTATAGGTGGGAATTAGCTAGCTAGCTGATAGCTAACTGCCAGAAAGTTTACTTAGTCATTTGAGCAAGAATAAAAACAGTTGCTGGAACCCGTTCTAACACTGCACTTCCAAGAAGGCTATTTCTGGAGAATCGGGGAAGGGAAGAAGAGACAAGGGCAAGTTACTTTTTATGTCAAATAATTTTGTGCTATCTAATTGAAAAAATAATTATGGAAATGCAACATTTTCATAATTGGTGACTTACCACTGACTTGGGCAACTCCGTATCTGCAAGTCAGGTCACATCGTACAATCCCCTTTATTCAGATCCAAGTCTAAATGGCCTTTTCAGTTGCTTCCCAGAAGACGAACCTGCATTCTCCCTGGCCCGGGTACCTCTCCATCACCAAGACCCTTCTCTTCTATTTGTTGTTTTCTACAATCTTTTGAGTGTTTGACCACCTAGTCTCCATTTACCGTTGCTATTTCTCCACGTCTGCTGTCGCCAGCCATTACTACCAGAAGACGTCAGTTCCTCCCAGTCACCAGCCTCTTTTCCCTCTGCAACATCTGTTTCCAGCTGTCCTCTGGCATCATGGTCTCCCACCCCAGTCTGAAGCACTCTTTCTCTTGCTTTCCCCTTCAGCCCCAAGCCATGGAAATACTCTTACTTTCAAGCGCCAAAGTTCCAGCTGCCAATGGCCAGCAAGTTGATCAGATCCCTGTCACTGCAGAAACAAAGAGGCACGTTTAACTGAGATCTCTGCGAGCCTGTAGGATACAGGCATGGTGGAAAGTTTCTTTTGTCCCTTCAATTCTCAACTGTCTGGGAAATGGGCAGCTGCCAAGTATGACCTCTAAAGTGCCCGTGGTAAGTGCTCCTCCCCATCTGCCCATGTTAGTGTTTACCCCATAGTTTATCATGTGTATCAAACATCTATGTCTCCTTTTTCAGGAAAAGACTAAAGGACTTTGCCTGCCAGAAACTTATGATATTTGAGAAGGAACTAGGGATCGAATTTGGGCTCTCCATTATCCCTCCCTGTCTCCCATTCACTGTGGATTCAATTCCCCTGACAATTCTTTCAGGGCTCAGTACTGAGGATACAGGACATCAACATCATTCCGTTTGGAGGGAGCCATCTTGTCATTCACGGTGGTGAGGGCATATGTCAGGTGTTTGCATAGACGTGAGTCTGCATCTGTCAGGGAGAACTTGGATGGTTCTGGTCAATGCTGGGGCCAGTCGGTAAGGGAGCACATTGGCCTCGAGGGTGAACCTGTAAGGGGAAAGCAGCTGTCACTGGAGTGTGAGGCTCCACTGTCGGTCTCACTTTCTCATGACCTCTTCAAGGGCAAGGGTTACCTCAGAGTGAGCTTGGCATGTCCCCGGTAGAAACTGCTACACTCCTTTCCCGTGCCTCTGAGAGAACTTGCCTAACAGTCACGACACTTTTTGCAACAGAATACAAGCAAGCCCTAAGCACTTTTATGACTTAGAAAGCTTTAAAAATCAATCAGATCAACACATAAAATGAAATCAATTTGCCATCACAGAAGTAGCCGGGATAATTATGCTCCTAGTACACTATGAATAACTTCACGGACTGTTCAAGTTCATTATCAATAAAACAGCTACCTTTTTAGATGGCATATGATGGGCTTGGTGCTTTGTTTACATACACTGTTGGGCTTACATCTTAAATCCTGCAATCGTCCTATGAGGGAAATATTACCTTAATTTTTAGGTGAGGCTCACAAAAACTTCTCAAAACTGAAAGATTAATATCAATTCACTGATCCATTTATTCCCACGTATGGACTGTGCATATACACTGTTTCCAGTCGGTCTTACTCCAAAGCTCAAGCTATCCTCACTCTCCTTGCCTGAGTCCTCCCGCCTCTGGGCCTTAGTCATGTCTCACACCCAGAGCTCAACACCTAGGTATCAGGAAGAAGGTGAGGTCGGAGAGAAGAAAAGACAACGCAGACAAGTATAGACTGCTAGTTACAGAGATTGCACCCGCGTTGGCATCAGAACATACAGGTACGTCCTGATGCTGAGTAATGAAGGGCAGGTCACTCCTCTCTCTGTCCCTCAGTTTTCTCATCTATCAAGTGAGGCATTCTGAAATTGATGAGTTCTACATTCCCTCCCAGCTCTGACATTCTGGAATCCAGCAAAACGGCTGGTGGTTTTGAAGTCTAGTCCTGACTTCATCAGGGAAGGAGAAGGGAATGCAGAGTTGGAAGAAAGGAGAGGAAGTAGAGTAACTTTCGGGAACATTGGACTGGAGAGAGGAGCTGGTGGTATTCCTTACCCAGGTGCACCTGCTGCAGAACAGCCATGCCTGAAAAAAAAAAAAAAAAAGCAGGAAGTCATCAGACAGGCTTCCCAGTGGGACCTGCTGCTACCCAAGAGACTTCCAGGGTGTTAAGACCTCAAGAGCATATGAATTTCAGTGGCCTTTCCTCTGCTCAGAGCCCGGGGCATGGGCTGGATGAGACACCATGTAGTAGCCTAATGGAAACAGATGCCTGCCCTCCACCCCATTCCAGCGAGCTCCCCCTCCACCTGAGGGAAGGACGAAGAGCAAAAAGAGTGGGAGACTCAGACCCAAAGCAGCATCCTCCCCATTATGCCTCCATGCCTGCAGCCCCCTTGGTCCTGATCGGCCTCCTGGCTCAGCCGTATATAAGAAGACCCGTTTATCGTACGGGACCGGCACAGCGTCCACATCATGACAACAGATCCCCAAAGCCCTCATGTTCATATCTCCACCCATTTCAGATTCATGAGAACAGGCACTGACCCCCAGTGGGAAGAGAACGCCAGAAGATCCTCCTCACCAACCCAGACCTGGCTACTCTGATACAACTTCTTACAATTGGAGGTATTAACTCAGCACTGAGGTCAAGTCACCTTAGGGATACGGAAGCCCCGGGAGAGAAGGAAGGACGCTGTGCTGGAAATCAGGGTCCCTAGCCCAGGGCCCAGGGCCAGGAAAGCACATGAAAGGCTGAGTGAAAATTGAAACAATCTTCAGGACGGGGCCCTACATTCATGGCCAGCAACAAAGGTCTTGGAAAGCGTTCGGTTCAGGGAAAGGGGAGGATTAGCCCTGCTCATCTTTCCCGCCTGTCCCCTTGTGCTTTTCCACGGCTCTGGAGGAGAGGGACAGGGTGGCCACAGGATGCTGCAGCTGCCAAGTCTCTTCTCTTATTCCAGCCCAGGGTGGGGATACAGAGCGGGCAGTTGCCACCAGAAAAACATGGATCTTGTATCTATGTCCCCTTCTCTTCATTCTGGGAGGGGTAGCGGCAGTTCGCTACGTGGAACATTGTGACCTACTTTGGGTACAGTCTACTCCCTAGGAAAAACAGATGGGGGGGGGGAAAGTGTGCCGGCGGGGAGGGCGGTCAGGGCCGCACGGGTGTCAGGGCTTGCTTTTTCTCACCTTGATGCCCCCGAGGCCATTGAGTCATCAGTGCCAGCAGCTGTGCTTCCTTAGAACTGGGATTCAGCCAGGCAGGCAGATAAGAGTGGGCACAGGTGCAGGGGCAGCTGCCAGCTTGGCCTGAAAGCAGATCTTCAGGCTGGGCCAAGAATTTTCTCTTTGCATTTCAGCCTTCTCTGGAAGGAGCTGATTCATATGCCTAGAGCCAAGTTCATCTTTGGATCCCTAGAACTTGACACAGACTAGGCATGTGATAGAAGTTGGTTGCATAAATGAATATTTCATCTTCAATGGTTCCCGTGTTGGGCAATCAAACACCAATCTATTCCTGACTCTATTACCTATCGCTGTATAACAAAGTATCCTAAAACTTAGCTGTTAAAACAAAAAGAAATATTTATTATTTCATACAGTCGCTGTAATTAAGGAACAGCTTGGCTGAGTGGTTCTGGATTGGATTCTGTCATAAGAACTGCAGGTTGCAGACAAGACATTGGCTGGAACAGTCATTGGAGGCTTGACAGAGTCCAAAAGATTGAAGTTGACTCACTCACATGAATGGCACGCTGGTGCTGGTTATTGGCAGGAGGTCTCTGTATCTCTCTGTGGACCTTTCTTTAGGAATCCTAAGGCAGCTGTTTCTGTCAGAGTAAGTGATCCAAGAAAGAACATGATGGAGGTCCCAATCAACATATCTACAATATTCTAGTAGTGACATGGGCCAGTCTTACTCAAAGCGGGAAGGAACTACACAAGGGCACGAATACCAGCAGGCAAGAAGCACTGATGGCCATTTTGAACACGCAGCTTTTGAATGCCTACTGTATGAAGGTTTTATGCTAAATACTGGTGACTCAAAACTTGAGACACCATCCCTGTCCTCCAGGAATTCAGAGACTAGTAGGGGGAGATCGTGATATTGCAGGGTGCCGTGGGAACACTCAGCAAGGACAGCAACATGGGCTGCTTGCCAACAGCCTCCCAAGTGTCTGACCCACCCAACTAGACATTTTTAGTAGAGTTTTTATATTTTGTCAACTTACCCAATGCCTTCCAGGGACATGTGCCTGGCACATGGAAAGTACTCAATAAATCCTGAGTTGCAATTTTCTCCTTTCTTTGGATCTGATTCCTGCCCTCAGACCCACTTTGTTGGTAGAGGCCCTGATTGGTCTCACTTCCTCAGTTTTCTGACTTGGCTCCACCCAAAATGCTTTCCTGTCCACTGTGCACATACTTACAACTCAGGATAGGACTGGCCTGCCTGCAGCCTATATCTATAGAGCCTCCATCAACTGAATTACTCCCCAAGCAATGGACAAATCTGCATCTTTTACATTTAATGGTGTTTAACACCTCATTCATTCTTCTTTGATAGGTAAAGAGGTACATAGGCAAGCAGAGAGCAGATAACCCAGCCCGAGAACTTTCTGGAAAATTAGTAGAGTCTTACCAATTACATAAAAATTAATCCTCAGGATCCCCCAAATTCTCATACCTTACAACTTATCTAACGTCTAAGATATTAGATTCTTATTATTCCCTTAAGAGAAAACATTTATTTTTTCCATTTTAGACTATCCTGATAATTGGCTTGGAAATCTTTCCGATTCTCTGGAGGAGAAACACTCGATATACCATCCACCTCCTACTTCCATTGCTGCCTAAGGGCCCCAAAAGTCTGACCCGTAGAGCACGGAGTCAGGTATACCCACTGACAAATAGGAAAAGGAAAATGCACGTCATTTAAGGGAAACCAGTAGCCTGACGGAAAAAAATCAAATAAATTTCAATAAATACAAAAGTATTCCTGAACTTTCTATTGCTTAACACAAATACAAAAACCCTTCATACAACAGTTTTGATATCTCCTGGGACATGTCTTTATTTCTTTTCCTTGTTTAAGAATATTTTCTTGATCATTTTCACTAATGGTTTGTCTTGATGAAGCTTCTAATTAATTTATCAAATAAACATACACACATGTCCTTTGCGATTTTTTTAATGTTTTTTTTTTTTTGAGAGACATAGAGACAGAACATGAGCAGGAGGAGGGGCAGAGAGAGAGGCAGACACAATCCGAAGCAGGCTCCAGGCTCTGAGCCATCAGCACAGAGCCTGATGCGGGGCTCGAACTCACAGACCGTAAGATCATGACCTGAGCCGAAGTTGGCCACTTAACCGACTGAGCCACCCAGGCGCTTCCTTTGGGATTTTAAATAAAAACATTCAGAGATTAATATGTGAAAATTGACATTATAGTATTGAGTTTTCCCATCTAGAGACATGATTTATTTCTAGGGGATTGCAAGAGCCACAGAGAAGGAATTTATATATTTTATTTGCCTCTGATCTCCTCAGACCAGCAAATTGCCTGGGAAATAATAGATACTCAATAAATATTTGCTGATTCTTTCTTCATCAGGTTTTAGTGAAATATAAATGAATTGGGAAGTTGTCTTATACTCTGGAATTACTTAATTGTTTTGTAAATTCTGATAGGGCTGTCTGGCCCTCGTGGCTTTTGGTGAAACTTTTAATATCACTTTCAATATCGCCAAAGATTATTGGTCCATTTAGGTTTTCTACTTCTTATGTCAATTTCATTAGTTCCTACTTTTCTAAAACTCACCTAAATCTCACTTAAATCTTTTAGTGTATTTGCATAAAATGATGGCAGTGTCTGTTTATGATATGAATCCACTTTGTATCAGTGGTGGTCTGTGGAAAGAAAACAACACACCACTTCCACATTTAGGTAAGGCTGTTCTTCACTAGGATAGTAGAGGAATAGGGGTGTCTGAGTGGCTCAGCTGGTTGAGTGTTTGACTCTTGATTTTGGCTCAGGTCATGATCCTAGGGTCATGAGATTAAGCCCCACGTCGGGATCTGCACTCAGCATGGAGCCTCCTTAAGATTCTCTCTCTGCTCCTCTCCCCTGCCTCCCTGCCCCTCTCCCTTGCTTACGTATGCTCTCTCTCTCTCTCTCTCTCTCTCTCAAATTAAAAAAAAAATTTAAGACTAGTAGAGGACCAATACCCTCAGAAAGTACTGGGTGCCACTCAGCCCTAAATAGAAATGGTGAATCCTGTGGCAGAGATTCTGGGCTTAGAATCAGAAAGCTGTTTGAACACCTGCTCTGTCACGTACTAGAGATATGATCTTGGCCAAATTACTTAATCTCTCCAACCTTAAGTTTCATTTATAAAATGCAAACAATAATATCTTTTCTACAAGGTTGTTGTGAAAATTCAACTGTGTTAACATATGTAAAATCATGTGCAGTTATTTACATCTAGAAAAAAAGAGTGCCAGGAACTAGTATGATTATCAAGACGCATGGCTAGAGGGTCTCTGGATTTAGTGATATCAAGGGAAGAGTGAATTTTTTAAACTGTTTTTGAAGACTCAGAATGAAGATCTTTCTTCATGTAAAGTCTCTGGAAACGAATTTTCAGAGACTGACCAAATCAATGTGAACTTGTAGTACAGCAGGAAAAATGGGTTTCCAACAATCCTGGAGATGAAGACAGTGGGGCTCACTCTTCTGGCCCCTTATACAGAGATAAAGGAACTTAGAGATTGTTCCCTGCAGTCACTCTACATGTAAACAGTTTTCTATTGTTCACCGGTTCTCTAGTGAGAAGTCAGAGAGTGTGCAAGAACCATAGGAAAGAATTTATAAAACAATATTGAGGGGCCCCTGGGTGGCTCAGTCTAAGCATCAGCCTCTTGGTTTTGGCTCAGATCATGATCTCACGGTTCATGAGATTGAGCCCCATGTCAGAC
Source organism: Paguma larvata (assembly GCA_030068075.1). Classification (NCBI taxonomy): domain Eukaryota; kingdom Metazoa; phylum Chordata; class Mammalia; order Carnivora; family Viverridae; genus Paguma; species Paguma larvata. The sequence continues at coordinate 91,215,310 of CM057833.1, forward strand.
TCTGTGCTGACAGTGCAGAGCCTGCTTAGGCTTCTCTCTCTCTTCCTCCCTTTATGCCCTTCCCACATGTCTAAATAAATACATAAATAAATAGTGAGGAAATTAAAGTGTTAGTGACGAAGGCCAATATTAATATGGTTGAGAGGACGTCGGTTACCTCAACATTCAGCACCCAGTGCTCATCCCAACAAGTGCCCTCCTCAAATACCCATCACCCATTTTCCCCTGCCCCCCCCCACCCATCAACCCTCGGTTTGTTCTCTGTTTTTCAGATTCTCAAATGGACAAGATGTGTTCTAGGAAGACCTCTTGCAGAGGGAGAGAATACGATCAGTGAGTTTGCAGCCATCAGTGACTGGGAGAAGGCTTTTTGAGAAGTTTTGCAGAAGAGCTGATTCAGCAGAAAATAGTTGGTTTTTTTAACTCACGTGTTTTGCTTGAGTTCACTGTAAGTGGACTGACAATTTATTTGTTTAAAAAATGTATTTTCTATTTATGAGCACCTTCTCTTTTAGGGTGCAAGTCTGTAAACAAAAAAGATCATGTCTGCTTAATTCTCTCCATGCAGAGTCCAACATGAAAACGACTTTTTAAACCGTAATGATAAAGGAAAGAGAATGATAGGAATGATTAGCAAAGCAACATCACATTTCATACATGTGTTGAGTTGAAACAAACTCCGGGAAGGCTTCGTCCCCTCAAAGCCCCATTCTTTTTTTTTTTTTTAAGTTTTTATTAATTTAAGAAATCTCTACACCCAACGTGAGGCTCGAACTCATGACCCCAAGATCGAGAATCACAGGCTCCTCTGACTGAGCCAGCCAGGCACCCGTCAGCCCCATTCTTTCTGTTCAAGGCCAGTTACAATGTGAGCAGCTTTGGTCAAACACGAGGCCTTCCAGACTTCTTCTGGCCACGGTGTTAGCATTAGCACACTCGAGAAACCTGGGCAGATCCCCCGGACTGATCCCATCAGCTTTGCCTTCACAGGATGCGCTGGAAGGTGTGGGCTTGGGAGCTCTGGAGCACGAAACAACAGAAACACCATTAGTGGCAGCCTATGAAAACCTAGACGACGCATCTACACACGGAAAACTTAACGGAAGACCATGGAGGGAGGGAAGGGGAAAAAATAGTTTTAAACAGAGAGGGAGACAAACCCTTAAGAGAATCTGAAAAACAGAGAACAAACCGAGGGTTGATGGGTGGGGGGGGAGGGGAAAATGGGTGATGGGCATTTGAGGAGGGCACTTGTTGGGATGAGCACTGGGTGCTGGATGTAAGCCATGAATCATGGGAATCTACCCCCAAAACCAAGAGCACACTGTATACAATGTATATTAGTTAACTTGACAATAGCTTATATTTCAAAAAGTTAAAAATTAAAAAAATTAAAAATTAAAAAAGAAAAGTCTTCTCTTCTTCCTCAGTCCAAACCCAGCCAGATTAGAGGGAGGGGAACCATATTCGCCAAGATTAGCAGAGTTACAGATAACCACGGGATCCTTTGTTTAAAGTAAAGAGAATGCTGGTTTCACTTCTTTCTAGCTAGACTAGAAAAAAAGTATCTAGTCTTATAAATATTTAGTTTTTGGCTTCTTGGAAGAGTTAGAAATAGCTGTTTCTTGATTGGCAAAATGAGTTAGTCTCAAGTTCCCCACTGCAAGCCAGTAACTTTGTATATAACATATTGTCAGATGGAAAAGTATCTATTTTCTAAGATTTTGTTCAAATAATTTGCCTCGACAGTGCATCTCAAACTTTCAAGTGAGAAGTTATTGGATATTAGAACCCATCAGTTGTCTTGATGCTCAGGCTGCTGACACCTCTCATGGTAATTGTTACATCCCGCACCTGGTTCATGAGCCCTGACATAGGATAACCATCCCTCCAGTTTTCTGTGAACTGTACAGGGTTACAGTATCCACTCAGAAGTCCTCCAGGTTGGGAAATAAATTCTATGGTCACCCTTGCTAGAAAGTTTCCATTTTTCTCTGCCAAAAATGAATTGAAATCCCCAGAGCAGATACCACACCTTGCGCTTCGGCTGCCTGGGGCATCCATGACCGAGCGCTACAGTTTCTTAAACCATGTAAAGCATGGTTCAGGGCCTACAGATGTTCCTCCAATTACCTGGTGTCTGCAGCCCCAGGAGAAACTTGAGTTGAGAGGTCAGAGGATACGACCCCTCCGTGCAGAAGTTCCCCGGGAAGGCATCCAAGTCAAGACCCCAACTCTGGCACCACCAAACCCATTGGCTTTCAGAAATATCACGGGCAGTTATATGAATTTAATCTATCAATTCGGCATTAAGTCTTTTAAAACGCCATAAAATTATTGGAAGCGTGGTGCCATATAATCAGAAAGTTTCTAAAAAGGAAACACAAAGAAAAACATAATCATACCATCCTAAAACAACTCTTCGTTTTGACATGTTATTCCCAGTTTCTGCGCACCTACCATCATTGTTACAGGGTGACCATCCCAGCACAAAAACCATCTGTACCCTGCGTTTTATTTTTGTTTTCACTTTGGATCAGAGATAAAGCATTTCTCATGTGAATGCTAAATTTTTATACTCACTTTTAAAGATTGAAAGATCTTTTTGTGTTTATAGATTATAATTTAATTGAAAATATCTTTCGTGTTTATAGATCATAATTTAATATACTATTTCCTCATTGTTTTAATATTTGCCAGTTATAAGCAAGACTCTGAGAAACACCTTGGAAAATGCTTTGATTACATTGTCACTCCAATAAATACCCAGGAATCACAATTGGCTAACAGGTAAACATACATATTTAAACAATTTTTTTAATTTTTTTTATTTAACGTTTATTTATTTTTGAGAGACATAGAGACAGAGTATGAGCAGGGGAAGGGCAGAGAGAGAGGGAGATACAGAATCTGAAGCAGGCTCCAGGCTCTGAGCTGCCAGCACAGAGCCCAATGCGGGGCTCGAACTCACAGACCGCGAGATCATGACCTGAGCCAAAGTCAGCCGCCCAACCAACTGAGCCACCCAGGCGCCCCAAACATACATATTTATATAATTCTTTCATATACAGTCACATTATTTTTCCAAAGAGGAAACCAAACCAAACCTATGTAACCGGCTCTTGGAAGGACAAGTGTTCTTAGAAATGGAGTGTCTATAGGGTATGGTGGGAAGAGTATAAACTTTGGAATTATTGAGACCTGTAAGGCGAATCCTAGTATATCACTTCCTAATTATGTGTCCTCAGAAGGTAAAGTAACCTCTCTTAGCATCAATTTCATTAGAAAATGGAAATTATGGGGCACCTGGGTGGCTCAGTTGGTTGAGTGGCCGACTTCAGCTCAGGTCATGATCTCACATCTGTGAGTTCGAGCCCCGCATCGGGCTCTGTGCTGATGGCTCATCAGAGCCTGGAGCCTGCTTCGGATTCTGTGTCTCCCTCTCTCTCTGCCCTTCCCCTGCTTGTGCTCTGTCTCTATGTCTCTTAAAAATAAATAAATGTTTTAAAAAAAAAAAAGAAAATGGAAATTATAATACATATTTTATAATAACATCTATTTCACATGCATTCTTCATGTAATTCAGTCTCTAGGTTTTTCATTAGGACCAAATGGACTATCTTATGTAAAACAGCTAATACACTGTAGGTAACCAACAACATTCAGTTACCCTTTTCTTTCTTCTTCTTTTTTTTTTTAATGTTTATTTATTTTTGAGAGACATAGAGCGAGCAGGAGAAGGGCAGAGAGAGAGGGAGACACAGAATCTGAAGCAGGGTCCAGGCTCTGAGCCGTCAGCACAGAGCCCGACGCGGGGCTCGAACTCACAGACCGAGAGATCATGACCTGAGCCGAAGTCGGCTGCTCAACCAACTGAGCCACCCAGGCACCCCACCCTTTTCTTTCTATGGAATAGAAATGAACATTTATCATAGTCCAAAAAAGAACTCTCTAAGTGAAGAGAGCTTGGCCTTCAGGTACACCTAGGGGGTGCCAGCCACCTCCAATAAGCATGCAGACTTGGCCAGAGGCTGGGATTCCACTGGAAAGTGTGCCTACAGGCACCATTGGGTGCCCTTTTGGTCACCAGTAAAGAATTGCCAAGGTGAGTGAGGCTTTGGGTGAGTGAAGCTACCCAAACCTCACACACCTAAGTTAGTAGTAATACGGCTGACCGCGGTTAGCCCTACTTTTTCTTCCTTAAAAGTCTATGCCAGCAACATTATTGGGCTCTCTATGACCCCCCAATGGCAAAAGTTTGGGATTTCTGTTACCCTGATCAGCAGTACAAGGAGAAATGTTCCCCTTGGGCGGCTTTAATTTCATCTCCCTCCCTAACGAACAAAAGGTTAAAACACTCCGAACCTCCCTCCTTCTGCCTCCAGACAACCTCATCTTCCTTTGTGTTATCTTTGCTTCCTCTTGTCTACTTGTTTCAAAGGAGGAAGGGCAGAGGTGAAAGCCTCGGACTAAATGTGCAAGAAGAGATAGGATGGCTGGTCAGGGTCGATGAAGGAAGAGGAAATTTTCCCATTTGATATTTTCTCTACCGTAAGCCCTGGATTTGACTAAGAAGAAATAAAAGACTGTGAGATTATGTTAAAGGTCTTTTGGATAACAATGTGTATATGCTTGTGTAATGTCTGAGAAGGCATGTGTCACTGATTCATGTTCATGAATTACATACATTTTATATAATATATAGTATATATACATATGTTTATATATGTATGTATGTATATATAAGTCCATGGACACGAATCACTGACATATTCGTAAAACACAGATTTCTGAGCTACCTTACTCTTTCTCATGTCTTATGATTTATATTTCACAAGAACTGTGGCTCAGAAATTAACCGTTTTAACTGCCTTGTTATACAACGTAGGAACAGGATTAGAAAGTGAAGGTCTTGGCTTAAAATCACCTAGTGCATCTGTAACGAAGCTCTGACTGAAACTGCTCCCTCCTGGCCTCTCATCCAGGGCTCTTTGCACTTAAATAGTGAATTTTTCAAGGGCAGAGATGATGTGACATAATCTTAAGGTCCATGGGTTGAAACTCACTCTGTGCTCCAAGCTTTCAGTACTGTCGAATCAACACACTCGTTTCCTTTGTCGGCAGGGGTATCTTCAGTCCATGAGGTGGTGGATTCAGGTAAGACCGGCAGATCTGATCAGAGGGACCCAAGTTAGCAAAATCAGGAAGCTGGGCTAAGACCACTGGATGTCAACAAGTAAGGAAAATCATTCTTAAACACTCACATGCTTACAATCCTTTTGTTGTATAAATCACACTTCTGCAATTAGTTCCTTTGTGTTTTTACTTCCTCTGCATGCGCGATGGGTTCCATGAGAACAGGAAGCGTGTTATCTTAACTGTACTCCCAGCGCCCAACACACTGCCTGACACGTGTAAGTGCTTGGAAGTTATTTACACATAGTTATTAAGTAGCCTGAGTACTACAAGAACTCACAAAGGAGTCACTAATTTCCTGCAAAGCTTTTTTATCCTAAAATTAAAAAGCAACAACTAGAAAACTTTGTATTTCAACCACAGGTTTGACCTCTTATTCTTTTATAAAAAATTTATATATATAAAATTTATTTATTTATATTTATAAATAATTTTATCATAAATATCAAATATTTATTTATATATATATAAGTTTTATATATTTTCTATAAATTTTATAAATTTTATATTATATATGATATATATAATATATATAAATTTTGTATATATATTATACTATATATATATTAAACTATATATATATATATATTTAGAGAGAAAGTGTGTGCGTGAGCAGGAGACGAGCAGAGAAAGAGAGAGAGAATCCCAAGCAGGCTCCTCGCTGTCTGCACGGAGCCTGATGGCGGCCCGATCCCACAAACCGTGAGACCGTGACCTGAGCCAAAATCAAGAGTCAGAGGCCCTACTGACTAAGCCACCCAGGCACCCCTAAACTCTTATTCTTAAAAGGAGTTTATTTCTCAATTCAAGAGGAGAGGCCAAGATGGCGGAGCAGCATGGAAGTTTCTCGGCTTCTCTGGTCCCCAAAATGCAGCTAGAACAGCACCAAGCCATTCTGCACACCTAGAAAATCCATCTGAGGGTTTACACAACAATCTGCGTGCCTTGAGCCACAGAACTCCGCGGGTGCGCTGTGCGGAGAGGTGAGCTGGGGGAGAGAGAGGCCCCGGCGGGTAGGGAGCTGTTTCTGCAGAGAGACAACAGAGAAAGCGGGGAGAGCCCAGGAAGAGCACTCCCCACTGAGAGTAGCTGGAGAGAAAGAGAGAGAGTGGAAACAGCCACACGTGACTGAACAGGAAAGGGAGAAGGGAGAAAGGAGACGGTTTCAATACCATTAGACTCTATAAACAGGGCGAGCAGAGCCGGACCTGGCGGGGCTCCCGTGGGAAAGGCGAATGCTCAGCAGCAGGAGCGAGGTCCGCAGGGTCCAGGGGCCACACGGGAGAAGCGGTTCCCCTGCTCGGAGGACATCCGGTAGAGGCCGTAGGGCGTCCCCACGGGCAAAGGTCCCAGCTGACCCCGGAGAAGAGCCACCTTTGCTGGTACTGGAACAAAAATGCCAGAGGGCCCTGAAACCTGGACCGGCCGTGTGTTGTGTTTTGCCATAAGCTCTGAACCTCTGCTGTCTCCCGATCCCACGTACTTTCCCTGGGGCAGGCAGGCACCTGACCACAATCGCCGGGCCTTGGCAACCGCGCGACTGCACACATGTTCCCAGGGGACAAGCCAGCACCCCACCATTGCTTGGTGAGACCCTCCCCCAGAGGGTTGAAGCAGGTCCAAGCCACAAGCCGCAGGGCTCTCAGAGGTGAGGGGTTTGGAAACACAGCCCCATAGGAGACATAATTCAGGAAGGAGGTGCCGCCTGGCCGACTGACAGCTTGGGCCTGGACAGTGTAGAAGCGGCGAGTGGAGGGAAGCTGGAATCAAAGGAAGAGTGCTTGATTGCTGCTCCCTGAGGGCACAGAGTTCTGATACCAGAGACTGGGAAGCCGGGTGACACCATTTTCACCTCTCCTGTGCCTGCACGAACACGCTCACAAGAGCCACACTGAGCCACCCCAGTAAACTAAGCACTGCCACCTAGTGGAGAATGGAGCCATTACAACAAGCCCAGGCCAACGGAGGCCTCCCCTCCTGACTTAGTATACAGACTATAAAGAGCTTCATAGTTAGACTTCGAGGGGAAACTGGGTATTATTTCATTCGTATTTCATTCCGCTTGCTGAGCCATCTATTCGTTTTGTTTTGTTTTGTTTTGTTTTGTTTCTTTTCCTTTTCTTATTCTTGGATATGGAAAGAGAAAAAAATTATTTTTATTTTTATTTTTTAAATCTTTTTATTAATTTTTACTATATATTTTTGTAAATTTTATATTCTATTTTACTTTATTTCATTTTATTCTATGTTATCGTATACATCTTTTAAAATTTTTAAACATTTTCTTACTTTTTTCTTTTCCTTTCTTTCCCTTTTTCTCTATTCTATCAAGCATCTTCCAATAACCAGACCAAAACACATATAGGATGTAGCTTTCTTTATTTGATTTTTTCGTGTTGTTCTTAATTTTTTTAATTTTAATTTTCTATTTTATTAATTCTTTTTTTCCTTAAAAGTGACAAAATGAAGGAATTAACCCCAGAAGAAAAAACAGGAAGGAATGACAGTCAGGGACTTACTCAACACAGATACGAACAAGATGTCTGAACTAGAATGTAGAATCACAATAATAAGAATACTAGCTGTGGTGAACTAAACATAGAATACCTTTCTGCAGAGATAAAAGAGGGAAAATCTAGTCAGGACAAAATAAAAAATGCTGTAACTGAGATGCAATCTCAAACAGCTACCACGGTGGCAAGGATGGATGCTGCAGAGCAGTGAATCAATGATAGAGAAGACAAACTTATGGAAAATAATTTAGCAGAAAAAAAGAGGGAAACTAAGGCAAAAGAGCACAATATAAGAATTAGAGAACTTAGTGACTCATTAAAAAGGAATAACATCCAAATCATAGGAATCCCAGAAGATGAAGAGAGAGCAAATCATAGCAGAAAATTTTCCTACCCTGGGGAAAGACAGAGACATCAAAATCCAAGAAGCACAGAGAACTCCCATTAGATTCAACAAAAACCAACCATCAACAAGGCATATCATAGTCAAATTCACCAAATACCTGGACAAGGAAAAAATTATGAAAGCAGGAAGGAGAAGAAAGTCCTCAGGTTCACACCAGACCTATCCACAGAAATCTGGCAGTCCAGAAAGGAGTGGTAGGATGTATTCAACGTGCCGAATCAGAAAAAATATGCGGCCAAGAATTTTTTATTCACCAAGGCTGTCATTCAAAATACAATGAGAGATAAAGAGTTTCCCAGACAAACAAAAACTAAAAGAGTTCATGACCACTAAACCAGCCCTGCAAGAAATTTTAAGGGGGACTCTCTGAGAGGAGAAAAGATGAACAAAAAAGACCCAAAGCAACAAAGACTAGAAAGGGCCAGAGAACACCATCAGACACTCCAAATCTACAGGAAACACAATGGCGATAAATTCATATCTTTCTGTATTCAGTCTAAATATAAATGAACTAAACACTCAAATCAAAAGACATAAGGTAACATAATGGATAAGAATATGCTTATCTGTATGCTGTTTACAAGAGACCATTTTATTTATTTTTATTTTTTTATTATAATAGTTTATTTTCAAATTGGTTTACATATAACACCCAGTGTTCATCCCAAAACGTGCCCTCTTTAATGCCCGTCACCCCCTCTCCCCGTTTCCACACCCCCCCCTCACCCTCGGTTTGTTCTTAGTCTTTGAGAGTCTCTTATGTTCTATCTCCCTCCCTCTCTGTGTCTTTTATTCCTTTCCCCTCTTCCCCTCCCCCTGGTTTTTGCTTAATCTCACAAAGTCCACCTATTCGTGGAAACATATGGTATCTGTCTTTTTCTGACTGACTTATTTCACTTAACATAATACCCTCCAGTTCCATCCATGTTGCTACACATGGCCAGATTTCATTCTTTCTCATTGCCACGTAGTAGTCCATTGTATATATGTGCCACAACTTCTTTATCCATTCGTCAGTTGATGGGCACTTGGTCTGCTTCCATGATTTGGCTATTGTCGAAAGTGCTGCTATGAACATTGGGGTACACGTGGTCCTATGCATCAGCATTCCTGTGCAAGAGACCATTTTAGACCTAAAGACACCTTGAGATTGAAAGTAACCAGATGGAGATCCATCTATCATGCTATTGGTCACCAAAAAAAAAAAAAAAAAAAAAAAGCCAGAGTAGCCATACTTATATCAGACAATTTAGATTTTAAAATAAAGACTGTAACAAGAGATGAAGAAGGGCATTATATCATAATTAAGGAGCCCATACACCAAGAGGATCTAAAAATTGTAAACATTTATGCCCACAATACACACATATCCACCCAAATATATAAATCAATTAACCACAAACAAAAAGAAATTCATTGATAATAATACCATAACTGTAGGGGACTTCAGCACCCCAATTACAGTAATGGACAGATCATCTAAGCAGAAAATCAACAAGGACATAATGATTTTGAATGACACACTGGACCAGATGGACTTAACAGATATATTCAGAGCATTTCATCCTAAAGCAGTGGAATACAGATAGAACATTCTCCAGAATATATCACATAGTGGGACACTTTTCCAAAGAAGACATCCAGATGGCCAATCGACACATGAAAAAATGCTCAACATCATTCATCATCAGGGAAATACAAATCAAAACCACCATGAGATATCACCTCACACCAGTCAGAATGACTAAAATTAACAACTCTGGCAATAACAGATGTTGGCGAGGAAGCAGAGAAAGAGGAACCCTTTTGCACTGCTGGTGTGAATGCCAACTGGTGCAGCCACTCTGGAAAACAGTATGGAGGTTCCTCAAAAAATTAAAAATAAAACTACCCTATGACCCAGCAATTGGACTACTAGGTATTTATCCAAAGGATACAGGTGTGTTGTTTCAAAGGGGCACATGCACCCCAATGTTTATAGCAGCGCTATCGACAATAGCCAATGAAAGAGCTCAAGTGTCCATCGACAAATGAATGGATAAAGAAGATGTGATATATATATATATATATATCACACAATGGAGTATTACTCAGCAATCAAAAAGAATGAAATCTTGCCATTTACAACAACATAGATGGAACTACAGTGTATTAGGCTGTGTAATTAGTCAGAGAAAGGCAAATATCATATGATTTGAAATTTAAGAAACAAAATAGATGAACATAAGGGAAGGGAAACAAAAACAATATAAAAACAGGGAGGGGGATGAAACACAAGAGACTCTTAAATACAGAGAACAAACTGAAGGTTGCTGGAAGGGTTGTGGGTGGGGGGATGGGCTAAATGGGCAAGGGGCATTAAGGAGGACATTCGCTGGGATGAGCACTGGGTGTTATATGTAGAGGATGAATCACTGGATTCTACTCCTGAAATCATTATTGAACTACATGCTAACTAACTTGGATGTAAATTAAAAAGGAAATGAAAAAAAAAAGTTTACTTCTCATATAAGTCAAACCGAAGTCAGGTCACACATAGCAAGACACTGACATTTGCCCAGATGATTTATCTCTCCCTGGGGAATGCTTCTCATCTCCATTTGGGGTATACAGAAACATGGGCAATTAATGCAGCAAGAGTTCTTTTACAACTGGAAGGAAAGTAGAGGTTGTCTAATGCCACTCACCAACCGGCCAGGGTCTCTCCTGCAGCCTCTTCCGGGAGGAGTTACCTCATAGCTGGCCCTGAAGCCAGTCCCCTCGGGTGTAGGACCTGATAGACCCAGATTCTGAGGACGATGCTCCCACGAACACGTCCAAAGAAGTGGGCACTTGGTCCATCCATATGTGGGAAACCCCATGATGAGTTTCTCAGCAGGAACTCCATTATCTCACCAATATTTCATGGCCAGTTCCTTCCAGCTTAAGGCTCCAAGCCCATCCCGTCCATGTTCCTCTCCGTGGCTGCTTCCCAGTCTTAACCTAAGATGCCTGCTTTGCAGCTCTGACGTAGATAACTTCTCCATAGTCAGCAGGACCCTGGTGCTGAGGGCTGTTGTCTACTTTGACAGGTGTCCCAACCTCCACAAAAGTCTATGCTATCAGAAGTATTCATACATGATCCCCTGACCACATTTTTTTAAAGCAAAGCATTTTGATTATTTATTAACTCAGTTCTTACAGACGATGAATTGAATTTCCTCCAGGAAAAGAATGAAATAAGACTTCACAAGTCCCAGAAATCTCCAAAGAGCACAGTGTCCATCCAACAAGCTCTCTTGAGCTCTGGGTAATGACGCTGTGGGAACCTCAGAGGCCTCTCTGGTTTCTCTTGCAGTGGATAGCTCAGCAGGCTAATGTACTAGCTATTGTTGGAGTCTGGAGAGAATACCGCGGAGCCAGAATCTCTTCACTGCTCCATGCCCTCGTGTGAGCAGGTAGCCGAAAAAATTTCCCAGGAGAACAATCCTGGGAATATACAACCTGGATAATATCAGCACACCCAGCTTGCCCCATCACTATTTGGGCAGGAATTGACAACAGGCTTGGTTGCATACAGAGTAAAGAACTTTCTCTACCTCTCCTCCTCTGCTCTCTCTAGTGGTATGCCTTCTTCTCCCTAGTGGATTGGCATAGTAGCTAACTAAGCCCACAGGCATTCATGCAGCCCACTGGGGAGTCTCAAGCAGCATAGAACATACAGAACACCTTCTAGGTCCTAAGCTGGAGACCAGAGTGGTTAGAAAACAGCAGCTGCCAGTCAAGAGCGCTGAGGAGGAAAACAGGGAGGGGCATCCCACAAACACCCAGCAAAGATGTACACACTACGTTAACTTTAGTCTGACTGTAGCTCCAAAGGTCCATTAGTTTAACGCCAGCCTTGGAATAAGAGGTGCTATTCATAGTTTGGGGTATTGCTGCCTGATTCATGCTCTGATACTGGCAATTCTGAAATCCACATCTGTGATTCCTTTGCCTGCAGGTATGGCTGCTGAGATCAGCAGATGGGGATGGCCTGCGGCTTGGGCCTTAGCTTCAAAACCCACTATATTTCCTGTTGCAAGTGAGGACAGTATTGATGATTACGGGTAGCTATAATTGTAGGAAAAAGACAGTGGTAATAAGTGACCAAATTTTAATTAAAAATATACAAATATTTGATGGAAGAAAAAAATCTTGCACGTACTAGAATGTACGTGTTCACACGTGTATATGTGTGTATAAGTGAGTGAGCTAAGGTTTGAACCCCTAATTGTAATATTTTCCTGTACTTCCTCACTGAAGCAGTGCCTTAGAGGGAAAGAAGGGTCAGAGATCGCCACTACTTTCTACTTATGATTACTTCTCTCTGGTTTGATATAAAATACATACTTCCATTGAATGTTATGCATCTTTCTTTCCAGATCTATCTTTCTAATTACATTTCTTGAAGCAATTTTGAGTCCCAGAGCAACACCAGTTCTTAGCTCCAAAGGCAGCAGGACTACATTGGAGGAACCCACTGCAGATGCTTGCTCATGACCTACTGTGGAATGCAAGTTCGGTTATTAGTCTTACTTCAAACAGGAAGCATGCTCGAGAGCCATATGCAATACTTGATAGAAAAATCTAGGGAGCCAATGCCACGCCTCTTTTATAACTGCATGCCTCCATGGCTTGCACAAAGCAGACTTAATCACATGGCAACACAATAAAAAATATTTAATACATTGAATTTGGATCTGATTTTAACACTAACTGTATGATTAAAAGTCCACAGTCACTTTCTTCCACTGTGAAATGAGATTGGGTTTCTAAATTCGAAAGCAGTCAGGCCCAGGCAGGTAAAGTGCATATGTGAGCAGCCTGAGAGCACCATAGGGAGGATGACGTCTATGAAAATACCAGAAAATATTCATTAAAACTGTGCCGCTCCCCTCAAGAAGAACCACATTTTCTGATCAGATTTGTTCTCAAAGCACCGATTGGAAATTTTCCCTAAGGTTTCCTTTTCTTCTCTAACATTCTTGACTCAGAGACTACTCTGGTTCACGTTCTTGTTTAATAATGGAGAGAAGAATGTGCTGGAAGGGGGAGTGCTGGGAGGGCAGGTCACTTCCGCCAGAGTTCCGCATGTAGGTAGTACTGCGCTCTTAACTTCAGTTCTGTGGATCCTCACTCAGAGATCTCTGCTCCAGGTTCTCTCCCATTGGGCAATTCACAGATTTCTCAAGGAGCTGGTTCTAACTTTCAATTTAAAATAAACTACTATAAGCAGAACAAAGAAGACATTTGGAGATTCTTGATTTATTGGTTGCAGAAGTAAGACTCTATTGCGCAGAAGGGTTAGATTAGTCTAAAATGCTGCCGCCAGCCCAGAGAAACTGTAGGGCAATCCCAGAGTCCTGCAGGGAGGGTGGAGACAGCTGCCTCTCACTAGTCTAGGCAGAGAGGGCAAAGCCCATTCTGTTGTTGCCCATATCATAGACGGTGTAATATTCCTTGAGGAAGACATCTCCCAGGATCCACAGGGGCTGTCCAGTGGGGGAAGGCAGGTAGGTGGCCTCAATCCCAAGCTTGCAGTACCCATTGTTCTGAAGAGGCAAAGGACATAAGGATGTAACATTTTTTGCATATAAAACCCATTCCCCACAGGAAGTTCCCGCCCTATATTCCACGACACCTGCGGGGTCTCTGGCTTCTTGTTCACCCTCAGCCCTTCCACTGGTGACTCCCCATAGGTGTCCAGATGTGAGTGGGGACACGGAACAACTGTTTGGGCCCATCCAATCCCATCTATGGAACCCGGAGTGTATACGTACGTTGAGGACATAGGCAGAGGGAGGCAGAGGTAAAGGAGACCCGCTGATGACGAAGGTGATGGTGGGCATGCTCTGTATGGAGTTGCAGCTGACCACAAACTGAGAAAGAGGAGAGGCAGAGCTGTAGAGTGCCAGGAGAGTGGCGGCCCGACAAAGGGCCCTAGTTCCCCTTTCCCCATGAGACTTTCTTCCTGACCTTCCAGTAGAGGCTGGTTGAGAGCATGGAAGGCAAAGCCCGATTCCCAGGCACAACCCTGACCAGGTGCTCTTGCTTTCCTGGGTCTCCCTGAACACATCTCAGCCCTCAGGTGTTGGTTGTGTTAACATGGCCATAAAGAGTTAGATTCATTCCAGAACAGGTTTCTACCCTCAGAAAGTACAGCTTACAAAGAAACATGGGCGCAGTCTATAAAAGCATGCTCTCATGCAATTCCTGCCCCCAGTTGTGTGCACCTGTCCATGTACTCATTTCACACACACACACACACACACACACACACACACACACCCTGAGGAAACAAGATTTGGTCTGACTAAACTAGACTCTTGCATACTGGAGGAGCAAACTGCAAAATTATGTATAAGGGGAGCAGAGGTAGAAACGGGAGTCTGCTCAGATAAACCAAAGGGGTATTCCTAGGTAAAAAGAAATCTCAGTGGAATGGAGAAATGTGACATGCCTGGCTTTGTTGCATACATCAAATGACACTGGCCACACCAAGGTGAAATGTGCTCCTAGGGCCTGCAATGGAACAGCAGTCCCTCCTGACAACCATTCAGCCCATACTTACAGTTTGGTTGGTGTTACTCCCTCCCCTCACCCCTCCCTGTTTTGACAGTTCTTGCCTGAAAGGCCATGCTGTGTCCCCACCTGATCTGTCCTGCCAGAGGTTCAGCTCCCCACCCAAACCCCTCTTCCTGTGCTGAGGCTGCATCAATGTACAGAGAAATCCTTGGCTTCTGGGTACTCACATCACCATTCTGAGCCACCTCAGCTCCTGTTGCCTGCAGGAAGGAGTTCATGTACTGCTGGGGAACCTGCCAGCACATAGGTCCCTGTGTCCACAATGGCCTGGCAGCCCTGGGAGCACAAGCCAGTGGGCTGGTTCCCAACGAGAAACCTGAGGAGAACACCGGTTCAAGAGAAATCAGTTGCCTCTGCCACAAACGTGTGCCACGTCCACCCGAATCTCCCCAACCTTGAAGCTCTGACATTCTGCCTCTGCCAGGAAGCCAGGCCACCCCCTGACGCAGCTGCCCATGTAATGTTGCTGTGCCTTCTTGGTCTGGTAGCCCTTCCAGCTCTGACTGAAAGGTCTGGGGAGGCAGAGCTTATCTTCCTTTATCTTATGCTTCTTTTTCTGCGTCTTATCTTTCTATATCTACCTATACGAGGCCCACACAGTGCCAAAGCTTGTATCACTTCATAAATACACTTGGGCATCTCATAGGTGCAAGACACTCTTATACGAATTGTGGTGACATGAAGAGGAGTAAATTGTATTCACTGTTTTTAAAGAGACCTTCCTAGTAGACACGAGACAACACCATACGTTAAGCTACCACTTAAAGCAGTAGCTGGCAATCTCCATAATATGGTCCTATGTGATTCAGTCCCTGGCTCTCCTCTACCCTTCCTCTTTAGTCCATGTATATTTTGGGTACTGTTAGTGAACCAAGGCACTTGGATGTAATGGTGAACAAGACGTCCAACCACTTACCTCCCTCTCTACTCTTGCACACTGGGCTGGTTGCACTGTGACTTACCCAGAGATGAGGAGATACATGTTGGGGCAAAAGCTGGTAAGACTATGGGACGGAAAGAGAGACTGGGCCCTTGGAAGGACTTTTGCGGGGAGGTAGGATTTAATCTGGGCTCAGAAGGATGTGCAAGGACACGAGGACCACTTCAGGTGTTAGAGTCGAAAGAGAAGAAGCAAGAAAGTCATGGCAAGGAGCAAGGACAGGGTCAGGTCCTTGCTGCACATTAGGAAGTGGTGGGAAGGCTGTCCTGAGAGGTAAGGCTCAGCTGTTGGATGGTCTTGAGTATAGACCAAAGACGTGTATCTTTATCTGGCAGTGATGGACATTTCCTGAAGGCTCGGAGTGTAGAAGCAACTGATTCATGATGGTGGGCTATGGGATCAAATATGCATGGGCTCGAATTTTGAAATTTTGAAATTACTTAACCTCTGAGCCTTGATTTCTTTATCTATGCAATGAAATATCCAGCTAACCACCTTATAGTGTTGTCATGGAGATTGTACACAGTAATATATATAAAATATTTAGCACGGCATTTGGCAAATAGGAAACATCCATGACAGCTGTTACTTTTCCTGATGAAGGACATGGTAAAGACTGTGCTACTTGGGATAATGAACCTTCCAGGAACAAAGATGTAGATTCACAGAGACCTAGGAATAACCAACGTGCTGACATGACAAGGTTCAGTGACCAAGTCAAAAAGTTCAGTCAAGAGCTAGATGCCAGAGTCTACTGAGCTCCAGGAACAATCAGCCTGAGGGTTTGCTGATTCTCTTTGAGAAGTTTATGCCATGACAAGAACAGGAAATAAAATCATACTGGAGGAACACTCTAGGGGTGTCCATAATCCACAGAAACTTTCTTCTGTACTTACTCATCGATGGCAATCTGCCAGTACAGTTCTCGGGTGACAGGAGTCCAGACGATCTCACCAGAATAAAGTTGGGTGTCCACACCTCCCAGGATGAGCTCTCCACCATACTCATAGGTTGGTTGGCTAGGGAGGCAAAGAGAAGAGCATGAGTTCTCACAACACACATGGCCAGGCAGCTCCTCCCTCTCCTCCACTGTCGCTCTCTCCTTCAGACACGGTGGAACCATACAAAGAGGGGTACTATCCTCAGACCTGCTCTTCAGGCTCCACCAGGCTTAAGGCATAAGGGAGAGGAGCCTCCTCAGAGGAACACCCAGAGTGTCAGAGAACTGGAAACACAGACTATGCCCATAAAGGAGGAGATGGAATTGGAGACCAGGCCTGTGAAAACAAACTATAAAAGCCTTCAGGGAAACCCTCCTGAGGACAAAGTGAGAACAAGCAGAAACCACTCAGAGAGTACCCGGAGGGGGCCTGATGGACAGAGATCTCAAGTGGGCATGATGGGGATGCTCCTGTTGTGCTCAGGTTGGTAACTAGACAGTGTTAAGAGGATTCAGGCCTCTTCTGTTCCCTACTCTGGGCCTTCCAGTCATTGAAGAAAGACATCTGGACTCAGGTCCCCTGAGGATCATGTGATTTGGAAGATGAAGCAGCAAATAAAGTTTGCCACTAAAGTTCAAGGCCTGCAGAGTAAGAAAAGTACTGGATTTGTGACCAAGGTATTTGCTTTTGAGTAATGGCTTCAGCCCTATCAATGAGTCAGACTTGCTCAGCGGTGACCACCTGTTTGAGCCTGCATTTCCTTTCTGGAAAAATGGAGCTAACAACAAGATTTTTGAGATGTCATATGAAGCGATAACTACAAGAACTCCTTTTGGAGCCAGATGTGTTACTATAAATTTCATTTCATTATAGCTCTCTTTATATCTATACTTACTGTATTGAGAAATGATAATATGGCTGGTTCTCTAGCTCTACATTGTGTGAATACAACAATCTCCACATTTACTTATAAAACGTTGAGGGATTATAGTCCATTTTCAAGAAAAGAGTCATCTTGAGATGCCTGGGTGGCTCAGTCGGTTAAGTGTCTGACTTCAGCTCAGGTCATGATCTCAGGCCGTGTCGGGCTCTGTGCTTAGAGCTCACAGCCTGGAGCCTGCTTTGGATTCTGTGTCTCCCTCTCTCTCTGTGTGTCTCCCCTGCTTGTGTTCTGCCTCTCTCTCTCTCTCTCTCTCTCTCTCTCTCTCAAAAATAACTAAACATTTAAAAAAATTAAAGAGAAAAAGAAAAGAGTCATCTTATGGCAATGCCCTAAAATAAAAATTCTAGTGCATTTAAATAAAATTCCCCTCCCAAAATATATTATGAATTTTCACAAATAGATGGATTGTATATGGCAAGTTATCCTCATTATGTCTGGATATGTTAAAACCTGTCTGATGTTGAAACCTCCCAGGGCCTCATTCACTGAGCCCTAAAGCCAAGGATACTCACCTAGAGAAGTAGAAGCTGAAGATGGGCTGGGTGAGCTGGCCCTGCTCCAGCATGTTTTCCATGACTGTTGGGCTATTCCCCACTGCCAAGTTGGGGTAGGCCATTCCCAGGATACCATCGAAGTTTGAATAGTAGAAGGGGTTGCTAGGTTCAATCTCACTCAGACCAAACTCCTGGTTATTGACGACAATGTTCTGAACCTGAGACGAGCAGAAAGAAAACATGAACAATTCAGGTAGACAAGTCCTTCCCAGATTTAGGTGTCCAGGGAATGGTCCTAGACCCTTTTCAGGTAGAGGAAGTTGGCTTCATACATGCTTAGCTCAGTCCTAGGCGGGGCGGGGGGGGGGCATGGAAAAAGAAGGGACAACAGCATCACTCAACCTCGCGTGTCTTGGAAAGAAGAGTGTGGGTGCTGGAAAAGCAGAGGCCATTTTTTTTCGGAGTTAGAGTTTTCACTTCCAGGGACAGTAAATTGACAGTGGATGGTCTTATATTGAACAATCTGTGTGCACGAATGATATAGGAACTGCAGGTGCTTGATGTGAAGAAAAGAAAATGGTGAAAGGAGGGTCTTCAAATGTCCAGAGTGAAGTCACGTGGAGGAGGAAGCAGATGTGCTCCAGGTGGTTGAAGAGGGCAGGTAGGACCAAGGGGCAAAGTCATGGGGAGGCACACGGTAAAGACTCTGCAGCAGTCAGGACTGCTCTGGGGCAATTTTCGTCTTGGGAGAAAGGGTTAATTAGACAACCTGTGGTATCTTTTCCAATAATCAGCTTCTGAAAATTTGTACCTAATTCGTAATCTTGGATATCTCTGACAGCTTAAAGCTCTAGAAAAGGGGAGCCAAACGGCAGACTCACAGAAAGATGAGAACAGCACTTACAGTCACGGTGTCATATCCCAGGACCACAGTCAGGCTGCCACTTCCATAAGAAAGTGTGTAGGTTTGGCCATTGTTTTGGTAGGTGGAAGAACTGCTGGGGTTGAATCTGTTGTGATTGGCTGTGCAAAGAGACAATGGAATGTTAGTGTCAACACATTTTCCAAAATACTTGGAGGACGCTGACCCTTGATGACCTGAGACCATCAGACCAAGCCTGGGTTTGGGCTTCAGCCTCAGATCCTTTGTGCTGAAGACCATCAATAGCCCTAGAAAAGTCTGTCCTCTTGGGAAACAGATGTTGCCCCAATTCCTCCCAACCTACCATTTCCTGAAACATGGGTCAACTCAAAAGTGGCAGGAATTAGACCCACGGGAGAGAGCTAAGGAAAGGGATCAATATAGAAAGGAATGGAAGCCTTGGTCTACCTCTGTCTCTCTTCAGAAATGCAGCACTTGTGAAATGTAGACCAAGAGCAAGATCTCCAGATGTTCTGAATTTAAGGAGGCTGAGATCATGGGTACGCACCAAGAACTCTGGACTTGGATGCTGAGCTTGTGCTCAATCCTGACTCTGTGCCACCCTCTGCTCCTATCCGTGTGTGGGTGGTGATAGCGGTATACTCACAGCAGGCCTGGCTCTGACAGTAGGTGGAGGGCACCCACAGGTTGGAGGAACCCGTGTCAAAGAGGACCAGGAAATTTTGTGGTGGTGTCCCAATGCTGATCTCTCCAAAGTAGTAGGACTGCAAAGAAAAGTTTGTTACCCTGATTAAGCAGCCAAGCCTAGTCCTAAGAATTGTAGTGAAGTTCACTCATTAGAAGTCACACTGAGGCCAAATTATGTTCTTCTCTTTCCAGGAATTCTCTTTTACCCCTGGAGCCAGATCCCCTCAATATTCTCCATTTTTGTCCTTCACTGCAAGACTTTGATCAGGTGAGAATTAGTCTGTCAAGACAATCTCTTCTTCCTAATGGGTTTTCTCCTTTGCAATAAGGTGGTATCTCCATGGGTTGGCCGTTCTATGCCAGAACAGGCAAAGCTGGGGAAGCAATCATTTTTTTCTCCATTACCAGTGTCCATTCATCTTCCCCACGTCACACACACACACACACACACACACACACACACACACACACACCCCTCTTTCTCTTCCAGTGTTAGATATTTCTGCACCATTCTTCTCCCTCTGGTGACATAGTAGCCAAGGTACCAGGAAATAAAAATGAGAGACAGCATGAAAAGCAAGAAGTAAACTTCACTGTGACATAGTTTGAGTTTTAAGTGAATTTTGGCCAGTCATGTCATTGACCTGCCTTTTCATCCACCATCTATAGAAAGTGGGCCTTGAAATAGGAGATTCCTATAGTGGCTTCTAGATCTGACACTCATGTAACATCTCATCAAAGATAGTCCATGGGACACCAGTGTGTTGAGATGCCCTGAGCAGACACTGCAGTCTCAAGAACATTCAAATACTTGCTCTGAGCACCAGTGTATGTTCCCAAATGCGGAGATATATAGCATCCAGAGCTACTGGAGATTGTGCCTGGCAGCTTTGCATGTGCTTTCCTTCTTTCCTCTGAAGCTCATCACTAAGACTTCCTTTGGATTGCTCAGTTGACTGGAATATAGTTACTCTGAATCTCCTGACCATAGAAATGGAACTTTAGAGAGTGATTCAGTAATGAGAGAAAAGAAGGAAAGAAAGGGAATACAATAGTGTTAAAAGGTACCAACTCATAAGTTCTCCAGATACTTCCCATAGGAAGGAGAGACTTAGGTTTAGTAAAAAGTCCAAAATCAGAGCCAATGAGAGATCTACATGAGCATCTGAGAATGGTTATCAGCCAAGGGTTGTGGACACCACCTCCCCCTTCACTTACATCCAGGTAGTTGGTGAAGGGCTCGTAAGCAACAGCATCATTACCGAAAAGATACTTGGACGCTGGGTCAACCTTCGGGTGGTTCTTCAGGAATGTCTCTAGTACACCCCGCTCTTCCATCACCTGGCGCATGGACTTGCCTTTCTTCAGAATGATTCTGCAGAGAAAAGGACAAACAAAAGAGTGAGCCTCACCTTCCCCATTAAAGCAATCCTTTCAGTGATCTGATGGGATTTTCAACCCTCCTTAGTACTCTACTCAAGAAGAGCATCTTATTAGAAATCCTCCTGGATTTTAGTGAGTTCTGGCCACTGCAGTCACCCCAGAATTTCCAGCCTGAAAATACACTA
Source organism: Paguma larvata (assembly GCA_030068075.1). Lineage (NCBI taxonomy): Eukaryota > Metazoa > Chordata > Mammalia > Carnivora > Viverridae > Paguma > Paguma larvata. The sequence continues at coordinate 91,236,487 of CM057833.1, forward strand.
CAAAATATATTTGGGGTTTTCTGCTTACACATTGTTTATACAGAATAAATATCTGTTCCATCCCAGTCCTTCCTCTAAGGTTTATGGATATTGTACGTCCTTCCTTCTTGGCCAACAAAACACCAATCCACCTTTGAACACACACACGCGTGCGCACACACACACACACACACACCATCCATTGTAAGTCTTAGTTCCCTGGGTTTTTCAGTTCATGGTACCACACTATGATCTGAGTGCCTCTTCCTGAGAGCTGTAGGGGAAGGCCTTTACTCTACCATAGCTTCTGATGTTCCGTCAGGACTGAAGCTGAATCCCCATACTCACCTTTCCACACCCTCTGAGAGGTGTAGACAAACCAACACCAAGATGAGGATCTTCATGGTGCTGATTTCAATGGCCCACAGACGTAGGACACAGTGGCAGACCCGAGGGTTGGGACACACAGAGGGAGATTGGGACTCTCTTTTATACTCTGATCACTCTGCTCCTTTCATCTGAAAGCATGTGAGTTTCTTAACCTTTGTACCAGCTTGTGCCCCTACATGTCCATTGATTCTGTTTGTTTTTCCCTCTGGTAAGTAACAGGGCCTTTCATATCCACTCTGTAGTCAATTTAAAAGCAATTAGTGGCTTTGCTGATGGAATCCATAGATTAGGATGTGATAACAAATGTGAAATACACCGGGGACAAGGGATCCTGGTGCCCACATCTACTGGGAAATGGGTGCTGGCAACTTCTGCCAAAACAATGGAACATTTTGTGCTTTGGCTCCAAAGCCCATGTGCTTTTTGGAGATTTACAATAGGCTCTCCACTTCTTCCCCTTTTCCTTCTCGTTCCCCTCATCAGACTCGTCTATAGTCTCCTGTATGCGATTCTCACAGTCCATGACACTCTGATCTTTATTTTCAGTTTCTTAGTTCGCAATGCGCCAACACTTATGGAATCTCTTCTCTGTCCTCACCTCTGCGCTAAGCTCTGGGAGTGCAAAGACAAATCAGAAATGGTCCTTGTATGCAAAATCGGCATCCTGTCAGTGATGGACAAATGACCTAATTACAGGAGGATGCGATCACCCTAGCATTCACATACGTGTCGAGGGAACAAGAGTGAGAAGAACGCTATAATAAAGCAAGCGGAGACCAGGAGTGATAGCTCCAGGCGGGATGGAAAAGCCTTCAGAGAAGAGGTAAGATTTGAGGAAGGATCCTGCCGGACGGTAGATGAGAAAGGAAGGAAAGTGGAAAAGCCACGGGAGGGAGAAGCAAAGCCTGGGCGAGGGCACCAGGAGCGAAGTGACGTGATGGAGTCAGAGAAGGTCGTGACCAGCGTGGCCAGAAGAGCAATTCTCAACGTGGCTCCTCGCAAGCCGGGACCCAGCCGAAGGACCGGCACTGGGGCTGTGCAGTCCTCCCCATTTTAACTGTAGCTCTGGAAAGTGCATTCTACTCGAGACCCGTTGCAATGGAAAGGACTGGAATGCTAAAATAGGAATACTCTTGATTCTGATGTGTGCATTCAGTATCCACAGTATTTTAACTTCTAGTCCATCGAACTATTTTGTTATCAGCTTCATACGGAAGGAGCACACCTTGGAGCACCTGAGTCAGACTCCTGGAGCACAGCACTAGGCGTCTACACGGACATGGCCAGGTGCTGAGGCGGACCTGGTATGCCACGCTAGGCAGTATGGACTGTATTCCGTAAACAGTAAGAGCTTATTAAGTTTTTTTAATCCTGAAAATGACCCACTTAATGTCCTGTATACACTTTGCTAGTTTCCAGATTGTAGTCTTTTAGAAGCATGAGGTGAAAGAGGCCAGTTTACGAAATGATTCCCTGCGTAAAGTTGTAGCCGCACAGGAGATTATTGGAACTTTGTCATGAATCGACTCCTGAACACTTTGAGCTATCGAATGTTTAAAAATAGGGGCGCCTGGGTGGCTCAGTCGGTTAAGCAGCCGACTTCAGCTCAGGTCATGATCTCACGGTCTGTGAGTTTGAGCCCCGCCTCAGGCTGTGTGCTGACAGCTCAGAGCCTGGAGCCTGCCTCAGATTCTGTGTCTCCCTCTCTCTCTCCCTGCCCTTCCCCTGCTCATGCTCCATCTCTATGTCCCTCAAAAATAAATAAATGTTAAAAAAAAATTAACATTATAAAAATATTTTTAAAGTTTTTTAATGTTTAGTTTTGAGAGAGAGAGAGAGATACAGAGTACACGCTGGGGAGGAGCAGAGAGACTCAGTACACGTTGGGGGGTGGGGGGCCGAGAGACACAATATCTGAAGCAGGCTCCAGGCTGTAAGCACAGAGCCCAACGCGGGGCTCGAACTCTCGAACCACGAGATCATGACCTGAGCCAATATCAGCCACTTAACCAACTGAGCCATCAGGCACCCCAACTTAATTTTCTGTGCAAAGGTATTCTAATTGCTTTTCTTCTTCTCTCCTAGTTTCTGTCCTACCTACAGAGGAAAATGTAACCCTGCACGCTGCTGCCCCCTGGTGGCAATATTCCTAACTCAACAAAAACAGGGTCTGAGAACCTTTTATGTGACTCTTCAAAAGTCAAATGAGAAAGTGCCCATAGCTCCTAACATGGTGTCCGCAGCTCACCTTCCTGTGCGGAGACTACTGGCGCCCGCTCATTGGTCATGCCTGCGGAGCCCGCGTCCTGCCCCCTTGCCCTGCCCCCTCGCCCACACGCGTCAAGCCTCGCCAGGCGTTCCTGGGACTCAATCGCACACCCGTGCCTCTGGCCACTTGCCAGCCCTTATCACTCCAGGCTCCCTTCCTGCACTTATTGAGGCTTCTTTGCAGTGAAATATTAGTATACGAGCTCTTGGAGTCTGTTTCCTCCGCAGGAGATGAAATGTGTGTGAAGCAGGAAGCAGCCGCCGCGTGCCCCCAGAGGTACAGCATCTGAGTACTCGTCTTCTCTCTCCCGCTAGCGAGTCAGGGTTCTTGAAATATCACCCACTGTCCTCAGCCCAGCGGCCTCCACTCAGAATCATCACGCAGAATTATCCCCCCGGAGAGGGCAGCGTACACAGGCCTCCATCCCCTTAGTCCAGGGGTGCTCGGGTACCTTCTCTTCAAGGTATTGGTCTATTTGGAAGTCACTGCTGTAGCCCCTTCTAGTGGTCCAAGGAGGAAATACATTTTTGGATACACATATTTTTATATTAACCAATCCATATATATATATGTATATATTTTTTAAATCATGATTTCATACTGCTTACTTCTGAGTCTAATGCCACAGGGTTTATTCTAGCCTTTTCCATTTTCCTATTTGTAACTTATTTCTCCGACAGTAAGAAACATGGTCTTTCTTATCCCCAGTGGCTTTCCTTTTGTGTTTAATCCTGGAATACACAGAAAATAGTTCCAGAACTGCCGCCTTATATGCCTGTAAAAAGCAAATTTGCTAGAGGCCAGTATTTGTCTATAGTTCCTTTATCTTTATCTTTTCAATATATAGGCAAGATGCCATTTTCCAGAGTGACTAAGGTTGGTTTTCTTTCCTAATTCCTTCAGTGGGATCATATTGCTGGTGCGTTTTTAATATGTTAAATACGTTTGTTACTGTTCGTGCTTTAATTTTGAGTTGCTCCAGCACCACCGCGACCATCCTTGATTTTATTTATTTGTGGAATGTGAAACGTTCTCATGGTTCGAAAAGTCAGAATGACACAAGCACGCGTTCTCAGGTGAGTGTCAACCCCCCAATCCTTTGTACCCCATTCCTGATCTCCCATTCCCTCCACACCCTCCTCACTCCACCCCTGCAGGTACCAATTCATTATTTCCATGTTTATCCTTTCTGTACTACTCTGTGCACGAATGAGCAGACGTGTGTATTTTCCTATGCCCCCTTTCTTCTTCCATGGAAGGTAGTGTACTACTCATGTTCTTTTGCACTTTTGTTCTCTTGACAATAATATAGATGCTGTTTAAATGATGTGCTTAGATGACAACACCAAGAGAGCGTGAGTGTAGATACGGGAGAAAAGGGACGGGGGAAGAGACTTGGAACTCCCCAAGATCAAGAAAGTAGAAATAAGCATAGAACACGGTGAAGGAATGACCAGGTAAAATCAAAATCACGAAGCCTAGTCAAGAAACTGGGTCATCGGGGCGCATGGTGGCTCAGTCTGTTAAGGGTCCGACTTCGGCGCAGGTCATGGTCTCACAGTCTGTGAGTTCGACCTCCACATCCGGCTCTCTGCTCTGAGCGCAGAACCCACTTCAGGTCCTCTGTCTCCCTCTCTCTCTCTGCCCCTCCCCCACTCACTCTCTCACTCACACGCACCTTCTCTCTCTCTCTCAAGCATAAATAAACATTAAAAAAAAAAAAGGAAGAGTCTCGAGGAGGACAAAGTGACCAGGTGTGTCAGTGCTGCCGCTGTGTCAAGGTCTCCCATCCAAGTACTAACCAGGCCCGACCCTGCTTAGCTTCCGAGATCAGACGAGATCGGGCGCGTTCAGGGTGGTATGGCTGTAGACTGCTGTGTCAAGGAAGACCAGAAGTCAGACTTGACTACTGTATTTAACAGCGTGGGCATCACCAGTGACCTTGGCGGGAGTAGTGCTGAGGTATTAATGGGAGGAGACGTTACACTGGAGTGAAATAAGAGCATTGTGGGAGTTTGCCCTGGAAGAGATTCCGGCTTTGACCACCAGCGTTCAGGACAGAGAGGGAAGCAACATAAGCCACGCCGGAAAACACCGGCCTGGGCTAGACCCAAACGCCCTCCTTCCAACAACAGCAGGAGGGGAAAGCGAACTTGAAAGGCAGAAGCTGACAATTGCATTGCTCTGGTCGTTTCGAGAAAAGAACTCCAGGAGACTCAGATGGATTCTTGTGTTTCCAGTTTATTTGACAGAAAAGAGATGAACGCACTGTGGCTCTGGGGCCTGCTCAGACCCAGGAATGGTTTCTGAATGTCTGGGTGAGAGCAGCTCCCGTCAGAGGACCTACAAGAAAAGCTAAGGGCTTTCCCCAGCTTCTGCCCTCAACAGAGCTTAGGCTCCTTGACCCACAGCAGAGTTTTCTGGGTTTTCTTTCTTTAGAGAGAGAGAGAGCACTTGTTGGAAGGGTCATCGAACTGACAGAGGCATCGTTCCCAAGAACGAGCACACAGGGGTTGTTGAAAGCAAGCGGAGTGTGCCCTGGGGCTAGATGACAGGGCCAGATGATGGCTTCCTGCTTTCAGCTTCTGTCTGAAGGCCAACGTAACCCACTAGGTGGTCTGTGTCCCCCTCAGCAGTGATGGGCTCTCCTCTAAGAGTCTTGGTCTGCCTGTCAGGAGTGCCTGTCATATTTCCAGAGGGGGTAGTCATCATTTCAGGGGCTACAGCCCTCTTCCCAAGGGGCATGATCTTCTCTCCAGGGGACTTAGCCTGACTATGCATAGAAGCCATAACGGCCTCTCCGAGAGTCATGGTCTCTCCCAGGGTCCCCATCTTCTGAGACATAGTTTCGCTTGTAGGGTTCACGATCTCACTTTTGTGGCCTCTAGTCATATCTGCATACTTCCTATGGGGGTTAGAAGCCATAGACTTTCCTCCCGAGGACAACAGCCCCATATCATCGGTTACGGTTGGCCTCTCAGGGTCGGTTCTTGAAGACTTCATAGTAGTTAAGAGCCAAAATTTTGGTGAAGGAGTTGAGCTGACGTCTAGAGAAAACCATCAGAACAGAATAAGACTCCTACCGCTTCCTTCCCATCCTATTAATTACTGGCAGGACTACAACCACTCCCGGGCTAAAGTACTTGCTCCCAAAATCCAGAATCTTGAGGGCATGGATAAAATCCCACCGTAATGAAGCCTTGCTCCCTCACCTTATCCTGTTGACATGATCCCAGGCACCTATGGGCACTCGGCAGATTTATATTTCTGGGCCCCAAGAAACCTGCCAGTTTTCTATGCTGACGGCCTCATTTTGACCTCACTGATGGCACCTTCGGCAAGACCTTACGGCCCCCAAGTCCTAATAACACAAACCTCCTGTTGCCCCCCCAAGGTAGAAGGCACCAGGAACAGCACGGAGGGCAAGGAGGCCACTCTAGACAACACTTTGTAAAGAACTGCGTTGGAGTCCCATCTCTGCCCTTGACTAGCAGTGTTGCCTTTCTGAGCCCCACTGTCCTTGTCCGTAAAATGATAGTTATAAATCATCTCAAAGAATGTTTCAGCTGTAGCATGCCAGATTCCACCTCCTAACTGCCAGGGCAGTCTCTACTATCAAAGAGGTATGAACAGAAATCTGACTTCCTTTTTTGGCCCTGGTCCCATGAAAGCAGGAGAAAGCAACAGAGAAATAAACTGACATGCATTGAGCGCTAACACCGAGCCAGTAGTTTTCATTCCTCATCTCGTATAGTTCTGAAAATAATGTCCTGAGTATAAGATCATCCCCGTTTTACAAATAGGGAAAATAAAGCTCCGAGTGTCAAATGGAGCTTGCCCCTATATCAAGAAAATGGACCGGTCTAACACCAAAGCTTAATCTCTTCCTTCAACGTCATGCCATCTCACCAAAGCCTTCAGATCTAACAGAAGGCGCCCACCCGATGCCTGATTATACAACTCCCAACCCCACTTCCAAGCCGTAGCTACTTACCAGCCCTCAGCAGCAAACGATGCAACTCGGAGACCAGGGGGAAAGGGCCATTGCCACAGAAAGTGCCCTTGACATCATCCAGGTCCAATGTCCACACCATGGCTCCCCCAAACTTCTCCTCTTTTATGAACCTTGCCTGAAAAAGTAGTAGTCAGTCAACCTGCTATGCCGGCCATCCCCCAGACTGGGTACAATGTCAAAACGGTCGGCAGTACATCCAGTGTTTGAACCTAGCCTTGACCACTTACGAGCTAAGGGATCTTGAAAAGGTAACACAAAACTTCGCCTCATTTGTAAAAAAGGGATAACAACATTCCAGTGCTTTCGGAACAAAGAATCCTTACAAGCATATGCCACAGCGTGGATGGAACTCGAAGACATTATGCGGAGTGAAATAAGCCCATCGCGACAGGACAAGTATGGTAGGTAAGTAGAGGTACTTAGAGTAGTCACGTTCACATAAGTGGAAAGCATAGTGGTGATCGTTACTGGGGCTGGGGGAGAAGGGAATGGGGTTTCAGTTTGGGAAGATTAAAAAGTTCTGGAGATTGGGTGCCCGGGTGGCTCAGTCGGTTCAGTGTCCGACTCACGATTTCAGGTCAGGTCATGATCCCAGGGCCAAGGGATCAAGCCCCACATTGGGCTCTGTGCTGAGCATGGAGCCTGCTTACGATTCTCTCTCTCCCTCCCTCCCTCCCTCCCTCTCTCTCTCTCTCTGCTTCTCAGCCCCTTTTCCCTGCTCTGTCTCTCTCTCTCTAAAAAAAAAAAGTTCTGGAGATAGATAGAAGGTGGTGATAGCTACACAACAATGTGACTGCACTTAATGCTGCTGAACTGGACGCTTAAAAATGGGCCAAATGGCAACTTTTATGTTTATGTATATTTTGCCACAGTTTTAAAAACGATTTTTTAAAAAAGAATTCCTACGCGTAAAATATTTGGATCAAAACCTTGCACATAGAAAATGTGACTGCCTGCTCCTACACTTCACAAAAATTCTCTGCCCCACCCAAATCCTTCTTTGAACCTACTTTGAATGAGCTTTCAGGACCCACGGCGCCTCTCCCTATACCATTATCTCCTCCTGCTGCTCACCTCCCTGAGGAAGCCTGCCTTGACATTCCTACTCCTGACCCATATTAGTGATATTTATGGAGCGCTTAGCGTGATCTATCTCATGTTGGTATTTATCTGTTGTGAAGATATCGGGCCCAAGCAGAAAAGAAGAAACTGTTGGCCAAAATATGCATAAACCGAGAGAAGTCCTTTCTCCCCTCAGAACCAAGACTCCTTTTCTTCCAAAGAAGAGGGTTGGTGGGGGGGAGGGGCGCCAGGGTGGCTCAGTCAATTAAGCATCTGACTCTTGATCGCGGCTCAGGTCATGATCTCTCGGTTTGTGAGTTCGAGCCCCACATTGGGCTCTGTGCTGACAACGTGGAGCCTGCTCAGGATTCTGTCTCCCTCTCTCTCTGCCCGGCCCCCACTTGTTCTCTAGCTCTCTCTTAAAAATAAAAATTAAAAGAAGGAGGAGGAGGAGGAGAAGGAGGAGGAGGAGAAGGAGGAGGAAGAGGAGGAGAGGAAGAAGAAGGAGAAGAGGGTTGGATAGATGGGTTTAGGAAACGCCAGTTAGGTCAGACATGCCTGAAACTCACCTGATCTTGTCAACCTCACCTTTTCGTCCTCTACCCAGTACACACACACACACACACACACACACACACACACACACACACACACGTTTTACAGATAAGAGCCTCATGGAAGCCAGAGGGAAGCTATATGCCAGAGCAGGAAAGGACCAAGGTCGTACCTTGTCTCTGAAGCTCCGGACATCGTCATAGCCAACCCACGCATGCCCCTTGTAGGCATATGGGACAGACTGATCATTAATCCAGCGCTTCGTCGCTTTCTGGAGAAAGGAGCAAATCTGCCAGGAGAATTACCGGGTCAGTTCTGGGAAGCGCCATGGAGAGAAGCACCAGCAGGCAAACCGCTCTTTTCCCAGGGACAAAGAATCCAAGAATCCCCTCGCCAGGCAGTAAGAAGAGGTAGACCAAAGAGGGAGGGGAAAGCCACTCACAAAAGACCTCCTCTCTTTTCCGAGCAAAGTCCTACTAAAATATACTCCTTTCTCTAATGTCCATGACGGAAAGAGAGAGAGAAGCAAGGAGCGGCTGACATCCTTAGAAATCAAGTCAGGGCTTGCTAAATAAAGCCAATATCAAACTGCGAACGGTAAACTATCTGACCCTTGACCAAACCTGTATCTTTTTCAGAGTTACTGTCAACAAACCTCTCCTATCTTCTTTAGAAATCAACATGAAGGGGCCCAGTCTCCGAGACTCCAAACCAGCTTGTGAACCTCTAATAAACTTAAGGTTTCTCAGAGGTAAGGAGAACTGGCTTGTTACAATCAATCAAGCATGTGAGTGTTGACTAGGTGCCCGGCTGTTGTGCTAGAAACCATATACCACAAAGAAGCAGAAGTATTCAAAATGGTTGCAGAAGCTAATGTCTGAGCCTTTTCTCTTTCTTTGTTTCTTTGTTTCTTTCTTTGTTTCTTTCTTCGATTCTTTCTTTGTTTCTTTCTTTGTTTCTTTGTTTCTTTGTTTTTTTCTTTCTTTCTTTCTTTCTTTCTCCTTCCTTCCTTCCTTCCTTCCTTCCTTCCTTCCTTCCTTCCTTCCTTCCTTCCTTCCTTCCTTTTTCTTTCTTTCTTTCTCTCTCTCTCTCTCTCTCCCTCCCTCCCTCCCTCCCTCCCTCTCTCCCTCCCTCCCTTCCTTCCTTCCTTCCTTCCTTTATTTTTTTCTTTCTTTCTGTTCTTTAAAGGTTCTGTCTCTCAAACATCTCTCTGGTCTATAATGTCTTTCAAGATCATTATTTCAACCATGCCATCCCTCATAACCACGCTTCACTGGATTAGCGGGAAAACATCTCTAGCCAGTCAGCACAGAGCACTGCGCCTCCACTCCTACCTAAGGCCCCCACGCCCACCACGTGCCTCTGTACCTGCCATCCTTGGCCTGCGGGACCCTTCCCTCCTGTCATCCCTGCCCCTCAGGGTCATTCCTGTGCTCCGAAGCTCTGCTCTAAAGCTACCTGCTCCATGAGACCTTTCTAGATCCCTAGGCCACACACCCTATGCCTCTTATTGTCCTCTCTTGTGTTTTACATTCCCTTGGGTCCATGTCTCCTCCACTCGGTAGCAAGCTTTGTTGAGGTGGGGATTCGGGGGGTAGGATTGGGGTAAGAAGAGAGAATCCGTCGTGGAAGATGTCTTGGAACTGCTTCAACATAACCTCATGGTGAGAGGGAGGGAGCCAAGGAGCGGAGATGAAACAAGATGGGCCAAGAGTGGTTAGAGATCGAAGCTGGCGAGGGGTAGGTGGTAGTGGCAGAGAAAGGGAGGAGGCGATACTATTCTTTTACTTTTGCAAATGTTTGAAATTATATACATTTCAAGTACTAATAGTTTTTATTGAGGCCGGATGGTAAGTCAGGATTGACTTGGGTAACAGTTAAGATTCTCTTTGGCGGTGAAATATCTGTCCCCTTTCATTTAGACTTCACCCAGCCCCTCATCCCTTCCAAGGAGCTCAAATAACTTCTCAAATAAAGAGGGAACTATCCCAGGCAGTGAATTTCTCTTGCCCTAGTAAGCCACCTCCTTGTCCTCCAGCCCTCACCCTTGCCTTTGCCTAGTTGTCTTTGCTCTTGCCCCAACAGAGAGGATGGAGGAGCCCCGACTACCAGAGAGGCCCCTATTCCTGTCACCTCATAATAAGCCAAGAAGCCTTCTTGCTTGGTGTACTTTCCTGAAAGTGCGACTCCCGCAGCTTTGGCCCGTAGCCCATTCGTAGAGGCTTCGAGGAGGTTAAAGGTCCGTCCATAGGTGGGGAACCCCATAAGGAGCTTCTCTTGGGGTGCTCCCAGATTCCGCCAGCAATTCATGGAATATGCCTGCAGGTGGGAAGAACACAAACTCCTCCTTGTGCCTGAGAGTCAAAGGTCCGGGCTCAGCGGCAGGTGTCTGGGCCCCTTGAGAGATTTCCTTACCGCAGATTTGGAGCCTTGAGGCAAGGAGAACAAGGGGCTGTTGTGTCCTGTGAACTTTTCCCAGCTTCCATGATAGTCATAGGACAAGACATTGATGAAATCCAGGAGTCTGCGAGGGCAGCGGGAGGAGATGGGAAGATTGGGCTAACCAGATTTTCAAGTCAGATCGCCAGAGGACTAACTAGCTGGCTGGCTGTGCGCCGGCCACTCAAGCTTCTCCCCTCTTTCGGCCTGGGGTGCCTGCCCCTCTGTGCCATCCACTCGAGATGTGTCACCGCAGCAAAATGCTGGTTAGGGACCCCCGTGCCTGAGGCCCCGGGCCATCCTGAGAGTTTCCCCAGAAGCAGACAGGGGTCAGACAAGAAAACATACTCACGCCTGACACAAGCACCAACGGAGGTCACGTACGTTGTCATGAGGAAGGCAGTGCTGCCCCACAGCAGCTAAAGAGCTTCCGTCCTTCCACCATTCAAGACACCGGTGAACCCACCTCTTCCAGAACACTTTCAGGATGACCAAGTGTAACTAAGTACTGACCAGGCCACCAGGGCACCGGAGTACAAAGATTCCATCATTTAATTTTAATCTGGCCATTGGCCTCATCATTTAATTTTAATCTGGCCATTGGCCTCCATTTTAGAGCGGAACGAGTTGAGACTCTGAGGTTAACTAACCGGCCTAAGGTCACCCAGCTGGCAGACCAATGCTGACAAACTCTCCCACGGGGTCCCTCCCTTTTGTCCCCACGCTGAAACCGGGCTCCCTGGGGTGATCGCACACTGACACACCCCACCCTCCCTTTTGTTCTGTGTCGGTGTCAGCTCCTCATCTGTAAATCCTGGACTCTTTGAGGTTCAAGAAAAGTAGCCCAGAACTGGCATGTCCAGAAAGAGTGAGCGATGCGTAATTCTTTTAACTTTATAGCTTTTTTACAGAGACCCGTGCTCTGAGAGCCAGGCTTGGTGGGGCATTCCCATTTTTGTTTTCGTGGCAGTGGCTGCTAACTCATCTGTCTTCTCTGATGCCGGCCGTGTGGCACACAGCGTGTGTCTCCAGCTGGACCCGGGGACGGCAGACGCCAGGCCCCTGGTTTTCTCTCCTGGGAGACTCAGCAAAGGGCTTTGCAGAAGACTCTGGCCACGGTGATGAGACTGTGGGCACTGGCCCTACGGCTCTGTCTGGCCTCCTAAAGAAACCGATCCTTGTCCCCACCTGCGTTCCTCTGCCACCCCAACCCCCCAGACTTGCACGTGGAGAGCTCACACGCAGAGTGTTTGTGCAACGCTACGGTTCCGAGGTTCTGAGCGTGATGGGCCTCCTTCCCTCCCGCCCCACCAGGCAGCACCCACTCACTTTCCCAGAAGAGGGACGTCATAAGCGGTTTTGATGATCTGTTCGTCCCCAGAGACGGCGGCAGAGAGCAGCAGCCTGGGACGGCTGGTCCGCCGCGCCTCCTTCTGGAAGGCAACCCGGAGCTCCTGCCAAGAAAGAGGCGGACCCAGAGACCCAGAGAGAACAGTCAGGGAAAGAAAGTATCCAGGATATCTTTGTTTAGAGAGCCCCTTGAGCCAGGCTCTAGGGACACAAAGGTGAGTCAGATACAGCCCCTGCCCCAGGCTTGCGAGAGAGGCAGCCCTGAGCCAACGTGCTAAGTGACTTAATAGAGGGGCGGCAGGCAGACCCGCTCAGGAGCACTGGCTGCCCGAGGGAGGCCAGGAAGCTGCAAAGAGGAGGCATCACTTGGGCTGCAGTGCCGGAGCAGGACCTGGATGTGACAGAGAAAACGAGCCATCACAAAGACTCCTGCTCTTTTGCCTGACACGTCTAGGATGGCAGCATAAGAACATTCTGCTGCCGGCTCTCCTGCCCCTGCCCCCACCTGGCCTTCTGCCCCTCCTCCACCCCAAGTCCAGATATGATAAAAGGAGAATCGTTTCTGGATTCTGAGCTGCCAGACTTGGCCTTACTTCGATTAAGAGGAGAAAAGCCCATCGGTCGTTCACAGGACTGTCCCTCTCTCCAGGGTACAAGAAGAAGAGGTCCAGACCATCAAAGTTATGTGTCCTCAGGAGGGATATAGCTGAATCGATAAACCTTTCCCGGTTGGCCGATGTGGAGAGCATAGCGGTGAATCTGCAGGAGACCGGGGATGAGGCAAGGAAGGCTTTCCTCAGCACCCCCACCCCCACCAAGCCCCTTGGTTTGCACTGCAGAGGGCCCACAGACATGGCTGGAGGAAAGGAAGAAATTCTCAACCCTTCTTAAAAGCCTCTCCCAGCCCTAGGGGCTAAATACCCAGGGATGGAGAATTCAGGGACCAGCGAGGGGCCGCAGAGTCTCACCTGGTTGTGCCAAAGTTCCACCCCCCAACGGACAGCAGTGTTTTCAGATTCCTGTTCCTGTGATGCGGGAGAGAGGGAGGTAAGCCGGGTCCCCACTCCAGGGGGGACCCTGGGGAACAGTGGGAGGTTAAGGGGGAGGGGAGCGAAAGGGGAAGTCAGGTGGAGGGAGGGAGAGAGAACAGCAGAGCAGAGACAGAGAAGAAAAGAAAGGAAAAGAGGCGAGAACATTCGAGAATGTTCGACCCATGCGTCGTTCGAACCCATGCGTCATCCCAACCCGACCTCCCAGGCAGTCCAAAGTCCACCAAACTCGGCCACATTTCATGGCGCTCTCATGCAAAGGAAAAGAAGAAGTAGTTTAAAAATGTTTCTCTTCCCTGTTTTCATCGTCCACAAATATGTATTAATTACTTTGTGCCGTTGATTGCTTTAGGTGCTGGGTTGTGATACAACAGAGAACAAGACAGACAAGCTCCCTCCCTGCTCTCAGGGAGCTTGTGGTCTAGTGACATGAGATTTCTGCCCTAGCCTTCTATAACCATTAGCACAATGACGGACCTCTCCTCAGACGGAGAGGGAACCCAAGAGCTCTGGGGACAGGAATACAAGTACCAGTTCTGCGCAAGGCACTCGCCTAACCACTGGTACGCAAACATATAGGGGACACCGTCCCTTCATTTGCAGGGCTTGCTGCCTGGGGGCTGCAGGTGACAAATGGTAATAGAGACGCTAGCATCTGTGAAGCGTCTGTGGTATGCAGGCCATCCTTGAAGCATTTTTTTTTTTTTTTGGCGTTTTTAATTTTTATTTAATTTTTTTTTATTTTTTTAATGTTTATTTATTTTTGAGAGAGAGACAGAGTATGGGCAGAGGACAGTCAGAGAGAGAAGGAGACATAGAATCTGAAGCAGGCTCCAGGCTCTGAGACGTCAGCACAGAGCCCGACGCGGGGCTCGAACTCACAGACCGTGAGATCATGACCTGAGTCAGAGTCAGATGCTTAGCCGACTGAGCCACCCAGGGACCCCTTTTGGCATTTTTTAAACATCTTTAAAAGTTTATTTATTTATTTTGAGAAAGAGAGAAAGCTTGAGTTGGGGAAGGGCAGAGAGAGAGGGAGAGAGAGAGAGAGAGAGAGAGAGAGAGAACCCCAAGCAGGCTCCACACTGTGAGTACAGAGCCTGATGCATGGGGCTCAAACCCACAAACCATGAGATCATGACCTGAGCTGAAGTCAGATGCTTAACTGACTAGCAGGCGCCCCCCCCCTTGAAGCGTCTTAATAGCCTTAGTACATGAACTCCTCCCACCGGCTTGAAGGGTAAGCTGGGGGTTGCCAAGCAGAGGCAACAGAGGCAAGGAGGCAGGAATGAGCTCAGGGCGTTATTCATCAGGGGCTTCTCAGGCAGGGAGGCCCCTGAGCCCCACTCGAGAGAAGGCTAGGACCAGAAGAATCAGAAGGAAGCTGGTGAGTTACAAGAGAAATGGGCTTAATTTTCTTCTGTTTGTAAGCTCTGAAAATACGACCCCCACAGGCAATTGCACACACCGCTCCTTGAGCTTGTTGAACTCTGGGTAGGTCGTTTTCTGGTCCCGGAAATCCTTAGCAATGATCCGATCGTTGTTCATCGAAGCAAAGGCAAATATCAGGTGGGTACAGAGCAGCGGGTCCAGGTCACGGGGCAAGACCGAGGCAGGGCCAGGTCGGCTCTGTGCCCAGCCGGCAAAATAACACACCAGTTTGTAGGCAGCGCCTGGCGAGGGAGGACATGCATTAGTTGGCAGAGACCCAGGAGAGGAAGGAGCCCAGCAGACCAGTGCGAACACAGCCCAAGAGGCCGGGCCGCCATAACTCTCCCCCGTACAAACACACCCCAAAGCTATATACTGGGGTCTGATTTCCCCTGTACCCCCTCCTGCTGAGGCCCCGGGGGGCAAAGAATGCCTTATAAAATCCTGATCAGGACTGGTCCTGCCAACACAGCGCGACAAGTGGCAGGTGACTGAAAATCTTCTGCTGAACTGCAGGGGATGGATGGCCCCTGACACGGGGGCCAGGGCAGGGAGGGGCCGCGGGAGACACTCAGCACACAGCACTCCTCAGCCGGAGGAGCTCCCTGGCTCCGGAGAGGGGACACAGTTTCCTTACCATCGTGGTGTCTCAGCACAAGAACCAGCCCTGCGGGAAACAAAGCATAGAATCACACTCCGATTCACACACATGCCCAGAGTGACATGCCCCAGCCCACCCTCCAGTCCTCCCCGCCCAGTGTCCCCACCGACCGGGCCCCATAGCCAGACACAGATGCACCAATGGAGACACCCTCTGTTTCACTTGTTTCCCCTTCTTTAAGTTGAGCCGGTGGAGCCAAAGCGATCAAAACTCCTCTTTAACCCCAGCGGACACCACGTGGATACACACACGCTCAGCACAGGGACAGCGATGACTTAGAAGTCCCAGCGAAAGCTGTAGGCCAGTGGTTCGCGCCCTGGCTGCAAGTATAAAAAGTGATACTCTGGCTCCTCCCTTGGAGATTCTGAGTTCGCTGGTCCAAGGTGGAACCTTGGGCATAAAGATATTTCATGGGGAGCTGAATTTGAGAACCGCTGCTCAGGTGACTCCTGCCTGGGCCCCTCTGCCCCTTCACCTTGTCCCATCCCACCTCCACCTAAGCTGCCCCCCGAGTCCTAGGCTGCTTCTCAGGTGTTCAAGAGGCGATAACCGTAGGAAGCCTGCTGTCTCCTGGACTGAGCGACATCGCAGGGGCTGGGAACTGCCATACTCACCAACCCACAGCAACAGCCTCCCCATCTCAAAGGTCTGACAGCTGCGAGGGCTTGAGTCCCTTTATAGGCAGACACAGCCCTCTGACGGTGCTGGCATAGCCTGGCTATACACACACACAAAACCAGGGGCGGTGATGAATGGGACGCTGCCGAGTCACAGTGACCCCAGCGCCTCCCGTCCTTCCTCGGAGCCACGGTGACCCCTGTGCCCCACCCCACCCCCCATCCTCCCTCAAATCCAACAAAGCAATGGCTGGGTCTGACACTGGCACACGGTGGGTGTCCACCACGGGCCGTGACGAGAGCAGGGCAGCGCTCAGCCCAGTTCCTGGGATTCGAGCCCCAGGGACTGAGCATGAGGAGTACACACTATATGGAGGCAGTCATTCATTGTTATCAGATTATTAGTTAGGGAAACAGTGGACTATAAAGTTTAAAATTCCCAGCCTTGGATGTAGGCAGGGCAAGGTTTGAGCCTCCGTGTTACTTAGCTTTTCAGGTTTCAGCTTCCACACTCGTAAAACAGCTCATATGGTTTTATGGGAATCAAAAGATACCATACAAAAAATTGTCAGTCCAGGGGTTTGCATGTCATAAGGGCTCAGTGAATGGTAGCTGTTACCGAGGAGGCCAAAACAGTTGCCCAGCAGAGCGGGTTCTCCAACTCACACCTGACACCAGGCAGGTAATGTAAATGAGTGAAGCGGACGCCATAAAATAGCTCACTCTCCACTTTATTGGAAGGATAACAGTCCAAGCCCAGTGATAACACACCAACTAACATGAAGCCTCTTGGTCAGGAGACAATAGAAATTGGCGTGAACAGAGAGAACATTCTGAAAAACCACTAATGGTTGCCACGTAGTGAAATAGACCCAGCACTGGAAGATCCCTCAGTTTCTCCAGAGAAGACAAAAATCTGAATTTTTATGTGGGTCGACAATGTTTGAGCCAGTACAAGAGCCACTGCTGAGAACGTGTTATGAACCTAAGGAATATAAGGAATACAATTCTGGATACCTGAAAGCCAATATTTTGAAAATACAACACCAGGGGTGCCTGGGTGGCTCAGTCGGTTAAGTGTCCAACTTCGGCTCAGGTCATGATCACACCATTTGTGGCTTCGAGCCCCGCATCCGGCTCTGTGCTGACAGCTCAGAGCCTGGAGCCTACTCTGGATTCTCTCTCCCTCTCTCTCTGCCCTCCCTCACTCATCCTCTGTCTTTCTCTTTCCTTCAAAATTAAATAAACATTAAGAAAAAAAATTTTTAAGACAACAGTAGGAAGGATAAACAAAATAGATCTGTAGCCAGATGCTTTTATGATCTGTCAGTTTTATTTTTCTGTTACGGAGGATCCTAGATCATGAGTAGGTCCCATATTTTGGGACCTGATTCTCAATCATGGAGGACCTGAAGTCGGGTGTTCATCTTCTCTGAGACTGACACCGCTCACCTCGTCCACATGTCACTGAGGTACTAACCAGATGTCACTATAATAAATGACACGGCAAAATACAACGACTAGGGGTTAAATTAGTTTCGCTTCCAGGACGAAGAAACCAGGAAGATCAATTTTTTAATCAGAAGATTGCTTGGATATCATGGAACAAAAACAATCAATGTTATAAGATGTTTAGGCAAAAGGATATTTGAGTAAAACTCTAGGCAAGCCTGATGGAATATCCCACCGAAAAGAGACTGTCTCCACTTGCTCATCCAGCTTTGCCTTGCTTTAAGTACTCAACAGGTACTTGGTGAGCCAGGCCCTGCTAGGCACTCTAGATGCCATGGCGATCCAGAAAGTTTCTGCTCTTGGGGAGCTTCTAGTCTAGCGAGCAGATCAATCGCACCCCCGAGTGTATGTCTCTCTCTTGGAGATGTATGAATCTCTGATCTCTCTTGGATGGCTACAGTGGGGAAAACGTGAGTGTTTTCACCCAACAGACTTGAGATCCAGTTCCTACTCCACACCATCACTGGGGCCACTTGAGTGCCAGCTGCCAGCTCATCGCCACCCTCCACTCCTTGGGCTAATAGTAACCTGTTAAGCCTCCTGAGGGAAACACTGGATTAGGCTGGGCAACGACTTGTACCTCTGGCTACGTTACCCCTGGTGTGGTTTTTAACACTAATGACCATGCTCTTACTGGTTTCCCGATTTCTAGCCCAGGTCACCTAATTCTCGTTAATGGGTCTCTACATTCATTTTTCTTCCCATTCTATAAACTGTAGGTCCTACAGATGTTCCCCAGGGCCTGGGTCCTGACTCAGTCTTGCCAGGCACCTGGGGCCTTTGCTGGCTATCTTTTAAGACCTCCCTGATGTGAATGCATGCCTCTCTTTACTTCCGAGCCTCCCTCATGCCACTGCCTTTCCCCAGATTCCATATCACGGAGATGTCCCACTAGGTTTGTTGTGTCCTTCCATCCCAACTCTTTCCAGGAAGCACTAGCTCCTATTCGGTCAGTCCTCTGGAATCCTACTCTGCTGCAGTGGGCAAGGTGGGACCTCAGACCTAACCATTCCATGCCTTAGGATGACTACGGCTGCAGAGAACACCGCGATGTAACAATGGATGCCCAGGAGTGACCTCCGCGTCATTCAGGGATGCTCGTGCCAAGGGTGGGAAAGATGACTCCGAGCGTATAGCCGAAGATGAATAGTATATGCTGAATGAGGGTTCTGTTGAAAGTCAGTATACCATGTCGCTCTGTCTGCTCTCGATCCCTGACTTTGTGCTGTCAAAAAATACCATTGTTATTTATTTTACACACCCACCCGGATACTTGAAAATACTCCTCCCTACATGCTCAGCCTGTTCTCATGGGAAGACATTTACAAATGTCTTTTAGTTGGCTCGCTGAAGAAATGCCTAGGGCAGTGCACCCCCTCCCGGATTTTACAATACACAAGTAGATGAAGGCACGATCAGAGCCAAAATACCTCGGTTTTAACAGAGCATTTGGCCAAACTTTCGTGATACTCGTGTGGATAAACTGGACAAGTATGACGTGAATGAAATCAGTTGATTGAATCCAAGAGCCCGGAGTGTTGACTACGGATTGGTGCAAACTCGAAAGATCTTTAGCATTTCACGTATTTAAAATGAATGGGATGGGGGCGCCTGGCTGGCTCAGTCGGTAGAGTATGTGACTCTTGATCTGGGGGTTGTGAGTTCGAGCCCCGCGTGTGGCATGGAGTTAACTTAAAAGAAAATGTTTTTAACAATGAAGTGGATAGACAGAGCAGTGTTCCCCAATATTCAAAATGAAAGATGATTCGGGGTTGTGCATGAGGATTTTAAAGTATTAATGTGTACTAGAAAATGTGTTTTATTCCCCTAATTTCATATAGTTTAAACGTTGAGGCAGTTCGAAAGAGAGTATTTTAGTGAATTGATAAAGGTAGTACTATTTGGATATTTTTGCTGCTGTAACGTGGGGAGTCAGTGTGTAATGCCTATTTAGCTATTAAAGAA
This sequence comes from Paguma larvata, assembly GCA_030068075.1. Taxonomy (NCBI): domain Eukaryota; kingdom Metazoa; phylum Chordata; class Mammalia; order Carnivora; family Viverridae; genus Paguma; species Paguma larvata. The sequence continues at coordinate 91,255,781 of CM057833.1, forward strand.
CTGGCCTCCTGCCGTCCTGTGGGGCAGGAGAGATACCTTGGGAACGAGAGCAATGTTTGGTGCCACCCGTAACCATACTTGAGCCTTTGGCTCTTGGCACTCACTACCCAAGGAGCAAGCTTCCTTTCACCGTGGACTGGAGATTAGCAGTGGAAGAGAGTGAGTTAGGCTGATGGGCTTCAGAGTAAGAACAATGAAGTCAGGGAAATGGATTTATTCCAGCATCAGACATCTGAATCAGTGGAATTAAATGCAATACAAATGCTCGTAGTTGTAAGCAAAATGAAATGACTGGCTGGGAAGCAAACTCACCAGCAAGTCCCTGCTCATGCTACTGAAACTATTCCCGCATCCAGGACCCACGTGAACAACTCTACACGCAATCCCACATTTCTCATTATTTGCTCACTGTAACACACACGTGCAACCCAACGGGACGGTGACTTTGATTAGGTTCGCAAATGTGTCAGATGTGATCACTCTCCTCGGCACAGATCTGAATCCAAACCAACTTTTTTTTTTTTTTTACAAGAATGTGGTTCTTCAAAAACTAGGTTTTCTTTCTTTCCGGTCCCTTTTTTAAACACCTTGATACGGGTGGACATTTCCGTGGGTTCTCATCTCCACCGCTTTCCTCTTCACCATTGCGGAGTTCACCGGAAAAGGGCTGGGCAAATTTAGTTCCTACCCACCTCGCCCCTCCTTTCTCTAAGCCATCCCAACTTTGTGACGTTTACCTCTAGGAAGAACTTAAAATGTTTCTACCCACCCACCCAATTACCTTCCAAGAAGTTATAGTTAAGAACGTGAAGGGTTTCTTCCCACTTACCCCAAACCCAGTAGACCAGAGGACTACAAATTCCAATGTTCTTCCTCGGGGGTTATCGCGACAAGAGTTCATGCGTGGCAAGGGTGACGCATGGAAGCTTTACTTTTATTTTGTCCATTTTCCTTCAAACCACCTCAGTTTCGTGTGATTTTGGCTGAGCTAAACTTTCAAAGCACTAAAGTACATAACTGATTGTATGGAGTTTCATAATTGACCATGATTTATGGTGGTAGCTGGCCCATCAACCAAGTGACCCAACATTTACTTTAAGTTCCAACTAGCTACTCTAAGGGCCGGGGAAGCGCACACACAAATCATGGGCTAGAAGACTAAGACCCTGATGACTCACGTGAGACGTGTCCAACTGCACAGAACACACGCTTCAAAAGACAGGCCAGCAAAGCCTAAACTTTTTATTTCATTGACCAGTATTTCTGATTCTCTGACGCCGCATTTAAAATCTTCGGAGTCCACAAAAACAGCATTCAGACTTCCTATACCCAGAGAAAGGGATGCAGAGGCCAGGAGGGGTCAGGCCCCAAGTTGTGTTTGGAGGGGAACATGGCACACGTTTCTCCGCAAGTCTGTGTCAGTTTTCAACTTAGCTGAAATGCCTTTAAGCTCTCCACCACCCCCCGACTTTCCCCCATGGAATCTATGACAGGAAAATACCCATATTTCATTTATACACCTCCATGGGGGGTGGGGAGCATTCCGCAGGCACCAGCCAAAATTTTGTTCAGCCAGAAAATGTACTCTTGTCAGTTTCACGGCAGGACGTGCAAAACTACGCGGAGCGTCCTGGCTCTTCCTCAAGGCGCGTCGGGCGGGAGTTTTGCGGAGGGAAGCACTGCCCAGGAGAGGTGGATTAAGTTCTATAAAAAATAAAGTTGCTTCTATCTCTGTGAGTAGTCTATGAGCTGCTTCCGAGAACCCAGGGATGCCCACATCCCACGTTTCATCTAGCCATGGCCAATTCCTCATGCGCAGCTACTTAGGAAGCATAAAACCCTTTTGTGAACTTTTTTTTTTTTTTTTTTTTGGTGGGGGGAGAACTTGGCAAAGACGTGAGGTGGATTTTCTTAATCCCTCACTTCCCCACCAAAAACTATGCACCCACACACACACTCAGACACACATACATATCCAATTTTAGGAAAGGTTTTCTTCCCTAGGACTACAGGATCCCAGAACCCAGCCTTCCTGGGGCCGAGAGACCATGCCTATGACCTGCCCGGATCCAGTGCGTCGACACAGTGTATAAGGCTCCTGTGTGGTCTCCCAGACTGAGAGGGCAGGGGCGAAGGGAGCGGTTACTCATGGGGGATTTGTTTTTTGTCTTAAATCCAATCTACTCGGCGACACTCTGAGGTCCAAGGGCTGGGAGAGGCTCTGCGGGCACGAGGTGGTGGATGACCTGATGGTCCCAGCCCACGGTGGTAAGGAGAGAGTGATTGAGCGGGGACCAAGTAGCATCTCTCACAAAGTCTCTGTGGGCTCGGCTTCTAAACCTAGAAGAGAAAAAAGGAAAGTCTGGGCATGGTGAGAAACGAGGAAAAAGCAGGCTTGGAGACAGAACCCAGCACATTCGGGGCACCGTTTTTGGACGTGTTACACAAACTTCGCCGTATGTGTGGCCTTGTCATCAGGAGAGCAGTGTAATCCCCCGGAAACTTCACCAATCCTTCAAGCCAGCACCCTAACTTCACGAAGAAATGGTGCTAGAGCAAGGGCAGTAACACGGGCCAGGATGAGAGCAAATCACGGCAGGGAAGGAAGTCTAATGCAGGGACTCTGGTGCCTTTCACCCCGCAGCCGGCTGCATGTCACGTATGTGTTCTTCACGTGAAAAGGGTAGACGGTCCCTTTCTGGGAGACAGCTGAACACCAGACTTGGAAATCCCACCTCCCACCACACCCCTCCTCTAGCAGGGACAGAGCCAGCTGTGAGCTGGCCCCGGAGACAGGGAGCCGGTCGGTGTCAGCCTGCTCCCAACACCCAGTCCCCCTGAGACAGACAGTGCACTTTAAGAGACAGAAAGGACCCTGCCACCCTCAGCTCTTCTCCCCGATTCCTGGTCACAGGACCCCACTTCACACTTACACCTCGGAAAGGCCCGAGTCCAGCACAGCAAGTGAGCAGTCCTCACTGACGGAGGCCAGGAAGGGAGCGCTAGGAGAGCAGAGAGGGCGGTTATGAGAGGTAAAGCCATGGTTCCGAGACAAATCCTGCCTGTTTGGCCCCCAACCCCCACCCTAAAGTAACCCAGCGGAGGTGGCCTGATCCCCACCTCCGGTGAAGGTCTGGCTACCACTCAGGCCCACATTACAAGTTCCCGGGAAGGAGGAGCAAGCCGGGATGGACGATCATCCCGGCAACTAACCGCCCCATCTAGGCCCTCCCTGCAGCTTGGGCAATAATCCAGAAGCTTTCCCAACCACGCGGTCCCAGAAGCCCACGAAATTCACCACGCTGGGTGCTGAGCAGAAACAAGACCGTATTTTAGCCATGTGCCGACAAGACCATACCTCCCAAAAAAGGACTATGGTCTTAAGAGATCGCTAGTGTTCTGAGACCTCAGTTAGAGCGCCGTCGCTAAGGAGCGGCCGGATCAGCTCACGCCTGGCAAACAAGCGCGCCCCGCGTGCGGTTCCCATTCATCCCCGCCAGGCCCTGGGGACAGAGGACAGTACCTGTGCGGGGAGAACACCAGCCCAGTAACACACTGGGAGTGCACAGCTGAGCTGAGGGCACACCTCGCACTCTTGGTGTCCACAAGGGAGACGGTCCCACTCTCATCGCCTAGAGGAAAGGGAGAGCCGTCACGGTGGGTAAGAGCGTGGGCCCCGGAGTCAGGCTGACCTGGATCTGAGCCAGCTCCTCGGCCTTGTGCGAGCTACCCACCCTGGGCACCAGTTTCCTCTTTTGTAAAAGCAGGGATCATTAGTCACCGGTGCTTGTGAAAGTGAAGGAATGAGGTAGTTATTATTTCAACCACAAGCTGTGTCCCCACACGCACGGCCGCACTGCCACGAGAGCCAGCCCTGTTCGGCCACAGAAGTCCCCAGGTGGCAGTCCACTTGTTTTGTGCTCTGCCGACTGGCAGCCGTGCCCGGGAGACAGGAGCTGGAGCGCACAATCAGGAACCAAATCTACCAGGAAAAATGTTGTCACGGTTTTTTCAGAGCCAGACGGAAACCACTTCTGGCTCAGGCCGCCTCACCGCGGGCACGATTCAGGTAAGGCCCGAGCGTGCCGCTGGGACGGAGCAGCTGCCTCGCGCGGCACAGGGTCGGCGCACTCTCGTCCTCCCCCTTCCTGGACAAGGGTGCAGGGTGGCAGGCTTACCGAAGACAAAGGCTTCACTCTGCTGAGGATGCCAAGCCAGGGAGGTAGGAAGGTAGCCAGAGGCAGTGCAGCCTGCGAACAGAGAAGAGGGCTCTGAAATAAGCCTCGGAGCCCAGCTCTGGGAAGAAGCTTCTAGAGCAAAGCCTCTCTCAGTCCCAGAAGCACCTTTACTCGCCTTCCCAAACCCTGGGAAGACAATGTGTGCTTGCCCTTGACCCTCATAACCTCATTTATGCCCTTTCTGGACGGACGCGAGTCCCAGGCAGGTTTCAGGCATAAAACATGCAGATAACAATTCTGGCCCCTCAGTTCACCCACCCCAGAAATGTAATCAGTTACCCACAAACCAGTGCTTCCTCCTGGTACCCACTGCACGAAATGGAATCGACAGAATCTCAGAGGGAAAGAAAGTGATCATGTCCCCTAAGCCACCATGACCGAGGTGATGGTGACTCTGCTTTGTCTCTAGCCAAGGAAGCCTCTTCCAGGTGGGTTCCTAGTACCACCCTCCCACCTCTGGCTCTCAGACTCACCCATCTGTGACGCCGGCTTGGGACAGCGGGTATCCCAGAGTAAAATTCTGTTGTCCTAGAAGCAGAAGGACCAGAAAAAGGGCTTCACAATCCCAAACCAGCCGCTGGCCAGGTGTCCACACCAGACTTGTGGCCACAGGGTTTGAGTGCGGTTAGGAAGTGGGAGGGAAGAAGGAGAGGCTGTATCTCACCTCGCTGCATGAAAGGAACACGGAATCCTTGTGGGGAGAGGCCGCGACACAGGTGACCTGCCCGGAGTGAGCTGTGAAGGAGAGAGAAAGCGAAGTGGAACAGAGCGGAAGCCAGAGGCATTACTACCAAGCAGCCCAGATCCTACCACGGGAGGGGCGAAAAACGGGCCTTGTCTCAGGATGCAACTTAACACATTTTGTGAGAGATTTGGGGTTAGACAAAACCTAAGAGACAATGTTGATGCAGTCAGAGAACCTAAAAAGGTTTGGGGAAAAAAATGAGTTACCAAAGACGAGAAAGGGAAACGAGGGGTGGGGCAAGAGGAGTGAAGGAATTCACACCCCAGAACACAACTGTCACACGGGCAGCACACACACCTCCGGGGGACACACGGGGCCTTTCGAGGGAGTTCTGGACACTGCTACTTTTAGGGAAGTAAACTTTCCAACGTTCTCCCTCCCGACATTGGACCGAGAAGCTGCCATAGTCTGCTTGTGACGCTTTCCTGCCTCCGCCTCCGCTTTCACATTCCCCTTCCCCCAGACGTGGAAGGCACGCACGCCTCTCCCGCGTCCCGCGCCTCACCACAACACAACGCCCAGGGGTACAAAACCCGAAAGAATAAAACGAAAGGGGATTTTCCCTAAGAACCAGAGAGCAAAAGAGAGGAAAAGAAAGGGCACCTGGGTAAAATCCAGCAGAGGGGCCGGCCTTGTTTCATCCGGCCACGAGCCACAACACACAAGCCCCAGGGTGGTTCCGGGCCGGATCGCTATTTCTGCCGAACAATGAAAACTTTGAAAAACATGGCAGACGTTTATGGCAAGGACACGTCTGACAAGTCTGACTGGACCTAAAAATGAAGTCTGACTTCTTCTGATAGGAAGTGAAGTCTACCTCGGCCGGCTGGCGCGACAACGCTGGTCGCGGCTCAGCCAGTTAGGTGATTTGGTAGACGTTTTGCCTCCTGAAGGGGCTTAATCTGCAAATCCAAAACTTTGACAAACACGCTTGAAACCAGTGCACCAAAAATGATGTGCTCAGACGTTACTTCCTTTGCAGCTATTTAAACTTAAACTAGTTGCCAATATAAAAAAGTGTGAGAGGGTAATTTTTTGAAAAATTTTCAGGCCTACGTGCTAAAAATTTGGGAATCACGGCTATGTGTTAATTATAGGCTGCGGAAACCCCCAACTATAATGGCGTTTGAGCAGCCTACCTGCAGCGGGCTGAATCTCGCCCTGCCCAAGACAGGAGGGCCTTCCATAGTCCTTCCCTTGCCTTAGGATCCATGGAAAGCCAACACAACGAAAAAGGACTGCTCAAGTGAAAGCCAAGCTCGGAGACAAGCACCGCGGGAAAGTATAGAAGATAAAGAGTACGTAGGGTAGTTCTATTCTTAATTTTTTTGAGGAACCTCCACACTGTGGAAAATGGATGATGGGCACCGAGGAGGGCACTCGTTGGGTTGAGCACTGGGTGTTGTATGTAAGCGATGAATCACGGGAATCTACCCCCAAAACCAAGAGCCCACTGTACACACTGTATGTTAGCTAAATGGACAATAAATTATGTTAGAAAAAAAAAAGATAAAATAGATGTAGTTCCTCTGACCTCAGAGGAATTCAGTGGGGGGACTAAGACAGAAATAAAGAACTGATGAAGAAAGTCAAATGGAGGAAGGACTGAAAGAGTTAGCACGGACCAGGACAGCCCCTCGTGGGCCTGAGACACAAAGGCAGGTGTAACAGACTCCAGCGCCGGCATCTTCCCGTTGTTGGACTGCTGACAAGTCCTGGACCCTCAAGGTCCAGGATGTGGACGAGTCTGGTTCTGCTTCGGCACACCCGTGAATCACGCACTCCCAGTCAGAAGCGGCAGGGAAAGGCACTGAGTAGCACTGAGTGAGCCAGGGGATCGCCCAGCATCCCCATGTCTTAGCCACACACACATTAATGCCCTAGGCATTATCTTCCTGAGGATGTCACCTTTATGAAGAACGGCTCCCAGAATAAAGTCAGCCGGTCCTGCTCTCAATGAGAGTAAGCAGGAAAAGTAGCATTAGTAGGAAGTGATGGATCTCACCAGAAAAACAACTTTTATGGAGGTTGAATACTCAAAAGCTCAAGATTCCCAAGTCTCAGGTTTACACTTGGAGAAGGCCAAGGGTTTACTGTGCTTGGGTTTAATTAGAGCAGTTAAGGGAGAGTGACAGAAGGGCTCGAACGCCAGGAAGTTCATCCACGAGCCACAGAAACCACAAAAGATGAGGGACTGCAGGTGGAGAGATGCGGGGAGTGCTACCATCACGTGAGGCAGAGCCCGAAAGCAAAAGGCAGCATCGGAAATGGAAAGGAAGATCCCTGGCCAAGGGGAAAAAGGCTCCAAAGAACTTGGGGACCTACTGATAGTGAGGAAGCAGGAGGGGGAACAGGACTGAGAGGTGGAGTCTCCTGTGGCCAGGAAGATGGTGGGGCCATCACCAGAAACAGGGACATTCAGAAAAGGCTCAGGGGAGAGATACTGGGGCCTGACTACCGTTTTGGAAGAAAGCCATCAGGCAGAGGGCAAGGAACTGCTGTCCCCTAATATCCAAAGTCAAAGAGCCCAATGGGAGAATAACGACAAAACAGCTAAGGCCGAACTGAAAAGAACCTGTACTCACCCCGGTATGAATTCAGAACCATCTGCTGGGCAAGGTCCCAAACCTTGATGCTAAGAAGCAAAAGGAAACAGATTCTTAATGTTGACCTACATGGAGAATCGTGGTCCAACAAGAACTTCTTTGACATGTCCTATGTCATTGCTTACTGGGCTTCTACTAAGGTCCAACTCACGACAGACGGCAATACCTCTAAGAAAATCTTATAGACACGTCATAATTAATCCCTAGGTTCTTACAACGAGCCCAAAACATTACTCGATGAGGCTAATAAGAGAGTAAAGGCACCCAGCAGAGGTCTAAGATACAGGAGCAACGAACACAAGGACCCACCAGAAGTCTTTGCTACCGCTGACAGCTTGGGTGCCAGAGCTCAGGACGCTGACGGTAGACACGATGTCGTCATGCTCATACTTGCAGAACTTGCTGACAATGAGGGTCTCGTTCTCGTCCAGCTCCCACAATTCAACAGCACCTGTTGGGAGCGGGGTGAAGGTTGAGGGAAATGAGCATGGACAACACCAAGACAGTAATTCGTTTCTACGATTCAAGTGAAGCCACCGTCACGAAACTAACAAAGTAAGCTATTGCTAGAAAAGCAAAGCTTTTGCTCTAAAACCCAGGATCATTAGGATTTAGCTAATTTCCAAGCCATCTGGCTTTATGCTGGCAGTACTGTTTTCTTAATAACAATCCAAAAAATTAGGTGGAGAAAGCCTCCAGAAAGACAAGGAAAGAGGGAATGACTGGCAAAATCCATTATCTGGCTTCCAGTGAGAAAACGCTGGAAAATGAGGCCCGGAGACAAGGAGAAAGTCTCCACAATCTGTGCATAACAGAGAACAGAGTCCAGTGTGGTTAAATCTTCCCAATTACTTGAACATTAGTATTTGTTGAACAACTTGAATAAATGTCTCACAGCATCTTTAAATATATGCTGAATAACTGAATGCCTTGCACAGGGACAGATTAAGGACAGAAAACACCCCAAAAGTTGTCCTGAATATGTAGTGCTCATGAGCACGTGTCAGAGAGGCTGTTTTTAACGTCCCACTTCTATGCACGCCTTCCAACACCCAAATACTGAATTTTTTTTTAATGTCAAAGACTTCATTTCTGAACCTGACTTTCAAAACAAAGCAAGCAAAATGAAGACATTTAAAAAGGAGAAAATGGGAAGAATTTAAAAAGGAGAAAATTGGAAAAAGACAACACAAATTGACTTAAGCATCCTCTTTAAGATCAAGGTTATCTGCGTTGAGGACAGATACTGGGAAGGTTACTGGAAACATGAAATGGTTCTTATCCGTTTCTTAATTTTGTTAGAAATTCCCCCCATGCAATTTAGAATCTCTGAAAGGTATTTTCCCACTCACCAAGAGCTCTGCTTCCGGCCAATACCCTCAAGCTCCTCCAAGCACTGATTATGGGACATTAAAGATTGAGCCCGGCCAGACCTGTATCCCATCATCCATTCCACCTGTGGGGTCGAGGAGAAAGTGACTCACCTGAATCGGAAGCCACTAGGATGCCTCTGTCCCCAACCCAAGTGAGGTCAGCCACTCCGGCCTCCGTCTGGACTCCAGCGGAACAGAAGCCTTCGTTGGGGGCGGCACAAGGGTCTTTGAACAGCCAGAGGGAGCCAGCCCAGCAGCGGCCACTCAGGCTGGAGGCCCCGAGCAGGAGCGCCCCATCTAAAGGAAGTACAAGCTGTCAGCGCGGGAGGAGGGGAAGGGTTCGTCTCCATGGTGACCGCATTGAACAGCACGCGGGCCGGGTCTGAGTCTGCACTCAGGAACGCGGGGTAAGGTTGGGGACTGAACTAGGCGACGCGAGGCCAGGGGACAGGAAGGCATGCGGGGCGGGGAGGAGCGCTGGAAAGGCCAGTCCTGGGAAAGGGCATCCCGGGCAGGATGAGGGAGCTCCCAGGCCCGGGATCTTGGCTCACCGGAACGGTACCGCGCAGCCTCCAACTGTCGTTCCATACAAGCGGGCGCATTAGGGGGAAGGTTCCACTCGCGGGCCGCCGGGGGCACTAGCGGGGGCGCGGTTTCCTTCCGCATCTCCACGGTTCCAACTCCAACCTAGACCCAAACTGGACGCCCCAAGACTCAGCTCCGGCAGTCCCCACGTGGTACCCCTCTGGGCCTCCGCCCCTCTCCACAAGCTACGGCCACTCTACATCTCGCGAGAATTGCTTCTACGGTTCCATTCTGCTCTCGGCGGCCGCCCTCCGGCAAAAGGTTCTCTGCGTTCCGTGCCTCTTATCGCGAGAAAAAAATTCGAGGCAAGTGAGTGGCCAGAGAGCGCAACGCTCGGTTCTCGCGAGACTTGTGAGCGACCATCTTGCTCCCGCCCCTGACAGTGTCTCTTGCCCGGGTCACTAGGACGCAGAGACCGCTGTGTGGACCCTCGCTGATTATGCTGTCCAGGGTGGTGCTTTCTGCGGCCGCTGCAGCGGGTGAGAAGTCTAGACCCTGGTCGGGCTATCCAAGTGATTGCAGAGGAGTGCGTCTAGGGTGCCGTGGGAGGAGTGGGAGGAAACGGGGTGTACAAAGGCGCAGCAAGACTTGGGCCTAAGTGAGGAATGAATTGCGTTGCTCGCCAAGGGGAGCATGGGGGTCCCGGGGGCCAGGAAAGAGGGGTGCATAGCCTTAGTGGGCGGGCCCCGCGGGGACCGAGGGAGGAGCAGACCAGATTTCACCTTGACCTTGCTGACCTGCGCCTTGTTTCTGTGTAGCCCCCTGTCTGAAGAACGCAGCCTTCCTCGGTCCAGGGTGAGTAGGAGGGGTGTAACCTTGCCCTTCGTCCTTGTTTTATCACCGCATTTCATTTGTCTGTAACCCCCTTTTAGCTTCAGGCCCGAAGTTACTCTCTTTAGGTCATTTTGAAAGGCTTAAAGCCTCATTCACATACTTGTGTCCTTCTGACTGCCCGGAACATCGTTGTGTCGTCTCGACGGCAAAGATTAATAGGATCAGTGATGTGTTCTAACTAAACTGGACGCCCGTTTTGGTGCCTCCTAAGCCCCGCCCCTTTCCCATCTGACCTTCAGCTAGACGTAGCTGCCACAGTCCATGGCCGGAATCGGGGAGTTGTTAGATTGCATGCGCCAAAACGAGTTGTATTAAATAAAAGAGGAATGTGTTCTCAGTCTCTCCCAGATTCCAACTTTTACTGCCGGATCATAAGAGTCAGAGAAATCATCGATTCAGTAAATATTTCCCCGCCTACATAACGAAAGGTAGAAAAGTGAGTCAGGCTATCTTGGCTTCGTGGAGCTGTCTCCTAGAGAAGGCAGCTAGAGAGAAGCGGTTTAGAGCAAAGACTCTGAATCTAGAACATGATACACCCGGTTCCTCCACTTGTACGCTGTGTGACTTCAGTGTCCTCAGTTGCCAAATGGAGATAATCGTACGTTATGGGTTATGAGAAATTAAGAGTTAATTTCTGTGAAACTCTAGAAACAGGGCTTGATACATAGTACGTGATCAGTGTTAGCATCTGTCACTCTCGTTTCGTAAAACATGTCAACTTTCTTTGGAATTTCTTTTTGCTTCCAGACTTCGTCCTAAATCTTGCCAAATTTGATAACTATTTGTGCCTTGAAAACATGGCTTTAATCCATCAGTAATTTTTGTGTGCGCAATAAAGCGAGGCTAAAATTGCTTCCAGCTTATGAGAGGGAAAAAAAAGATTGGATACGGACAAGTAAACAAATAATTGTAATAGAAGTCATAAATAAAATAACTGCGTATAAGATATAAGGAACATCTTTGATTTCTCCTTCTTTGACATTTCGTATTTAATATCTCAGCAAGGCCCTTCCTCCGAATTATATCTGGACTGTATTTTTTTTCCACTACCAATGTACCGAAGCAGGAACCACTGTCACCTTTTGCCTGGTCTATTTCAGTAGTCTCGTAACTAGTCTTGTTGCATCTCTATTCTTGTCCTGTTAGAGCCTGTCTCAGAGTCGCCTTAGGGATTCCATGACCCCCCACCCCCGACAGAACCTTCCAGAGCTCCGCATCCCGCTGAAATAAAATTCAAAGTTACCGTAATGCAGAAGGTCCAATAGGAATTGATCTCATCCTACCTCTTGATTTATCTCTTTATATTCTCTTTTTAGCGCGCTCTCCAGCCGCGCTGGCCTTCTTGCTGTTCCTGTGAAAGTTGTCAAGCTTCTTGTTTCCTCGACATCTTTGTGCTTGTTCTTCTCTCTTCTCCCCAGGTCGTGGGCTCAGGTGCCATCGGACCTCCTACCAAAGAGCCTTTTTCACTCCTTTGCTCCCCAGCCCCTTACCTTACCCCACCCCACCCCATTTTTCTTCATGGACTTTCAGTTGCCTTGAATTCGTGTATGGGCCTGCGCACTCCTACTCTCCACAACCCCACTAGCACGTGAAGGCTGGGACCTGGTCTGCGCATGGCTCTGCTGCCAGCACCTGACATAAGGGTGAATGAATGTAAGATCGGGGAGGGCTTTGTAGAAGATACACTTGAGATGCTAGGAAGGCTGCTCGGGCTTGGCAGCCATTTGGTGAAAGACCTGGCAGGCAGAAGGAGCAGCGTGAGGCATGTTTGGGGGCCTTTTGTTTTGTTTTCGAGAGCTGCGAGTAGTTCCGTATGGCTGGAGGGTAGGAGAATGAAGGACGATGGAGATCTAAAATCTGACAGGTGCTGAATCGTGTGTGCTATATTAAGGAGTCTGTTTTCTGTGGGCAGGAGCGCCTGTTGAAGAGTTTTGAAGTCGGCTTTGCATTCTAAAAATATTGGTAGTGTGGAGGAGCTACGTTTAGGAGGTGGATCTGTCGAGAAGCAGGGAGACCAGGTTTGGGATCGTTAACTAGTTTAGCCCAGAGGTGATGAGGCCTTGAACAAGGCAGTGGGGGAGAGGATTCGAGTTGGTCTGAAGCGGGTTCTCTAGTGCCACGATGTAAATCCGTGGCTCTCCTCCGGGGGCAGTGTTGCTCTCCAGGGCCACTCTGGCAATGGCTGACATTTTTGGTTGTCACCACTGGGGGGGGGGGGAGGTGCCAACTGGCATCTAGTGTATAAAGGCCTCGGGGCTGCTGCGAATCACTCTACAGCGCACAGAACGGCCTTCCACAGCAACAGAAAACAATCGTCAGTAGTCCAGAAAGCTAATAGTGGTGAGGCTGAGAAACCCTCAATTAAATGAAAGAATCTGGAGCGCAAGTCTCAGATTTCAAAAGTCGGTGGGCTAGCTAATACATCGGGAGGCAGAAATATTCAAAAGACAAGCCGCAAACCCAAATCAGTGCAATAATATAAACGCTTACATTGCAAAGGGATAGGGGCAGAGCAGGGAGGTGGGGGAGAAAGACCTGCTGGGAATTTGAAGGAGACTGGGCTGACAGCATATATAAGAAAAGTAGAGGATTTTATTTCGTCAGAGTTTAAATGAGATGCCAGTATACTGTAACGTCTAAAAATGCAACCTTGAGCTATTGGAATATGAGAATAGTTTACAAACCCGCGGTAATAGGACAGCGATTAAAACCAGGAATGGCATTAGCAGGCTCTCCGTGTATATTTGGAGAATGAATGAAGTGGTCGAGCTGTATTTACTGTATTATGTTCAGTTTTGCGCACCTCCTCCTAGTAAATAAAACCAGATGGCTCCTTGTGGCAGACAGTTCGGATTGTGAAAGAGCTGAAGATGTTTAACCCAGATGCACGAGTGTTCTGTGCGTTACGTGGAAAAGTAACATTAGAACTGATGGATACAGGTCTCAAGTGTGTACCCAGCAGTTCAATTTAAAGACCAACATAATGAGATCTAGCCGGCACTGAGAAAGCCCGTTTCACACCTTGATTAGTTAGCACACCATCACAGAGCATATTCAGAAGGGCCAACGTCCTTGCCATCGAGGGACCCTCAACACAGTGCGCCTGTAATAGCTAACCGCGTACATAGACCTTACTGTATGCTCAGCACCATTCTAAGACTTTCCATAAAATCCTCACAGCAGCCCTATAAAAGCGTGTTCTCTATTCCCACTCACTTAGAGACATCAGTGATTGCAGAAGCTTAATCTTGCTCAAAGTCCAGAGGCACGTCTAGGATTTAAACCCCGATAATCTGGCTGCAGAATCTATGTTCTTATATATTTCAGTTCCAATAATAGACATACAAAGTGCTAGACAGATGACCTTTAAGACCTACAGAAGGGCTTCTAGTTTTGGGTAGAAAGTTACATACAACTTTTGATTGGGGTGCCTGGGTGGCTCAGTCGGTTAAGTATCTGACTTTGGCTCAGGTCATGATCTCATGGTTCGTGAGTTGGAGCCCTATGTTGGGCTCACTGCTGTCCGCGCAGAGCCCACTTCAGATCCTCTGTCTCTGTCTCTCTCTCTCTCTCTCTCTCTCTCTCTCTCTCTCTCTCTGCCCCTACCCTGCTTGCATGCTCTCTCTCTCTCAAAAATAAACAAATATTTTAAAAAACAAAACAAAAAAATCTTTCAGTCATTTGCCTTTGTCACACAGCTAATTGTTGGACCTTCACTTACCTCTTCTGGTCTGTTCCCTTTCCATTATGACAGTGGGAAACTGCCTCAGTCCTCATCCCCGCTCATTGTTTCTACTAATTGTGTGTACATCTGTCCTCTTTAAAGAATAGGCTTTAAGTTTGTATAATTGCTACCCTCAGGGTATTGCAGGCAACCAGGATCTTTCACACAGGGCAGCCACGCCTTGCCCCTGTACCGCCTCTTCCCGAACATGGAGGAAAAGTTCGTTTGGGGCTGATCCCCGAGGAGTTCTTCCAGTTCCTTTATCCCAAAACTGGCGTAACGGGTAAGCGTTTGCCCCGTGCTTGATGGTGTGTTTAGATGTGTGGTTTATGTTTACCTAGGATTTGAGTGGCCTCTTCCCCCTTCCACATATGCCACAGAAATGGAGCCAAAAGTAAGTCGTGGCAGTGATTCAGTGTAACACTTGTGATTTGGTTGCTCTAACTTGCGTTTGGGATTTTAACTTGATTTCGTAGCATTGTCTCCATCTGTTGATACACCACATTTATTTATTTTATTATTATTATTTTTAATGCTTGTTTAGCTTTGAGAGAGAGAGAGAGAGAGAGAGACAGTGTGAGTGTGGGAGGGGCAGAGAGAGAGGGAGACACAGAATCCGAAGCAGCTCCAGGCTCTGAGCTGCCGGCACAGAGCCTGACATGGGGCTTGAACTCACAAACCGTGAGATCGTGACCTGAGCTGAAGTTGGACGTTTAAATGACTGAGCCACCCAGGTGCCCCTGAAATCTTACGTTTTTATAATGCCGTATGCTTTCATTTATATTATTTAATCCTTACAACTGTCCTCTAAGAGCTTCTTATTTCACAGAAGAACTAGCAAATAGAGTTTGCTGAGATTTATTCTGTCTTTAGTGACTGGGATGGACTTAAACTCAGGGTCTCCAATTCAGTTTTCTTTTACTGCATACACTGCCTTTCTTGCTACAACTACTAATGTGACTATGGAATGATGGAAACCAGAGCTTTTTTGTTTGTTCATTTGTTTTTTTAAGCCCTCCAGGGAGTGGCCTAAAATAGCATTTCCGTAACCGAAATTACAAGAAACATTAGGGTTCTCAGATCCCCATAGGTGATAAAAATGTTACATATGATAGGCATTTTTGCAAATTCACGTTTAAAATTTTTAATTTACATTTGGGGCACCTGGGTGGCTCAGTTTGTTGAGTGTCCAGTTTTGGCTTAGGTCATGATCTCATAGTTCATGAGTTCAAGCCCCACATTGGACTCGCTGCTGTCAGTACAGAGCCCTCTTAAGATCCTTTGTTCCCCCTCTCTCTGCCCCTCCCTTGCTTGCACTCTCAAAAATAAAACATTAAGTAAAATAAAATGTTTGGTTCACAGTCAGATTTAAAATTTGTATACTGGAGCGGCCTCTGAGCGGTTCAGTCGGTTAAGCGTCCGACTCTTGATTTCTGCTGAGGTTGCGATCTCACCGTTCCTGGGAGCTTCCCGCTCAGGATTCTCTCTCCCTCTTTCTCTGTCCCACGCATGCATGATCTTTCTCAAGATAAATAAACTTTACAAAAATAAAGTTTGTATATTGGAGACAAATATTTTTAAAAAGAGGAACTGTTGAAACCTTTTTTTGGAAACTGGATAAAATACATTTGAGACCGTAACCCTTTTATTTTCATAATACATCCTAACGTTCTTTGATAATAGTGTCGCTCAGAAAAACTGTAAAATGCTGCCCTAAAGCCTGCCTTGTCCTTGTCTCGCATCTTTTGAGGCGGAGCAGAAGATCCTAAAGAAACATCCATCATGATTTTGTGTCCTTTGAGAACACATGGCCTGGATAAAGGAAAAGATAGCTGTGTTTGTAGCATTGTAATTAGGTGCTGTAAGAGTTGAGAATTCTATTTATTTAATTCATCCCTTTTCATACATACTACTTTTATATTGGGTTCTTTTTGCTTATTTCCAGTATCAGGTTCCTGGTCAATAAAAATGAATAGTCTGTTTTGCTGCACAGATTACTTCTGAAGTAACCTGACATTTAGCAGTTGTGCTAGGCACTTTACATACGCTATTCCTCCGTCTCATCCACGCTGTGAAGAAGGTACCATTTCCATTTTACAGATGAGGCAACTACACTCAGAGATTACTTACGTTGCTCAGGTTCCTACATGTTATAGAGTCAGAGTCCCTGCAGTCCAGAGCCTTGTGCTTCCAACTCGGCCACATCGCTCCTCACTGCAGGGTCATCTTTCAGTCCAGTTGTCTTAAGTCATTACATAATGCCTTCAACTAAGAAAACGCAGAGCTTTTTGTCTTCCCTTTCATATACAGTATGTCCACCATAAAATAACTTTTCCTTCTTTTAGGACCCTATGTGCTCGGAACTGGGCTTATCTTATATTTTCTGTCCAAAGAAATATATGTGATTACTGCAGAGACCTTCTCTGCCATATCGACAATAGGGTTGCTCATCTATGTGATTAAAAAATATGGTGCTTCTATTGGAGAATTTGCTGATAAACTCAATGAGGTAAGAACCATAAACCTTATTTCTCAATTTAGATTGTATTGAAAGCATCAATGCCGGGGCGCCTGGGCGGCTCAGTCAGTTAAGCATCCAGCTTCAGCTCAGGTCATGATCTCACAGGTCATGAGTTCGAGCCCAACGCTGGGCTCTGCTGACTGCTCAGAGCCTAGAGCCCGCTTCAGATTCTGTGTCTCCCTCTCTCTCTGCCCTTTCCCGCTTGTGCGTGCACGTGCACTCTCTCTCTCGGAAGTAAATAAACAAAAAAAAAAAAAATTGAAAGCATCAGTGCCTCAAGTGATGTTTCTGGTGTTGATGTTAATTAACAAGAAGTGAATTTAATTACAGTGATTAAAATTGTAAGTGTTAATGTTAGTTACTAATTCGAGGTAAATTTTTTTTAATCTGCCCAACTTCCTTTCCAGTTTTTCCATAGTTTTATTCATTCAACAGGATGTTGTGTAGCTGTTATGGGTAATTATTTTTAAGGATTTGTGCATTTCTCCCTGTATCTCTATGTTGCTTTGTGGGCGTTTTCACAAATGAGTAATATAACTTGGAGGAAGCATGAAATGAGGCTATTCTTGTTATCTTTTATTGCTTTCATTGATCTGTGTTGTAAAATTATAATTGCAGCAAAAAATTGCCCAACTAGAAGAGGCGAAACAGGCTTCCATCAAACAGATCCAGGATGCAATCGACACGGAGAAGTCCCAGCAAGCCCTGGTTCAAAAGCGCCATTACCTTTTCGATGTCCAGAGGGTAGGTTTCAGAACCTTCTAAGGAAAATGAAGTTACTCGCTTGTGTGCTTTTAAAACAAAAATTAGAATCTCTTATGAGGAGGGGTTGAATATGTCGAGCATGTTTCATTGAGAAAAGAGATTTGGGTGGGGATTGGCGAGTACAGCTATTTAGATATTCAGTATCTATCAGGTGGATGAATAATTAGAATTACTACTCTAAAAGTTACAAAAGAACATATTTCGGATCCACACAGAAGGAAAGTAGTTACTATAAATTACAGGTGACTAAAAAACAGTATTTGTTCTTAGGCCGTAGGTGAAATACATGCTCTGTGTTTCGTAAATGCTTACTTTGAGGGAAATCTGATACCTTATATTCCACTTTCCAAAGCAAATTCAGAGAGCAGTAGAGCTTTTTACCGTGGTCAAGACATCATTAGATGCTAAAATATTTAGTTTCTGAAACATTTTTAGGAACACGTTCAAGTGTTTTTGTTTTCACAATCATGTTGTTACCTACTCTGAGCCCAGTGCTTTATGCCTGACCTTTGTAGGACATGGCCTTGTATTGGTATTTTATGTTACAGAAGCATGTATGAAATGAAAAATGAGATACAAGTATCTGAAATATTAAGGATCTAGGCCAGTACTCCTGAGTGTGGTCTTAGTACCACATGGGTCAGTTGTCTCTGGTGTGGGGGTTTGAACCTAGTCCGAGACTGTGGAAGCAGAACCTCTGCTAAGAGCTATCTAAGAACTGTGTTTTTAGAAACCGATTCCTAAAGATTCTGAAGCTCTTAAATGTTTGAAAACCTCTTTCTGTACGTGTTTAGATTTCAACCAGAGAATGCTCCCTACCTCACACATGATCTGTACATAGAAACGAAATCTGGCTTTTGAAGATACAGCTTTTTCATAAGACTCAAATAGGAAGTCATTAAGTTTCTGTTTATGAAATAATTAACAGCTACTGATCTCTTCTAGTGTGAGGATGCTCGTCAAGGCAGCTCTGCCTTTGCGGGGTCTGCTTGCCAGCCAGGGGCCGAGAGGAGGGTAGAAAAACCATAATTGAGCAGATGGGAATGCCAACCGGTGTGAGTGCAATGTAGAACAATTAACTAGGAAAGGAATAGTGTTAAAAGAGATTTACGAGGAGGGAGTTATTTTTTTCGGGCAGTCTAGAAAGACCTGAAATGTGATACTTGACCAGAGACCTGAAGAAGGTGACCACGTGGTACAGGCCACGTGGTGGACTTCTGAGGAAGTAGTGTTGCAATAGAGGGAAGAAACATGGCAGGGCCTACGCCTGGAAGCGTGTTTGGTGTAGTCCAGGAAGAGTAAGGAGACCAGGGTAGCTGAAGAGGAAAGAGCGAGGAGGAGAAGATAAAGCAGAGTAGAGAGTGGGCAGCGGCTGGCTCAGGTAAAGCCTCGTAGGCTTCTCTGTGGACTTTGTCCTCTGAGCGAGAAAGTCATCGAAGCTTTTAAGCAGCTCACTCGCAGGGTCGCTCTGATTGCCTTGTTGGCAAATAGCCTTCCGTCTCGTCTCCGTAGCTCTGGTTCGCAATGCCTGCGTGTTAGGCCAGTGCAGTCGTTAGGTGTAGACCACTGGGTCTGAATCTCGGGAGGATTCCAGGCGGAGATGGGGGAAGTCATGAGCTAACAGATGGTACTTAAAATTCCAAGACTAAACACGATGGGGGGAAAACAAGGACGGTTTCAGTCTGTAGTCGTCCTAGTGATGGCGAGGAAATCAGGGACCTACGAATTTGCCAGGCATTTAGCAACATGGAGGTTCTTGGTAACCTTGGTCCGGGCTCTTGTAGTAAAGTGTTTGGAGTAGGATGAAGGAAAAGCGGAAAGAAAGAAATGGGAGTGAGGACGCCTGTCAAAGATGGCAAGTTGTACTGTGATAGTGAGCAAAGAAATTAGGAATAGGAGGGGAGGAGGTAGAAATCAAGATTTTTAAAAGACGGAAAGTATGATTACATGTTAGTATCTGAGAGAATTTAGGAGAGAGAGCAAAACTGATGCCAGAAAAGGGGAGAGTTGCTGGAGTGACAGCTTCACTAGGCCAGAGGGCTCGGGACGTGACGCGCAGGGGGCCGCGCAGGGGGCCGCGCCGGCGTCGGGAGCGTCCACGGTTCGCCCGCAGGTACAGAAAGGAAGGCAGAGTACCCGAGTGTGGATTCAGGTATACTAGTTTATGTGGTGCTAGCAGTTTGTGGAAGTTCTCTGACCGCCCCCCTTTTCTCAGTGAACCAGGACGAAGGTGGTTTGCCGAGAGTAAAGAGGTGCCAGAGGTGAGGAGAAAGCCCAGGAGGATAAATGGACTAGAGAAATGTACTTAGAGGTATTAAGGACCTCCTGGAGATTAATGTCTCTATGTAATAGGCAAACTTGTAAGGATTCTCACCAGAGACTAGAAGATAACGGTATCCCTGGCACCTTCCTTATTTGATACTATTCTGGAGGTAGTAGGTGGTATTTGAGAAGAGAAAGGAATAAGAGATCTTTAAGTTAGAAGAGGCAGTTATCATAATTTAAAGCTTACCTAATTATATACCTAGAAAACTTAGAGAATCAACATAACTCTTTTAATAATGAAATTCGGGGCGCCTGGCTGGCACAATGAGTTAAGCATCCGACTCTCGATCTTGACTTAGGTCATGATCTCAGTTTGTGAGTTCAAGTCCCACATCGGGCTCTGTGCTGATGGTGTGAAGCCTGCTTGGGATTCTGTCTCTCCTCTCTGCCCCTCCCCTGCGTGTATATGTGCCCCCCTCTCAATAAATAAATAAATAAATAAATAAATAAAAACAGATTTTCATGACCAAATTCAGTCAGGTGTGTGGGTGCAACATTACTGTCTAAGAAACGAAATCAGCCCCCTTCCATATACAGATAGCGGTCAGCTAGAAAATGCAGTGGAAGAAAATAAACCATCTAGGAAGAGATGCCTTGAGTAAACCTCGCTAGGAAAGTGCAAACTTTTTACTTCAAAAAATATAAAATGCTTGTGTGATTTAAGGTTCTAAGAACCTTGTTCTTAGATTGGGAGACTCGGTATTATTATAAAGACCTACATTCTCCCTACTTTAATGTCTAAATTTAGCACATTCTTGGAAGGAAAGTACTAATAGCTTGAGGGTAGGGGATGCTGAGGCTTGGACAAATTGATTATTAATAGAATTAGAACACCCAGGAACATTTTGAAAAAGAAGTAATGAACCGTCTGCCAAATGTGAAAACCCATTATAAGATTATAACAAACTGTAAGTAGCGTGTGGGGTGCATGAACCGAAGGTCAGGGCGGTGCCACGGAGGAGGAGGGGGAGGAGGAGGAGACGGAGCTGAATGCTAAGGCAGTTTAGACATGGCAGTTTCATCATAGAGGGGAGGGAGGAGGGCATCCGCGTGGACATGAGGTTGGCTCCCTACCTTTTGCTTTCTACTAAAATAAATTTCAAATGAATTAAAGGTCTTTCTAAGGAATGAAACCATGAAAGTAGAAAAAGAGAACATGAAAAAATACAATTCCTTTGGAGTTGACAAGGCCTTTCTAATAAAACAAAAGCAGACTCTTCATGTACGGTGACAAATGTTAACTGCACTTTGATCGTTGCACAATGTATGCAAAATAGCGAATCTTTGTTATGTACTTGAAATTATGCTTCAATTTATAAAAATTATACCTCAATTTTTAAAAAATCCATGGATAAAGAAGACATATGTATACACAGTGGAATACTATTCGGCCATAAAAAACATTAAATCTTGTCATTTGCAACAACACGGATGGAGTTTAGAGGGTAGTTTGCTACACGAAATAAGTCAGAGAAAGACAAACCATATGATTTCCCTCATGGGATTGAAGAAACAAAACAAACGAGCAAAGGGGGAAAAGAGCAAGAGAGAGAAACCAAGAAACAGACACTTAACTGTAGATAACAAACTGGTGGTTACTGGAGAGGAGAGGGTGGGGGGCTCCACGCAGTGGGTGATGGGGATTAAGGAGGTGCTTGTGCCGAACAGGGTGATGTGTGGCAGCGTCGAGTCACTGTGTCCTACACCTGAAACTAATAAAGCACTGTATGTTTACTGGGACTTAAATGAACTCTTGGAAGAGAATAAAAATAGAAAAACACTAAAAATCCAGAAGTTAAAAGAGGAAAGGTTGTTCAGTTGATCTCATAAAAATTTTATGTGTACAAATTAGCATAAACAAAGTCAGATGACAAACCGGGACGACTACGTGTATTCCACGTGACACGAAAGGGTAGTTAGCTTAGCGGAAACCAATATCCCAGGAGAAAACTAGGCATAGAACATGGGCCGTTGATAAATAAGTCAGTGTAAATAGTTTCTAAATGTGTACATTTTCTCCTTAGATAATGACAATTAGAATTCATTTTTTCCGCTTACGAGAATAGCACAAAGTAAAAGGTTTTGTGAGCAACATCGGTCAGGGTTGGTGTTGCCGGTAGGAGAGTGAAGTGGTCCAAGTTTACATGGAATTTGACAGTATCGATCAGTTTAAGAGCCTAGGCTTTAGAGCCTGACTCCTTGTGTTCAGATCTTGGCTTCACACTTTATTAGCTCTGTAACCTTGGACAAGGTCCTTAGCTTCTGCCTCGGTCTGTTTACTATACACTGGACACGGTGGTAGTAACTATCCCACGGTACGATGATGAGACGGCGTCGAGTCGACCCGGCGTGTAGAACAGGGTAGGTACTCCCCAGATGTTATCATCACAACAAACGTTTACACAGAAGTGCAGACATAGCGGCAGGTCCAGCATTATTTGTAGTAGAAAAAATGGGAAGCCATCTCATCTATGAATAGCGCTTAGTTAAGTAAACCGTGCGTCCCGCAGCACCAGGACGGTAGAATTCGGTGTAACTTAGAACTGAGGTGGGTCTGCGCGTCGTAATTCGTAAAAGGATGTGTGGTGGCTGTCTTTCTCTGTGTTTTGGTTCTTGAATGTTCCTGGGAGGGAATCCGAGACACACAGGAGGATGGCGGGCTGTGGGGGAACTGGAGGGAACGCACCGTATGTACTTTCAGACATACTTGTACTGTAAATTTTTACTACCAAAATATTTTTTATCACCTCTCTTATTCACATTAAAGAAAAGAATTTTGTATAAAATGACAAGAAAGTGGTGGGGTGTTCTGACTGGCAGAATCCGCAGGGTGGAAGTGCTCCTTCAGCTATGCAGACCGCTCTCGCCCTTCGTTAATTTTGCCTCAGAATAACATCGCGATGGCCCTGGAGCTTACGTACCGCGAGCGGCTGCACAGAGTGCACAAGGAGGTGAAGAACCGCCTGGACTATCACATCTCTGTGCAGAACATGATGCGCCGGAAGGAGCAGGAGCACATGGTCAGCTGGGTGGAGAAGCACGTGGTGCAGAGCATCTCGGCGCAGCAGGTACCCGGCGCGCCGAGGCTCCGTGAGGCCCGGAATCGCCGCCAGCGAGGGTCGTGTTTCTGGGTAGCGGTAACTGGCAAGATGCTGCCCAGCTTCCCCGGGTGGCTCTCCGTGTCCGGGGCGGCGGGAGGTGGATCGGAACGCCGGTTGTGGCAGACTTGTGTTCGAGTCCCATCATTTGGGAAACGTTAACCAGCGTATTTCATTTCTCCGTACAGCAGACCGAATAGAGCTATTTCTGAGTGCCTTCCGTTTCCTAATTCCGTGGTCTCTGCTCCATTTCCTCTTCCCTGCCGCCTAAATCATTGGTCTTGAACGGATAAGAAGTGTTTTTTATTATTTACCTAAATTTGATTTCCTTTTTAAAGTTTTTATTCTTTTTTTTTTTAATGACTTGATTTTTTTCTTTCCCAAACATATAGTATATTTAGGCATTTCCAGTCATTCTCTGTATAGCATTCAAGGACTAGAGAAACAGGATCCGTCAACATTTAATGATTTTTTTCTCAATAAATTGTCTTTTACATAAAAATAGCATGTTTATTTAAGAAATGGGGAAACCAAAAATATAGAAAAGAGACAAAATTACTCTCATTTTTAACATTTCTGTGTTATGTTTACTAGTGTTAGGTTGGTAGTTTTCAGGCAGCTGTGAGCTGTATGAGCTAACATCGGTGGCACGTGATTACGGGAATGTCTGGCTTCAAGTTCTGTACAGGTTTCACTCATAAAAGCTGTGGGCCGGGGGGGATTTTAACTAGGGTCCGGGATTTGCTTAAAATAAGCTGCCTCTCCCCTGCGTTCCATAAAGAATTCCTAGTAGTCTGTCACATCAAGCCAGTAGTCCTTCTTGAGAGTCCGTAGGAACCTCAAGATCTCGTGGGAGGTACCCTGTAGAATTAGTGTTTATGTCCTTCCGTGTGTTTGGAGAGGTCTAAGCAGATTTTTCTTTCTTTATCACAGGAGAAGGAGACCATCGCCAAGTGCATTGCGGATCTAAAGCTCCTTGCAAAGAAGGCTCAGGCACAGCCAGTTTTGTGAGCGCGTCTGTCTCAGTGGAGGCGGCGAGGCGCGGTTGGCCGAGGAGGCTAGCTGGTGTGGCAGATCTTTCTGTGCTGCTGTCTACTGAAGCTACACTTAACCTTCCTAAAAATGAAACATTTGAATTTTACCTAGAGAATTAAAACAACCTATTGGCCAGTGAGAGGTTCTTCATCCTTGCTCTGTGTTTTGAGTTGTTCCATGATCACTTTTGAATAAGCAGTTTGCTTTTAATAAAATTTGTTGCCTGACTGAAGATTACCAAGTTATAGTTTGAATTTGTAATTAATTCTACCATTTTGCATTAAAGTGACAGTTGAAACGAGGTTTTTCAAGTTGTGTAATATTCTAAAATTCAACATTTGTCCTGTGGGTACAATCAAACCTTGCCATTGAACTGATTGGTAATTTCGTGTAAGCTTTTCTTGGACAACTGACAGATTATTGGCAATGTAAAGCTTTTTTAAAAAAACTAAAGGAAATATTGCACATCAAGTCACGTTATTGGCTTTATTATTTTAGTAATATGTCTATAGAAAATATTACAGACCCTGTGTGTCATAAAATTATTCTAAAGAATCCAGCAAATAAAGAAATTCTTCCCTTCTATAGATTTGTCTGCATTTAATTCTCTCATTACCTGTGTAAGGATGACCTTGAACACAAAGGACAACTTCCATGACAGGAAATATTCGAAATAGGTACCATGTGGATAACTGCTATTTTCGTTGACTTCCTAGGATTTTAGTATCTGTAACAATAGATACCAGGTCATCTCTTCACCTACTGTGTAAGTTAGAGCAATACCTGTATTGTTCCCTAAAGAGACTTTGCCAGGGTCAGCAGATGTTTTCCAGATTATTCATTCATCAAAGGACTTACCAGTACCTGGTTTGTGCTAAGCCCCAGCCTGCGCTGGTAATAAGGAGAGGAAGTTCCGCGTCTGTCAGCGTTCAGAGGAGCAGAGCTAGGATATGTGCTTGCGAGGCATTTGCTGCCGCGGGAGCCGGTTAAGCTCGTGTCTGTAAGGCGTTACCTTTGTTTCTGACGCAGGAGCTTGGAGTCCACAGAGCGGAAGGCGGGCGTAAAGTGGGAGCCGTAGGAACAAGTCCTGGAAATCACCAGCACAGACTGAAACCCTTTTCCGCTTTCATTGCGTCTGAGTGTGATGGTCCGATTGCTCGAAAAGCCCGGGTTCTTCCTCACGTGGGCCTTGTCCAGATGTTAGAAAAGCCGAAGGGAGGGCCGGGGAAAGGGGGAAGGCCTCCCACGGCTGCCGAGCCCCAGATCAGCAACACGCGTGAGCTACTGAAGAGTCGCTTGGTCACGTCTGCCCTCAGGCCGCTCAAGAGTCAAACGGCTCACTCTAAGCCAACCATGCAGGAAGAGAATTCTGGAAAGTAGCTCAGCCTGACCCACTTGACACGTTACAAGCCACCACAATAACTATCCTACTAATAAATGTTAAGCTGGATAAATAATACTTAAAGCAAAATCTAATCCCAAGAAGTTCATGAACCTCCAATAACACATGGAGACAGCAGAAAGGTGACCGGTCAGAAAAGGGGCTGCGCCGGCCTTCGAGAGAGGAGGTGAGCCGAGAGGGCGCCTGAGGGATTCGAGTCCCGAGAGCAGGAGCAGCGTTCAGGACTAGAGGAGCTAACGCAGCAGAGTAGCCGTTTGAAGACTGAGGACCTTGAGTGAAGGAGGAATAGGAACTACATTAGAGCCCCTCAATCCTGTGCTTAGAAGTCGGATTTTGTTCTGAGGAGAGGGGAGCCGGCGAAGGGTTTTAAGTAGAGGGATGACAACTAGATTTGCATTTCAGAAAAGTCCGTATCCACAGCAGAGGACGGTTTGGAGAGGCCACGCTAGGTCGGCTGCTGGATCATTCTAGCAAAAAGACATTGAAGACTGAAGCAAAGGCCTTGGCCGTGTGGACGCAAAGGAGTTGAGAAACACTAAAGGCGACCTTCGTGGGACTCGAGTGTGGAGAATAGGGAAGAAGGGAAGCATCTATGTGAGTCGCTGCTTTCCTGCGTGAGAGAGAAGAGAGCGAGGTATCCTTCCTGTGATTTGGGATACAGGACACACGGATTCGGGGGGGAGATCAGGCTCAGTATCGAGCCATAAGAACGTCAGTGTTTGAGAAATGAGAGATCAGGAGGATTCTGCCAAAGAAAGAATAGCCAGCGATCTAAGGGAAACCAGGAGGCAGTAGTATAAAAACAGTGTAGCGTTTTGTGTCAGAAGGGCGACTTTTTCCGGGAGATTAAGGGGACTCCGTGTCCGTCAGAGTTAATTGCTTGGCAGTCTCTGGTGGCCCTCCCTAGAGTAGTTTTGGTCGAACGGCAGGGACAGAAGATAGATCGCAGTGGTGGTAAAGGATCGAAAGGCAGCGAGGAAATAGACGTACAGAGGATAATTCCCAGAGCACGACCCCCTTCACTTGCATTGCCTACGTGCCCACCGGACATTTTTTTTTTAATGTTTGTTTATTTCTGAGACAGAGCATGAGTAGGGGAGGGGCGGAGAGAGAGGGAGACACAGAATCCGAAGCAGGCTCCAGGCTCTGAGCTGTCAGCACAGAGCCCGACGCGGGGCTTGAACCCACGGACCTCGAGATCATGACCTGAGCCGAAGCTGGATGCTCAATCGACCGAGCCACCCAGGCACCCCCCCCATCGGACATCTTGAAGGCATCTCAAACTGAAGTCAAAAATAGATCTCTCAGTCTCTACCCACGGCCTGCCCTTCCCTAAGTCTTCATCTCAGATGAATGGCACCACCGTTCACCGAAATTGATCGGCCCCAAAACTGGGCGTCGGCCTTAGTCCCTTTTGCTTTCCCTGTCCAACCCATCAGCAAGTCTTGTAACCTCTACTCTCAAAACTTCTCTCACAGATCTGGCCACTCCTACCACGGCCTAATCCAAGCTGCCACTTCGGCTACGGCTACGACACTTTGGGCTCCTACCGTTCTCTGTGGCCACACTCGCACCTCTTTTGACAAGCCTCTGGAGCCCAAGGGAGCTTTATCAAATGTGAGTCTGATCCTATCATTCCCCTGCATAGAAGCGTAACGCCCCCTCGCGCTTCGAGTGGAATCTAGTCCTCACCATTATTTACAAGGTAAGGTCTGATCTGGTCCCCAGCGGCCTCTCAGACCTCACCTGCTTTGGCCGCCCTTGCTTTGCTGTTCCTCAGCTGTCTAAACCTTTCCCGTTAGCAGCATTTGCACAAACTTAGAGCTTCTTGGACAGGTTGCCACGGATGGCAAATATGCCAGGAGATACTGCTCTGCTTAATATGTGGGGCAGCCAGGCCATCAGAGGCCTCGAGCCAAGGATTTCAGGCTGAGAACAGCTTTGTGGGTTTCCCATAAGGCCACCTGGTCTAAGCAGAGTCGGAACGTTCACATGCCCCACGGTCCCCAGAACCAGAGAACCGGCTGAGCGACGGTTCTCGGCACCACTGACACGTTGCCAAGAGAGTGCTCTGCCAACCTAGACGTTAGCAACAGTGAGTTAGAGGGCACAGGCCGCTTCTCTTGGACAAGAGGCATTCACCTGTGCCTCAGCCTCAGGAGTATGGCGTCACAGCCCAAAGTGAAGCCAGCCAGGAACAAGAGGAGGTGATGAGCTGAGCAGGCTTCCTGGAGGTCAAGCTCCAGACTGCAGCTCCGGATCTCTGCCTTCAAATGATCAGACGTCGTATTTCTGTGTGGTAGGTGTGCTTTAATCCTTACAGACCGGCTGCGTGGCGATGGGCTGTGCAGCCTGCAAATTAGAGTATCGTGATTATTTGTTAAATACAATGAGATGAAAAAGTCCAATTTATTTGAAGTATTTGTCTTAGCAAAAGAAATCGATTACAATGTCAGTGAGAAAAGAGAACTGTTGTTAGATTCTTTTGTTATCAATGTTACAATACCCATATAATTATTATCGATGGTAACTAATAATAATCTGAAGACTATTCTGATGAGTCAGTCACCCTAATTCACTGGTTATTTTTAGCAACACTCATGGTGAGATAACCAGAAATGCTTTCTGATGTGATTAAATATAAAGTAGCCAAAATCACCTGCAATGGACTCTCGCTAAATATTTAACTCGAATCTATCAAGGCTTAAGAGGTAAATTCCAGTTCCAGGAAATGAAGGAGATAGAGGAACAAGGTAAATGACACTAAAGGAAGTAATTACATTTAATTAAGGATTGTTTTCCTATATATTAGGTCGTAAGTATTTTCCTTTAAAATGTTTTGATGTTCTCTGTTGAGGTCCTATACCTCTTTTATAACATTTGTTTTAAAAACTTTCTATCTTTTATTAGTACTATAAAATGTACCTGCTTAAATTTTCTGCTTGTTGTTGAAGAAATAAAATTAAGACGCAGATTCCTGGAGCTTTGATGTTGGGGTTCAAATGCAAGTAAAATGCAACATCTTGTACCATTTGCTTCCGATAGTGGCAGATGAGGTAGTTCAGGCCAACTGTCTGACTGAAGAAATTTTTAACATCTGAGCGAACTAGAAAACGTATCTTAAGAGTACGAAAGCACCATGAGATAACGAGAAATCAGCGGGCCAAGAACCGAGAGACAGTGGAAATTCAGAGAGGTGAGTTTAGCACTCGGGACCACTTCTGCCCTGGGAGCATTTGCCAGTCTGGAGAGATGGCCTAGAGACTCGGCTCTGCCTCTGGTGGCTCCACGGGCGAGAGGAATGAAAGACGGAGCCCAGGACCCATCGAGGATCAAGACCCAAGTAGACCTCACCACTGCCCACCACCGCCACACACGGCACACACAGTCAGCTGCGCTCGGAGTACAGGTGAAGACAGGAAACGCCAGCCCTTCCACTGGCCAGTGCTCTGCTGTGGGCGGACCACTCAGTGAACTCAGTCCTGAACTTGGATTAAGGTGATCTCAGATTGCTGATACCCCCAGCAAAAAAAAAAAAAAACAAAAAAAAAAACCAAAAAACCACAAAAAAACCAAGAAACCTCATTTGGAGGAAGAAAACATGATCCTAGTCTTATATTTCTTCTACAAAAGATTTTTCACACCCATTTTTACAGGAAGAGATAATTAGATGATTAGGAGATAAGATACTGTAAGCAAGGACAAAATAAGCCATAAGCGAATTATGCTTATTGTAGTGAAGGAAATAAAAGCCGAGTTTGAACATGATGGAGGGGTCCTTGGCTGGCTCAGTCAGTAGAGCATCCGAGTCTTGAGGTCCGGGTTGTGAATTCAAGTCCCACGTTGGGTGTGGAACCTACTTAAGGAAAATGTGGACAGAGAATGAGAAACTCTTTTAAAAGAAACAGAAGTTTTGAAAAATACAAATTCTAGAACAAAAAATATAGAGAAATTAGCTCGATTGGCCATTTTGAATAGCAGATTGGGAAGGAGCAACTATGAACGGGAAAGAACTTAAAAGGGACTAGCCAGAAGGAAGAAGAGAGACAAGAAGATGACAAATACAAAAGGGAGAGTAAGAGAGGAGATACAATAAGGTCTGAATATGTAGTTGGAATCCCAGAAGAAAATGAGAGAAAATGAGGCAGAAGGAATATTTAAAGAGCTCACGGCCGGAAGATCGTGAAAGGAACTGGTCAATGTGGGGGGTGGGGTGGGAAATACCTAACTAGAATTCTATAGCCGCAGAAAGGTCTTTAAAGAATGAAAGAAATGAGATTTTGAGGGAACGAAAAATGAGTCAGCAACCAGTAGCACTTCATTAAAAGACTAAAAGCTATCCTTAGGGCAAATTATCCCTTAGAAAATGCCAGAAACACAAGGCAAAAGGAAGAAAAACATAGCTGTTAAATATGTGCGTAAAATTAAAAAATTTAAAAAAAAATGTGCGTAAACCTACATGAATATTGTTAGTATAAATATAAAATCTTGGGAGATTAAAGTATTTTTCTGTAGAAATGGACAAATTCAGGGACACCTCGCTGACTCAGTCTTTTGAGCACCCACTCTTAATTTAGGCTCAGGTCATGACCTCACAGTGGCGAGATTGAGCCCTGTGTCAGGCTCGTCACTGGGCATGGAACCTGCTTGAGATTTTCTCCCTTCCTCTGCCTCTGCCCCTCTACTCACTTGTGTACATTCTCTCTCTCTCTCTCTCTCTCTCTCTCTCTCTCTCTCTCAAAAAATAAAAATATAAAGAGAGAGACAAATTTATAATTACATCAGTAACTAAAGAATTAGGAAGCAGGATGTAGAGATTGAACAAACACGAACTGGACTTAATAGAGGTACAGAGCTCCGCTCCCAATAACCGCAGGCTATACAATTTTTCTCAAGTACGTACGAAATAGTACACAAAACTTGACCATGTAATATGCATAATGCATGTCTCAACAGAGTTTAAAGGATTGAAAGCATGCACAATATTTTTGCCGATCGCAGAAAAATTATGCTTAAAAGTTGCTAACCAGAAGATGAGATCACGTATATTTTGAAATTAAGAAATACCTTTCTAAACAACCCATGCTTCAAAGAAGAAATCAGAAATTGAAAAGTATTGTAAAACGAATGATAGAAAACCGAGAACCACGAAGAGTGCAAAATATGGCCCCAAAATTGCCAAAGTTGGGTGTGTGGGGAGAGACTCCTCAAAGAAGTTTCGCTTTGTTCTTCTCTTTGCCCGCCTCTTGCCCAGAGCCAAGATTGGAATAAGCCAGTGTGCTAGGCAGAATTCTACAGCGCGCCCCCTGGTGTTACCCTCGGTAAAATCCCCTCCCCTGAGCACAGATGGAATCTGTGACTCGGATCTAATCCACACAGTGTAGCACAGGTGGTGGGGTGCCACTCCCTGATGGGGCGACTCGACGCGGCCGAAGGTGATGAGAAGTCACTCCCGCTGCTACACTACAGTGCGTAAGACCATCCTAGCAGCCTGGCAAGGCTCTCCTGCTGGCCTTGAAGAAGCAGGAGAGTTGGGTTTTGAACTACCCATGAACAGGCCCACCGGCGGGGAACTGCGGGCAGCTTCTAGGACCCACGGGCAGACGCCAACAGCCAGCCAGTAAGAACAGCTGGGTCGTACAGCCAAACGGAAATAAATTCATCCAACAAATGGAGTTTGGAAGTGGATTCTTCGCCCCCAGCCAAGCCTCTGAGGAAACCAAGACCCCAGCCAATACTTGAACTGCTCCCTGGTGAGAGCCTGAAGCAGAGAACCCCGTTAAGCTGTACCCAAGCCTGTCACCCACCGATACTGAGATAATAAGGCGCTCTCCTAAGCCTCTAAGGGTGTGATCATTTGTTATGCTGCGTCAAAAGTTGGTACAAGGATCCCTACCATTTCCATCTGCGGAAACTTACAGCAGATGTAAGCTTCCTAACTCACCGCCCCCCCACCCCCGTGCATCCCCGCAGAGGGTCTGATGCAAATTCCCACCTTTGTGCAGGCTTTAGACTTGGTTTCCCGATCTCATGCATGTGGTCTTTCGGCCCTAGCTCTGGAGCGGCAAAGATTATCCGTTACCCCCCGCAGCCAACACCAGCTCCACCACTCACCCAACATGGTTCCTTTCGACCTTCGAGGAGTCCCAACACCTGGTTCGGCCATGCATTGGCAAATTGTGTTTGAAATGTTTTATCCGGCGAATCTCAGTGGTCTTTAACAAGTGGGTCTCTTTAAAGATCCAATCTGCCCTGTGTCCCGCGATTTCTGTTCAACTGCACGACTCCCCGAAGCCTTCTTCCCCGCCGCCGCCGCCAACCCTAAGCTCCGTTCACAGAAGAGATCGTGCTTTCTTCATTTCCGAATCCGGTCCACTCTTTCCAGCTCTCACGTTGCTGGACCTCCCTCCCAGCAGCCTCTGGCGCTGTTGGCCACGGTTTTCCTGTCTTCCTTCCTTCCTTTCCTCCCTGGCTTCTCACAGCACATGTGACATAAGAACTATCCCCCAACCTCCATCGCGTCAGTGCGGAAAAGCTTATTTTTTTGCCCATAAAGGACCCACCACAGTTCCAAGTGGCCCTCCAGAGAAACTGTCCTCCATATGACGACACAGGGATCCAGATTAAGAACTTCCCACCTTACCTTCTCACCCCAAAATCTCCCTGATCACCCCGCAGGAGAAGGGATCTTACTTAAGCAAGTACATGCTTCCACTAGAAGGGAATGCATCGCTTTCATTCATAGTCTGTTGGCCAGACCTGGTCACAGGGCACCCAGCACCCGACCACAGGTGAGGCTCTGGGCCAGAAGGAGAGGAGGGCCGGCGGTGGGTGAGAACTAGTACTGTCCACTGTGCCTCAACTGCCCCCTGTTCCACTCTGAAGTCAATGTGTCCAAGAGTAATGAGTAAATACCCAACCCCACACCCCTTTCTTCTATATTTGCACTATTAATCAGGGATACAACGCAGAAACCTGGGAGTTATCCTGAGCTTCTCTCTCGTACCTTCCTCTCACAACTAATAAACAACTAGATCCATCACCTCTCTCTGCCCTATCTCTTCCTCCCTGGGCTCATTTCCTCTGGCCAGAGCTCTGCAGTGGCAAAGGGCTTGCGCCCACTGCCTGGCCCCCAGTCAGTCCCTCCAGTGCTCTGTTGCCTAATCCTAAACGTGACCACGTCACTCCTCTTCAGCAGTCTCTCTCGCCACTTCCTCTAAGGTGAGGTTTGCGTAGCGCCCTCCATCTACGTGGTCTGGCCCTTCCTCTCCAGCCTCTCCTCTTCCGTTCCCCATCCCCACCTGACCCTCGGTCCCCCCTGCACCGGCTGTGTAAAACACTGGCATTTCCTGGACCGTAACGAGCATGACCAAGCGTGCCTTTCGCTCACGCAGTCCCGCTGCCTGGAATACGCTTCCTTCCTCCGCCTGCCTAGAAGGTGTGATTCATCGTTCACGACGCAACTCCTCCGTCATCTCCTCGACGACGCTTCTGGTGCCACTCACGTTTCTTCCCTATTTTGTAAGCTGAGCCTTTTCTCTCTTGGGTCCCGCTCCATCCTGTGCAGACGTCGGCATAGCCTCTGCAGCGTTCCTGACGCTGTTGACTCCGGAACTTGGCAGTGCATTTGGGTCGTAGTAGGCGCTCGGTCAACGTTGGATTCGTTAATTAAATCGTCCCTCTACGCCTCAGGGCGCCTGGGTGGCTCACCGTCCGACTTTGGCTCTGGGCTCCTCAGGGTGGATCCTGCTTGAGATCCTCTGTGTCCCTCTCTCTCTGCCCCTCTCCCACTCACTCTCAAAAATAAACATTCAAATAAATAAATAAATAAATAAATAAATAAATAAATAAAATCATTACTTGAAGTCTCAAGCTACTGCTTTTTCCTTTTCTGGGTCTTCTTCGTGTGTCAGCTCTTTGGTACCAACTTTGGTCACAGCCTGACTCTGCCCTTTCTTGTTTTTGCTACCACCCTCCTGGCTGTCTCTCAATTCACTTACGCGTCTTCATCGCTCTCCTGCTACCGCCCGCGTTACTATTATCCGTCCCTCAACCAGGTCCTTGCAGTGATCTCCCAGCTCTTTCATACCTAATGCCCCGCCTTCCGGTTTGCTCCCCTTCCCCCCCGATTTAGTGACTGAGACCACAAGTCTGATCGTGTTGTCCTTGCTTCTACTCCATATCTCTTGTGTAGACCAGCTCACGTCTCTTACGATAAAAGCACAAGCTCTGAGGGAACTGGCCCCTTCCACTCTCTTCAACTTGCCTCCCCCCCCACCATGCTCCACGTCCCCCAGCCCACCGCAGAGTCGCAGGCTTCTTTGCTTTCAGCTGTTGTCATACCAGCCTGTTTTTCCTTTTTGAGCTTCCTACCCTCCTTTCTGGCGCAGGGCTCTTGAATTTTAACCTTCTGCGCTCTCTCATTGTTTGTCTCATCTTGGCCTGGCGGAACCCCAACGTCACACTTAGCATTTTGGCTTGCCTTTCCTCCAGGAAGCCTTCCCTGGTTCCCTGTGTCACAGGCATATACAGTGGGGGTCCTGCGCCTTCACGGAGCCTGTCATTATTGCAATTTATCATTTCCTTGTGTGGTATGGGCTCCTTTACTCGTCTGAAAGTTCTTCGAGGACATGAAAAGCCTGTTTGGGGCTCACCATGTGTCCTCGGGGTGTAAGTACGTGGCATACAGTAAATGCTCAACAAATGATTTTGGAGGGAATGAAAAAATGAATTGTCTCAGCCCCTGAGATTCAAAACCTTGATGGAATCACTGATGGAATCCTGCTCATTTCGTTCCCTGTATCTGGGTCCCAATGCTTACAACTACCAGTCTCCTTACGCCTGGAAGGTGGGTTCCTCCCCCTCCCCAGTGCTCACGCCCCTGTTAAATACCGAAAATATTGCCATATTCCCCTAGCCAATTTCCTTGTCTCTTTTTCTACCCATAATTCATCTTATACGAGGTGGAACAATCTTCCTTAAAGGCCATGTTTATCATATGATATCCCAAGTCAAAACCTTCAGTGGTTCCTTCTTAACACTTAAAATATGTATTTTGCTTGGATTCAAAGACCCCCCCCCCACCCCCAGTCTGGCTCAGATCCGTTTAACTCTTGACTACTTCCCCCTCCTTCCAAACGTCCCACTCTGGAACCTTGCCAATATCCTGGAAATACATCCCCTGAATTCCAGCAACCAGTCCCCGGCTTGGGGCACTCCTCACACGCGGTTCCTTCCTGCTCCTTCCATCGAACCCCATCCAGGCCCCAGAGCCCCCGCTCCAGGCCCACCTGCACAAAGCCTGGCCTGATTTCACCAGCTCCGCCCACTTGGCCAGCTCTTCCTTTCTCCAGGCCCACGAGTTGCTCTGCCCTGTGCCTGAAACCATCTTTCCCAGGCTCTCTGGCTGGCCAGCTCTTGCCCGTCCTCCTGTCCTCAGTGCCTGCTCCTTGGACAGACCATCCCCAGTCATCCATTTCATCTAGAGATATTCTCCCATCATATACCCTCTAGCGTGGCCCTCTGTGTCTTTCCTTCATGGCCCTCAACACGATCTGTAATAAGCCTATTGTTTTCTTACCATCTCTTTTCTCAATTAGACAGTAGGCCCCACGAGGAAATTTTCTGCCCTGTTCTCCAAACACCATGATACCCCAGTTCACCATTTTTTTTAGTGCTTATATGTATTAATATTTTATGTATTTTTCCAAATTATCGAATGTTTATTGTTTTCAAGTATTATACCCCCCAAAATAGTATGCATTTCTTGATTAATGACTCAGAGATAGTAATTCCAAGTTAACGGTGTTTTTGGGGGCACCTGGGTGGCTCAGTTGGTTGGGCATCTGACTTTGGCTCAGGTCATGATCTTACGTACGGCGTATGGGTTTGAGCCCCACGTTGGGCTCTGTGCTGACAGCTCAGAGCCTGGAGCCTGCCTCGGATTCTGTGTGTGTCTCTTTCTCCGCCCCTCCTCCACTTGCCTTCTCTCTCTCTCTCTCCCTCTCTCTCTCAAAAATAAACATTAAAAAAATTTTTTAAGGTTTTTTTTTTCTCTATTTCAATAGTTTCTTTGAGTTACTGAGAGGATAATCCGCCGAATTCTCCCCTCCGTTGATAGCTTTAGCCCCCTAAGCATGAGAATTCTTGCTTTATTTTCCATAAACTCCATAAATTGCGGACATTCTTTTGTTAAAAAAAAAAACAAAAAAAAAACAAAAAAAAACAAAAACAAAAAAACAAAAAAACCCATGAATAATAGTTTTTGGGATTCTTTTCTTTAAAAAAAAATTTTTTTAATGTTTATTTATCTTCAAGAGAGACAGCGTGAGCGGGGGGAGGCGCAGAGAGAGAGACACACACACAGAATCTGAAGAAGGCTCCAGGCTCTGAGCTGTCGGCACAGAGCCCGATGCGGGGCTCGAACTCACGAACTGCGAGATCATGACCTGAGCTGAAGTCGGACGCTTAACCGACTGAGCCCCCCAGGCGCCCCAGGGATTATTTTCTTTTTTCACACTTCTCAAACCCTTTAAATATCACATCTCACTCTGAAGGTGCTGTTTTCTTATAGTGTCAAACACAAAACACAACAGAGTGACCAGGACCTCCGTGGTGTTCTTGGACACGACCGTGCTCCAAATTTCTTAAATATCTGTGAATTCAGAATAGTAAATCTTTCACTTTTCACAGAATTCCATTTGGGATAATATTTCCAGCTCCCTATGTTTATTTTTCTAAATTCATCCTCCTTCTACTTGTTACTGCCCCTTTTTAAGAGGCAGAGTATTTTATTAACACTGCGTTATGAATAAATGTTTATAAAGAAATGATTCATGGGGCGCTGGGAGGCTCAGTCTGTTAAGCATCCGACTCTGGGTTTCGGCTCAGGTCATGATCTCACATTTCGAGAGTTTGTGCCCCGTGTCTGGCTTCGCGCTGACAGTGCAGAGCCTGCTTGGGATTCTCCCTCTCTCTCTCTCTCTCTCTCTCTCTGCCCCTCCCCGCTTGTGCTCTCTCTCTCTCTCTCTCAAAATAAATAAATGAACTTTAAGAAGAAATAAATGATTCGTCTTCCCTCAGAAGGGCTCGCCATAACCGTTAACGCACTTCATGACTTCGTGTCTGCAGCTAGCCCTTCAGTCTTGATAGCGCTCCCCGCTTCTCCTTATCGGCCTCATCTTCCTCGTTAGAACAAATGAGATTTTAAGATGCTCGGCGTCAACGATAAAATCATCCTGTTGTGACCTCCGCCTTATCTAGCTAGCACGGTGGTCAAATACTTAACAAACACTTAATTGGAAATAAACTTGTCTTAACCCTCTGCGCTCTAGCGGTCATGTGTCAAAAGATACAAAAGAAGCTGTTTATGGGATTAAAAATATATGTCGTTATAAAAAAATAATAAAAAAAAAAGACATATATATAGCTCTGGCCTCAAAGAGGAAGTCTGCCCTCGAGTTCAGATAAGATCTTTGCGACACACAGCTTGATGGCGGCAATAGCGGTGATCATTTCGTCATTTCTGAAAAATCGTAGTAAGTCACGGAAGCAAGTAAAAGGTTCAGTCTGACACGATCGGCGTCTTGTGACCGGACTTTTTCTTAGAAGGTAATGCATTTGCCCCTTGCTTTTAATCTAGATGAAATAACCATTCACCAAAAGAAAAATGTCATCTAATTTTTAGTGGTTGCTACCCTTTTTTTTTTCCGCTGAATTTTATTGGGTGGGGGGAGGGTTGTACTTTCAGTGGCCGCCTTTAGTTGGTAGATTTCGTGGCAATCCGTCAGATTCTTCCCCCGCCCCCCGCCGGCAAAATGTGGAAAAGTAGATAGAGCGCTGTTTCTATTTTCAGTTCTGCTCTGTCAAATGTTTGGAGTGTTGTTTTCAAATGGAAATGTGTTTCCTGCTTTGCTTGGCCTGGATCCGTCAGTAATTATTT
The DNA here is from genome assembly GCA_030068075.1 of Paguma larvata. NCBI lineage: Eukaryota > Metazoa > Chordata > Mammalia > Carnivora > Viverridae > Paguma > Paguma larvata. Next base: position 91,292,973 of record CM057833.1, read on the forward strand.
CCCTGCAGCCCTGTGTGCCACGGTTTTGTCTTTCAGGGTGGCGGGGCCCAAAATATTGTCCAGGTGGCTCCGGTGACATTTCTTTGGGACGGTGGTACATTCAGAGCCATTCGCATGAAGGTTGAGAGTTTACAGAATCCTGTGATCCTCCCGGCTCTCACCTCCCCAGTGGTAAGTTCAGTAGAAGTTCCTAGGGGATCGGAGTCTTTTTAGTGCAGACGCGTATTTTGACATTTCAAAAAATACCCTGGTCTAAATATTTTATGATGCTCTGCAAAGAATACCGTGGGCTTTTAGAGAAAGAGCCAAAAGTGCTAGAAAAACTGTGACCTCCGAGATTCCGCTGTGGGTGGTGGGCGCTCTATTTCTCGTGCCTCGGAATTCTCACCAAATTTCTCTGTCGGCACTTTTCTTCTTGTCCCAAGGTTACATTGGTTGATCGATTGTAAGGCCCTTCGTGTTGTCGTTGCTGTTGTCGCTGGCACAGGGCGATGAGGTGTCCTTCTCCCGGCCCTCCCCCTGTTCGAGGACTTGGAAATTAATTCACTTCTGAAAGCTGAACAATGAAAGGCAAATAATTGATGGCATTGGTTGTCTACATCAATTACCTGAAAATACAGCCCGGATAAGGAGAGCCAAAAGTTCTTATCAGGGCGTGCCTGAGTACGAAGTAGATCTGCGGTCTCCTGAAATCATTGGATTATTTTCTTTAAAGAAAAGTGGAAACCGTGTTTTTCAGCGAAGAAACTGGTGAAGCACGCCGTAGTACGTAGTTATAACAGAAAGACCTAGCACCACTAAAAGCGCTCACAGAAAGCTTCGAGGGGCACGGGCGGGATGTTTATGCTTTCAAAACCTTAGTAAAAATAACAACAAAAAAGGAGATATGAAGAAGCCTTGACTAGCTTTTAGGAAATGCATGGAAGCATAACTAAAATGAAATACACTAAAGTCTTAAAAATTGGTAGTGGGCTTAGGGATTCTATTATTCTGCTGCTTTTAAGTACTTTATCTTTTGAGTACAAATAAATAAAAGAGAAAATACAGAAAGTTTCACATCACGAGTAGAACCATAGCCTACATAAGGACGCTGACGTACTCGAAAAGACAATATGGGGACAGAAGACAAGTTCTGATACAGCCTAGAGGAAGGACCTTGAAGAGAAAATGGGTCAAAGCTTAGCCAGCACCTCCGGGGAGGAGTGAGGCAAATACATTAGACCTATATGACATTCGATCTTAAAGTTCTCTGTTTGTCTTCTCCCATACTTAGTCAATTCAACGTTTACCGAGAAAAACTGTGGTTTTAACTGGCTTTCTCATGTGTTCTGATAGAACGCACAGGTGACACCAACACGTTCCTTGTGTCATTTCAGTTTATACATCAGTCTCCTGCGAGTTAACTTGCTGTGAGTCAGTTCTGGACCAATCAGCCTATTCTTGGTGTCCTGCTGAGATCACCTTTTTGGACGTGCAAAGGACTGGTCGCTGAGGTATGGTAACCATCGCATGTGAAGTCGGCGGCCACCGCCCTCACTAGGACACCCACCGCGACTTGCCTCTCTCTCACCGTTACCACTCTGATATTAAAACCACGCTCTCAGAGTCTGCCCCTCTCTTCCCTCTCCTTTCCAGGCTTTCTCAGAGGAACCTTTTTTATTCTAAGGGGAAGACGGCATGGGAGGCGGTCATTCTGAACCACAATGCAACAACAGTAAGTCCAGGGCGGAACCCGTTGCCTGCCCCACTAACATGGACCGGAAGCACTGGTGACGGTACCGAAGAGCCGTGAGGGGGCATCACGTTGGATTCTGCCATCGGAAGAATCAAATTTTACCTTGATGCAGAATCTAACGCCGAGAAGGGACAAAAAGGGAACCAGAGAGAACAATCTGATCCTCTCCATTTGAGTAAAGCACGTCTCCGCGCTCAGCAGTAGACCAGCCGGGGAGCTTGTGGCATGGACGGCACTTCCCTCACGGGCCCCTGTTTGTGGGGCCAGCCTGACGCCCTGTCGCTGTCTTGGGCTGGTCGCTGTCACAAGCTGCCCTGCAGACAAAGGAACAGACTAAAATAGGTAGCGGTTTACAAGGCCAAGTTCCCAAAAACATTGGGAACTGCTAAGTTCTGGGTTTCGATTTTGGTTCTCTCCTCCCCGGCCTTGAGGTTGTGGGCTTAAGCCCCAGGGACCACACCTCCCTAGGGGGGGCCTATGAAATCTTGAAGGGGGAGACACAGGAGATGTCTGTTTGTCAAAGGGACGCCCGGGCTGCGGAAACACTAGGCTCCTTTTTCCTTTGTTTAGCTGGTTGTTTTTTAAGTTCCAACTCTAATTTTCCCATCGAAGCATCCAGGGTCTGGGAAACGCTGTTCTCTCCTTTTTTTTTTTAGTGTTTTTTTATTTTTGAGAGACAGAGAGAGACCCTGAGCAGGAGAGGGACAGAGAGAGAGAAAGAGAGAGAGAGAGAGAGGGAGACACAGAATCCCAAGCAGGCTCTGCACTCAGCCCAACGCGGGGCTCGAACTCCTGAACCGTGAGATCATGACCTGAGCTGGAACCAAGAGTCGGACACTTAACGGGCTGGGCCGCTCAGGCGCCCCCTCTCCTTTTGCAGAGGGTAGCCCCCCCCCTCATCATTTATCTCCACGGGCTGCTTGGGTAGGGTGGGGTGCCTGGGGACACGTACGCTGGAAAGATTCATGAGGCGTGACAAGGACACTAATCCCCTTCCTGTTCTCCGACAGATGGGCCAAGCAACACGGCAGCCCCAACGCCGACGCCCTACTTCTGGGAGCGCACGAAGTAAGTGCTCCACTCATTTCGTCTCGCAGCCCGCGGCCCCGGATTTTGTGTGGCCAGCTCGGGAGGGTGACTTGGGAGGGACTCTGGAGGGTGGTCTGGGGGAAAAGGGACCAGAAGCGGTTGAAGAACTGAACCGGTTTTTTATCTTCAGAGTGTGGTTCTTCACCCCAGCTTCCCCAGGGACGGGAGATCCCTCCAGAGATCCCTGAAGCCCCCTCAGCTGATAGGTCAAGCCTGCTGTGTGTGGGCGCCTATGACGATTTGGGGGTGGCGGGAGGGAGAGAGCCCACCGTTTTCACCGAGGACTCAAGTAGTTCTGGAACCCCAAAGCAAAAAGCCGAAAAGCGTGGGTAAGAGCGAAAGTCACCGGCCAACGTGAAAGCTATGTCAGGGGTTTCTGCGCAGGTGGGGAGGAGGGCCCCCCGGCCTGCCGCCAAGGCCTTCGGGAAGTCCAGCGGCTTGTCCCCTCCCTTTCTTTGCCAAAACAGCATACAGTATTTGCTCTTGGCCTTTTTTGCTGGGGTCCTGCTGACGCTGCTGCTGCTGGCCCTTATCTTCCTCGTCATGAAGAGCTGCAGGAAATGTAAGTGGTCTCTGGGCCACGGGACTGCTCGTCTCGCTCAGCCATTGGCGACTGGGTTGGCTCGGAGGGGGGAGTGAAACCCAGGGGGCTGCGCCCTGTCTGCAGACTGAGGACCCAAATCCCTAAACTTCTCCCTCCCCCGCCCCCGGCCCTCCCGCCCTCCACTCTTCCTGCCTCCGACACCCACCCCGTCACCCCAGCCTGCAGGGAAAGCCTTCCCGTTCCTCCAGGGCCCCGTTGCTGACCCTTGTCCCTCTCTCTCCCCTGGCACCTGTGACAGGTCACTCCAGTCCCTGGGCCCTGGATTCTCCCTTAGATCCTCACTCTGGCCAAGAGCCTCCAGGCCAAGGTGAGATGACCTCGTTGTTTCCGGGACCCTGGGCAAGTGCGTCTTTGAAGGGTTCTTACCGGTCTCTTTGGTCCTCTGTGGCCACAGCTTCCAAATGGCTTCTTTTTTTTTCTTTATTTAGTTTAAAAAAAAATTTTTTTTGGCATTTATTTATTTCGAGAGAGAGAGAGAGACAGAGCATGAGCAGGGGAAGGGCAGAGAGAGAGAGAGAGAGAGAGATACAGAATCTAAAGCAGGCTCCAGGCTCTGAGCTGTCAGCACAGAGCCTGACGCGGGGCCCGAACCCATGAGCCGAAGTCGGACGCTCAACCGACTAAGTCACGCAGGCGCCCCTCCAAATGGCTTCTAAACAGATACCTTCCTCCAAACGGAACTCACTCATTCCTCCCCCTTCTCCTTCCTCCACAGCTTCCCTCCCCGGAGGAAGCACTCACCTACGCCAGCATGACTTTCAAAATCTCAGATGAAAAGAGCGATCCCCTGACCAAGAAACATTCTGCAGGCTTGGATTCGGTCGTCTACTCTCAGATCAAAGTGACAACCTCCCCCGACCTCTCCAGTGAGGCTTGACGCCAGTCCCTCTTATCTCGGCTCCATGTTTGTACAGCACTTCCCCTTCGGGCAAACTCGGGACCCCGGCCTGGCCAGACTACAGCCGGGAGCTGTTTGGGTGTGATCGGGCCATGGCAGCCCGCATGGGTGAAGAAGACCAAGGGCCCATCCTTCCCTCGGCCCCGAGAAAAGATTGCCAGCTCTGCCACTTGGACTGACAGCCTGATCTAGCCCCTGGAGGGCTGAGACCGTCCCCCTCGTCCCCTTCCAGAGTGTGGGGTAGTACAGAGCTCAGGGCACAAAAGGTGTTCACTTAGCGCCGCCGATCAACTTGAGGGAAGTCAACCAGCTGGGCAAGTTAGCGAGAATTACACATAAAAGTACCCCCCTTGCAAAGCTGGCCCCTCCTGCATCGGGCATTTGTCTGTCCCCGTCACCTCCAGAGATGCGGAACTCAGGCCTAGCCAGGAAGCCTCACAGAGGAGACTCTAGATCAAGCTCCGGACGGATTGGGGCATAGGTCTCGAGCTCTGCACCAACTAGCTGCATTCCTTCGGGTGAGTGTGTTCAACTTTTGTGACAAACATTTTAAAAATGTTTATTTAATTTTGAGAAGGAGAGAGAGAGAGAGAGGCAGAGCATGAGCAGAAGAGAGGCAGAGAGAGAGGAGAGATGCAGAACCCGAAGCAGGCTCCAGGCTCTGAGCCATCAGCACAGAGCCCGACGCGGGGCTTTGACGCACAAACCATAGGTCATGACCTGAGCCGAAGTCGGAAGCTTAACCGACTGAGCCCCCAGGCGCCCTGAGTGTGTTAAAGTTTTTAAAGCTTCGACTGCTTTGTCTTAAAAGCAGAATAATACCTCTTACTCTGAGAATCAGTGAGATGCCCTCTACCGAGGTACTTTGTGCATCGCAGAGTTTTCCACAAATACGAGGTCCCTGCTGTGGAACACGCTATTCAGATCACCTCCTTGCTACAGCATAAAAGATACAGCAAGCGATGTTACATGGGAACTAAAGGTTAAATGTTAACTCCCCTAAATCCTAATGGATAATCCCATAGACCATCCCAGTAAAAATACCACTAAGATTATTTTTTCCCTCAGCAAGGGTACTCTAAAGTTCCTGTATAAATAATAAACAAGAAAAAAATCCAGAAAAATCTATACAAAGAAGCCAATAAAAGGGATCTGGGGGGGGGGGGGGACAAACAAACAAACAAAAAACAAGAAAAAAAGCAATCTGGGAAGGCTAGCCCTGAAGCTAAATGGAAGTATTGTTTTATCAAGCACGAGGGACTAAAACACGTTCATGGCTCATGAATAAACAAATGGGATAGAATAAAAAGACTAGAAAGAGATCAAAACACATCAGGAAATTGAGCGTATGACGGAGACGGCACATCCAATCATTTGGGGGAAGCTGGTTTACTCATAAACGGTGTTTAGACGGGTAGGCGGACAGATGGATGAAAATAGATCAGAATCCACGCCTCCCTTCTTAAATCAAAATAAATTCCAGATACATGGAAAATTCAACTGTAAAAACATAAAGGTACTAGAAGAGGGGCACCCGGGTGGCTTAGTCGGTTGAGTGTCCGACTCTTGATTTCAGCTCAGGACATGATCTCATGGTTTGTGGGATCGAGCCCTGTGTTAGGCTTGGCGTTAACAGTGTGGAGCCTGCTTGGGATTCTCGCTCTCCCTCTCTCTCTGCCCCTCCCCTGCTTGCACATGGGTGCTCTCTCTCTCTCAAAGTAAATAAACGTTTTTTAAAAAATTAAATGAAGAAATAAAATTTTTAAGAAGTACAAGAAGAATATAGGAGAAGTTTAAAGACAGACTGATGGATGCCTCCCGTGGATGACCTGAAGCCAATAAACCAGAAAAGAGTGGTTAACTGGACTTACAAAATGCCAAGCTTGGAAAATATTTGCAAAGCACCTCGTAGCCAAAAGGCTAATTTCCTTAACACATTCAGACCTCCCGTAAGTCAACGGGGAAGAAGTCGGCAGCTCAGTAGAAAATAAGGGACCGAGGATAGGTCTGGGTTAGTCGCAGGAAAGGAAATATAAATGGCTTTTAAACATATGAAGAGATACTCAAGGTTACTCACAATAAAAGAAAGACGAATCAAAACCCCGAGTAGATACTTTCCAGCGATGAGGTTAGCCACGTTCAGAAAGTTCGCGCGGGCGGGACTGCGGAGAACCCAGACGCGCATGCGATTGCTAGGGCGGCAAGGGGGCAAGAGCCAGCCGCGTTTTGAAATCTGTCGCTGCGAACACATCTGAAGGACGGTCACCTGTGCAGCTGCCAGTGGAGTTCATCAAATCTCCTAACACTTAGCGAGGCTTGTGACACTCGAAGGCTATTCTACGTGCGTGGCCTGTGTTCACGGAAGCCTCACAAAACACTAGGAGGTGACCGTTCTAGTGTTCCCATTTTAGCACAGAAAGGGAGGCTCCGAGAGGCTCAGTGACTTGCCCGAGGTCACACCGCTAGTAAGTAGGCGCGAGGGCTCGCACCCAGCGAGGCTGGCTCTGGAGTTTGCCCGTTTTCCCACTATCCTCAAGGACCTGAAACAGTGAACGATGGAGAAAACCCTCAGGGTGTGTCGAAGCAGGGGAGCAGCTAATGGAGTACAATGTAGCCATTAACAAGGAGGAAGCCGGGGCGCCTGGGTGGCTCAGGCGGTTAAGCTTCCGACTTCGGCTCAGGTCATGATCTCGAGGTCTGTGGGTTCGGTCCCCGCGTCGGGCTCTGTGCTGACAGCTCGGAGCCTGGAGCCTGCTTCAGATTCTGTGTGTGCCTCTCTCTCTGCCCCTCCCCTGCTCATGCTCTGTCTCTGTGTCTCTCAAAAATGAATAAACGTTTAAACAAAATAAAAGAAGAAAGCCACTCTATGCTTTAAGAAAACAAGATTTCCACATTGTATTAAAGAGAGCACCATGAGCTGCTCTTGGGGAGGGGCACTCCGTAGCTGAGGGACCAAGGGGCAAGGTTGGTATTCTCCATTAAAAGCCTTTTGGTAACTTTTTAAAAAAATGTATTTATTTGTTTTTGAGAGAGAGAGAGAGAGAACAGGAGCCAGGGAGGGGCAGAGAGAGAGAGAGAGAGAGAGAGAAGGAGACACGGAATCCAAAGCAGGCTCCAGGCTCTGAGCTGTCAGCACAGAGCCCATCGTGGGGCTTGAACCCATGAACCTCGAGATCATAACCAGAGTTGAAGTCAGATGCTTAACTGACCGAGCCACCCAGGCAGCTGATCCTGTTCATAACTTTGGAAGCTCTTCGTTCACCTTGTTGAGGATCTTCAGGGCACCTGACACTCAGTGCTCCCACCCCACCTGAATGCTGACCCAACCGAGAAACAAGAGGGCTCGGCAGAGGGGCAACGAAGTACCCCCTGTATTACAAATGTAGTCAGGCCCAGGGGAACACGGCGTACGTGTGTCGTCAGAGAATCGGGCAAGTCCCCTCCCCTCCTCACATCCAAACCGGGAGCTCGGCCGCCCCAAGAGCTCATGCGCTCTCTGAAAGCCGCACCCAGACTTTCCCCCGCTAGTTAAAAAAGAAAGAGAAAGGGCAGAGCGGGTGCACCCAGAGTCCCACCGATGGACTCACGTCAGATATTTCACTTCTTCTCTGGCGGGGCGTCAGCGAGCAGCGTTACCCTAAAGGAGCTCAGTCCGCAGCGGAGGAAGCAGGAAAGGGAGGGAAGTGGCCTCCACAATTCTCTTTTTAAAAAACACTAGGCAAGGGGCGCCTGAGTGGCTCGGTCGGTTGAGCACCGACTTCGGCTCAGGTCATGACCTCGCGGTTTGTGAGTTCGAGCCCCGCGTCGGGCTCTGAGCTGACAGCTCAGAGCCTGGAGCCTGCTTCAGATTCTGTGTCTCCCTCTTTCTCTGCCCCTCCCCTGCTCGCACTCTGTCTCTCTGTCAAAAGTAAATACACATTAAAAAAACTAAAAAAAAAAAAAAATACATTAGGCAAGGGGCGCCTGGGTGGCTCAGTCGCTTGAGCATCTGACCCTTGGTTTCGGCTCAGGTCATGATCTCAGCGTTCATGAGCTTGACCCCCAATGCATGCTTTGCACTGACACCTCAGAGCCTGCTTGGGACTCTCTCTCTCTTTCTGCCCCTCCCTCCCTCTCTTCCTCTCTCTTAAAATAAATCGGCTTTAAAAAATACATTAGGTAATATTTTAAGAAACCGAGGCAGGAAAATTAAAGTTCCAAGAAAGCAGTTAATTTAGCCAAGGTCTCACATCTAGTGAGCTGCAGAGCAACATTTAAATCCGGTCCTCCGACTTCTGAGTCCTTGAATCTTGCCTCCACGCCAAGCTGGGCCACCCAGAGCAGGTAGAATGGCAGAGAAACCGGCAAGGGGAAGTCAGGTGACCTCATCTGAGATGGAGCCGTGTCTCCGGACAGCTGGATGTTTTAAAAATAAATGTTTATTTATTTTGAAGAAAGAGAGAGGGGGGAGGGGCGGAGAGACTGGGAGACAGAGGACCCGGAAGCAGGCTCCACGCTGTCAGTGTATGGAATCCGATGCGGGGCTCGAACTCACAAACCGCGAGATCATGACCTGAGCCGAAGTTGAACGCTTAACCTACCAAGTCACCCGGGTGCCCCCCGAATGCCGGATTTTGAGAAGGCACTGGAAGAGTGGGCCCAGTGTGGGGGCAAATGAGCCAAGGAGAAAGACGGTTTGGGGACACGGTCTTATGCAGAGGCCACGGCACGGCAGAGAGGCCAGCCCTGGGGTGGCAGCAGAGGCTCTTCTGTCTCTGGCTGTGGGGAGCCCCTCAGGGAGGTCTCGCTCGCTGTCAGCCGTTCCCAAACCCAAGGCTGGCAGCAAACAATTCTACGGACATTTGAAGCTAGAAGCCACGTCAGCTTTCCAGTGGAGAGCCATTGCTTTTTACCCGGCTCCGAGAGGGAGAGTAAGCATTATCCCAGGGCCACCCACTTGGCCATGAACTATCATAGTAATGGCTCTTCCTTCTCTTTTCTCGAAGCTTCCCGTTTTTAGTAGCAGAGCCCTATCTTTAGAAAGTTTTGGGTTTTGTCTCCCTATGGTGAAAACCGGAGCGCCCCTGGCCTTGCGGGAGGATGAAAGGAGCTGTTACATAACTGACCACAGATTCCAAAGGTCATTGCCAGGGACGGGAAGGAAAAAAAGGCCTTAGAACCCTGGCTCGTGGAATCAGAAAAAACCGTAAGGATTCTCCAGGGAAATGGCTTTCCAGATGCACAAGTGTACGTCTGCCTCGTGCAATCAGACGGCCCCGCGGGGCCCAGACCGATGGCCGTTTGTAGACCCGCAAGCTTGGACTTGAACGTGGCCACGGAGGAGGGCCCGGCGTTGTTTTGGAGCTGAGGGGAAAGGCAACACCTATGATGCTCTGTGCGCTGAGGTTCTGGGCGGGAGGGGGTGTGGGCACAAGGAGACAGGGAGGATGGCAGGAATGGGACGGTCCTCACACCGCTGTCCCTTCCCATCGGGCTGCTGGGTAGCTTTGAGCTCCCCAGCAACAGAGGGTTGGAGCGGAAGACACCGGGAGAGCCTGGCCCTGAACGCGCAGGACATGTGGCCGCCCCAGCCTGGCACGCTGACCTCAGGGCGGCCGCGTATCCTGAGCCCGGACACCTACTGCACGATATCAGAAGGGCAGGGTTTTTATGAAGGCAGCGGAGTGATGGGGAGCCCCTGGGAACCCCCTGAGATTGCAGGAAAAGAGTGTATGTGGAGAGAGAAGGCACGGACATGCAGGTGGTTGCTGAGGGCTTGGGAAATTTTGCCCTTAGTGACGGTACAGCCTCACCTGCACCCACAGCTGCCAACACCTCGGTCTTGATTTGTGTTTCCTGGTTTGGCTGAATATTTCACCCACCACACCTCGGTCTCTCACCGGTCAAAAGCAACACCCATTCAGTCCAGTGATGGTTTACCAAACAGGACCCTCTTATCACCAAGAAGATGCTGATTTAGCCTGATGGGGGTAGGACAATGTGTAATACCAACGCAGAAATAGATGGTGCAATATTATGCCTTATACTTTTCCAGAAATCCGTTTCCAGTGATACCCCAGGAGAAGTTAGTCATGCCTCAGAGTTCATTCGACACCGGGGAGGCGTTTATTGGGGAACCAATAAAACACAAGGGGTCTCCCGGTCCCCCGACCAAGATGCTGCCCTCTCTTCACCTGACAGCTAGCCGCGAGGGATGGAAACGAAGATCTTGAGACGTTACCGACCGTGGCCTCAGCCTTGCTCAGACATGGCACAGCATGCGGCTAATGCGGTTCTTACCTAGCTGCAAGCCATCGCTGGCAAGCTAGGGAGTCCTTCAGAACACCCGAGAGATCGCAATCCGTCCCCAAGATGTGGGCCGGTCGTCGTGGTGTCTCTATGGTTCCCACCACTTTATTTATAAACTAAATGAAAGAAATCTTCAGTCACATCTGTTCAGGATGAACCGTTGTCTTTGGAGTCGGGACGCAGGAGGAGGGCTTTGAAGAGTCGTCTACCTCGGGGGGCAGAGACAAAGGAAATGGAGTCGAGATTGGTTGCCTACCTCTGCTGAAGGTTTTCTGCGATAGAAGTTGCAGACTCTCACGTGACGGCTTCACAGGGCCTACATGCCAACGTTTATCTTCAGGAGAAGTCAGCCGACATTGCTTCAAAGCCCATCACTTGGTCAGTAGGGACGCTTGGCACACGGGGGCCGCATTCACCTCCCGCCAAGCTTTGGTGACCTGGATCCCTTCGGAGCCCAGGAGCGTCAAAGCCAAAAGGGCCTTTGCTTCCGGCTGCCATGTTTCAATGGCCGGAGTGGGAGGAGGCGGGCTGGGGCGAGAACGGGTTGCACCGCTCCTGGCTACGAAGGAACGGGGTTGGACTCCGTCGCCTCAACGTCCACAACACCACGCGCTTCTCCTGTGGAGTCCTGATGCTAGCTGACACATTTCTCACCTGCGGGAGAGCTTGTCTCCCTCCCACTCTGCCTTATAAGTGCCATGAAGACAGATGCTGTGTCTTTTGCTCGTCTTTGTGTCCCTGGCATCACGCACGGTCCTGGGTACTGAAAGAATGCATGCCTGTGTGAATTAAAAGCTCCTGGGAGGGTGTGGGAATGGGGTCCTCAATCTCCAGAGAAAAAACAGGCCCAGAGAAGCGACAAGTTACCCAAGATCATGCCTTAAAGAAGTGACCATGGTCTTTGCAAAAACCTAGGGTACGATTGGGTCCCAAAGGGCGTGGTCTTGGGTACGACGGAGAAAAGATGTTGCTCCGTCTATATCCCCCCACCTCCGTGGTTCCCAAGGCTCTAAGAAGACCACAGGGAGCCGTGACTTTGAGTTCTTAGGGCTGCTGCTCCACGTGGGGCCAAATTATCGCAGGGAGGGTATGAGACCTCGCAGCCCTAGCTGCGACTCTCAGATCCCTCTGCGTTACCTTTGTGTTTCCGTGGCAGGTGTTTCCGCACATGCGCGTGCGCACGCGCGTGTGTTTTCTGTCATTCTCTGAAATGCTTTTCTGCACCTCCACACCCACGGGAGGTGGCAGTCTGCTTTGTAACTATGCCTACCGTCTCTCCACTGCCCAAGGTACTTCTGTGGCTTCCGAGCAAAAAAATAAAACAAAGGAACCCGACTGGCCGAGCAGTGGCCCTTGTCCACGATGTTCTTCCTAGCCTGTGTCCCCTTGAGGGGTGAGCAGAACCACCGCATGGTCGTCTTTAGGGTTTTGGTTTTTCTGACGCTGCCCCCAAGGAGAGGTGGACAGATCCACACGGTCCCTGCTGAACGAACTTCCTGTTCTCTGTTTAGGAAGGGAGATACCTAATTATCAGCTGGCTATGGGGCCCAGGACCCAGGAGGAGCCAGGGAAGGAACTTAGCAGAGGTGTGGGGGTCACAGAAGAAGCTTGACTGGTGTTCTGGCTTCTAGCTAGGCCTTTGCCTGTAACCGCCCAAGGGCAGAAGGAGGCACAAAGCCTAAGGGCCATTCCTCCCTTGGCTTAAGACTACGGTTGAGGCCGTGGGTCTGTCTGCTTCTGCTCCTGACCCTCCTCAAAGAGACTTTTCTGTGTCTGCGTCCCCAGTGGCCCCAGAGGTCCTGTGATAAGTCTTTCCAGGTGAGCAAAAAGTCTCGATCAAAGAGTAAGGCTGCCTGCCAAAGCTTGCATGCTGGGGAGGCGAGTGGCCCTTGCAAACGCCGGGACCCACGGTGTGATGGTCTCAGGGTCTGCTCCTTCCTTAGCCTACACATACCTCCACTTACCAAGGCTGCCGTCCCCTCTCTGTCACCTCTCATGGGGCCTTTGTCAGCATGAAGCAGAATCTACCCCCGCCTATGGGCTGACTGCATGGGCCTCCCTGGGTCTGGGCTTTCACTCGTGTGAAAGCTGTTCGGTGGCCCCTTTCATTTTCCCTAATCCCCACCTGCAATGGCTACTTATCCCTTCTCTTCCTCTGGCTTCCCTTCCTTTTGGACAAATGACTAGTTATAGAATGGTCCCCAAGCCCATGATCAGTACACAGATGGCGAGAATGGAGAGCCTGGAAGGAATCGCAGACAGACTTCACGTCAGTTGGGAAAAAAACCACCTTGGGGCGCCTGGGTGGCTCAGTCGGGTAAGCCTCCGACTTCGACTCAGGTCATGATCTCGCGGTTCGTGAGTTCAAGCCCCACATCCGGCTCTGTGCTGACCGCTCAGAGCCTGGAACCTGCTTCGGATTCTGTGTCTCCCTCTCTGTCTGCCCCTCCCCCTTTCACACGGTGTCTCTATGTCTCTCAAAAATACATAAAGATTTTAAAAAATTAAAAAAAAAAAAGAAAGAAACCACCTTTCGGTCCTATGCTCAGGATCCCCTTTCCTGGGGTCTGTCCCTCTGTCCCGCCCCCACCCAGTCCCAGTCCCTGTCCCAGTTCCAGAAGCTCCTGGCCATCATATTCCTTCACACCTGTTTGGAACCAGGCTGGCAGTCTGACCAAGCAGGGCCAAGCCCCTTCCTCAGACTCTAACAAGGGCCCAGAGCAGGAAGATCCAGGGTCCGGACAGGATGGTCTCTTGAACACTAGAGACATAAACTCCAGAGCTAGAAATGGCCACAACGACACAGAAAAGGGTGATGCAGAGACAGAGACAGACAGACAGACAGAGAGGGAGAGAAAGCAAACACACACGAGAGCAGGAGATCGGAGACAGAGACAAAATCCCGAAGACACCCCGGACCATTTCTGAGGGTGCCATGACTCGCCCTGCATGCCCGTGACATTGCTCTCCCCTCCGGACGATCCGCCTTTTCAATTAACATCAGGAGAGGGCATTTTTGCTATTTGCGTTCAAGAGCGCTCAACTACGTTTTTCTAAAAGAGACCGCGCGGCCACGCTGAAGCTGCATAGTTCAGGTGCGGAACCGACGGCGCGCGGCAGGTGCAACTCAACTGCCCTGCGGTTATCCTCGCCCGCCTCACCCCCCCAAGCCGGTCTGTCCTCCCCAAGGTCCCACTCACCCGGAGGGATCGGAAGCCCTTGCAGCTCCTGTTCCTGCTGCCTGGCCCGCAGCAGAAAGAACGGGTTGAGGGTCAAGGGACCCTTTGCCTTCTGCACCTCTGCGTCTCTGCCCGTCATCCAACCCCCAGAGAATGAGTGCTCTGGGCAACCCTGCTGGGTCGAGCAGAGGCACCGAGTGCGGCTATATAAATGCGCCCTGCACGGGGCAGAGGCTGGAGGGAACCAGTAGGGGCTGAAGTCCAGCCCACCCTCTGCTGGCTGAGCCACGCGCCCTGCCCCTGGGCTCCGGCACCTGGAGGAAGGGCTGCCCTTCCAGACGTGCACAAAAGCCCTGTGTGGACTAGAAGTGGCCCGTGCTTGGAGAGTTCCAGGCTGAAGGCTATGATACCAGAAGCACAAGAGGGCCAGTCTGATCCTGAAGGGACGATTCAATAGGTGGCATCATTGCCACACTGTGCTCCCGACAGCCGCTGAAACCCGATGGGGGAAGTGCTGCCAGGGCCACCCGCAGCGCCTTCTCTGGCACGTCTAGTTGGGGAGGGGCGGGGGTCTGTGTCTCACTGAAACTAAGGAGCACATTGAGGGGAAATCTCTTTCATCCGGAGCCTAAAACAATGCAAGAGAAACATCTCAGGTGTGAAGGGTGTCACGCATTCAACAAAATGCTTACTAAATAAATTCCTAGTGGGTCAAGCGTGAGCAAGACTCTCTTTTTTTTTTCTTTTTTTTAATTAATAATTTATTGTCAAATTGGTTTCCATCCAACACCCAGTGCTCATCCCAACAAGTGCCCTCCTCTGTGCCCGTCACCCACTCTCCCCCTCCCCACACCCCCTCCCCCCTCAGTTTGTTCTTAGTCTTTGAGAAGACTCTCTTTCTGGCGCCAGGAAGCGTCCCGTGAGTCCTCGGTTTGTTTTCCTCCTGGTGCTGTGTTCTGAATTAAGACGGAATGGCATCCCTTCTAGAAATGGAAACACCGAGAGGCCACAGAAGGAAAAAGAGAAAGGCTAGTGCTTTCCATAAGCTCTTCGCCTGAGCAGAGGCTTGCTGACGTGAAAACAGCTTTTTGGCAGGCGACAGAAGAATTTTGGCGAGCGTCTGGAGAGCTGTGTCTCGGCCTTGACCCACGGGAGCGGTTGAGTGGCTTAGACAGAGCTCCTACTGTAGGCTCCAGGTCAACCTACACCCGCCCAGTAGCCTCCCGGTGTAAACTGCCCTGCTGACCAGTTTGGCCTGTGACAGTTATCCCTGTGGCCTACAAAACGATCTTAGTGGCCAGTCTTTGAAGGTGCCCGTCCAGACACCTGGGTCTTGCAGCTTCGCTCACCTCTCAGGAAACAGATCTTCAAGATTCTAGACCTACTAGGTTGGTGCCAGGGCACAGACGTGTAATGACAATCTCTGAGCCTTTCCTGGCCAGCAACGCAAGGCTCTCCCTCCAGTCGGCTCCCATGAGCCTCTCCCCAATGCCATGAGCCAGATCGCCGTGAGGGAAGGGAGATTCCAAGAGCACCCCTGAGCCCACACCCCCTCCTCTTCCCCAAATCCCAAGTTAATCCCCAACCCCATCAGCAACCACCCTACTTTGGAGAGAAGGAGATACCAGGTTACCCCAAAGAACCTAGGCGGAGCCTGACTTGGTACTCACTGGCCTCGGGGAGTATGTACCACGCCAATGAACACTCCTGACTAGACCCCTGACAGGGTCCCTACCTTTCCCAGACCAAAAATCACTGGCGAGGCCTCCTCTGTCGTTGGCCACAACCAGCTCCATAAAATCCGTGTCGTCCCTGGCAGAGTCCCGCTGGAGGCCACACCAGCACCCGTATCCCTCTCGCTCAGACAGGACACAGTGAAGATGGAGCTGGCTTCCTGAGTCCCCCAGGGCCACGAGGTCAGTACTGTTGGGCATGAAGCCAGGGACGGTGCGGAGTTTCCGGAAATAGCCTCGGCACCAGGATTTGGGGTGGTCCTCATAGTGGGTATTGTACTTGCAGATGGCAGAAGCTGTGTCCAGCACGAAGCTTTCCTTGACCTTTTCGGCTATGACCATGACATGGGTCGAGACACACGTGTGTGTGCATACACGTGCATGCACACACACACACACCATCGTCCTTTTATACACATTGCAGCCCCTGCCATTCTGGAGCAAAGCCAGCCAAAGCGTTGGAGGCTGATTTTTCATTTTGCCTGCTCTGGGCTAGCGACTGTGATGGGCAGACGGATGTCCCCCTAAAACTCACACGTTGAAGTGTTAACCTCTAGTACCTCAGAATGGGACGGATTGAGCCTTGAAGGAGGTAAGTAAGTTAAAATGGGGTCCTCCGAATGGGCCCTAATGCAACCTGACTGGTGTCCTTATGAAAAACGAGTTTAGGGGGCGCCTGGATGGCTCAGTGGCTTGAGCGTCCAATTTCAGCTCAGGTCAGGATCTCATGGTTCGTGAGTTCAAGCCCCGAGTTGGGCTCTGTGCTGACAGCTCAGAGCCTGGAGCCTGCTTCGGATTCTGGGTCTCCCTCTCTCTCTACCCCTCCCGTGCTCACGCTCTGTCTCTCTCTCTCTCTTTCAAAAACAAATAAAACGTTAAAAAATTTAAAACAGAGGGGCGCCTGGGTGGCTCATTCGGTTGGGCGGCCGACTTCGGCTCAGGTCATGATCTTGCGGTCTGTGAGTTTGAGCCCGGCATCGGGCTCTGTGCTGACGGCTCAGAGCCTGGAGCCTGCTTCGGATTCTGTGTCTCCCTCTCTCTCTGCCCTTCCCCTGTTCACGCTGTGCCTCTATGTCTCTCAAAAATAAGTAAACATAAAAAATATTTAAAAATTTAAAACAGAAGGAAAAGGAAAAGGCATTTAGGGCACAGACAACAGGCCGAGGGACAGTCCCGCGAGGACACGGGGAGAATGCAGCCCTCTGCAAGCCGCGGGGAGCCGTCTGCGCAGAAAGCAGAGCTACCCGCGTCTTCATCTCGGACCAGCCAGTCTCTGGAAATGTGAAGGAACCAATCTCTGTGGTTTCGGCCAGCCAGCCTGTGGCGTTTGCTGCGGGGGCCCCGGCAGGCTCATGCGGCATCCCCGGAGAAGTCTTGTTCCCCGGCCCGAGGGGGGACTCGAGTATGGCTCTCGCACAAGGACCTAGGAAGCCTCTCCCCATCGCTTGTTGGGGGGGCTAGAAGAGCCCAAGGAGGCTTATCGTTAGCAGATCCTCCGACCCGGGCCCCCACTCCGCTGGGGACCCCTCAGGAAGAAAGCGAGAAGGTGCGGAGGCCTCCGCTGGCTGCAGAGGGCTGGGAACAGAGGGAGTCACCGTTCTGTCCTTGGGAGCTGAGAGCTGCCTATTCCCTCCGGACGAGACCTGCGCGGGCAGCTCCATCATCTCCCCGTGCTGCGTGGTGAGGAAGTCGCCCACACCGTGTCCCCCTAGGAGGTGGCGGGGGAAGTGTCTGAACTGGGAGCGGACATGGGAGCAGGAGGCCCCTCTGTCTCAGCCAGGGCCCCTCAGATGCCACCCGCGAGCAGCCCGCACGGCAGGCTCAGGTCGCCGATGTAAACGGATTAACCTGACATTTTGTTCTCCTATCAGCCCGCAAGGAAGGTGCGGTGACGCTCAGCTTACAGGCCCGCACGCTGACCTCGGGAGAGGCGCAACGGCCGGCAAGGTCAGCTCGCCAGGGGGCGGGGGCAGCGGAGCCGGGGCTGGTCCCCCGAGTCCCACCTCCAGGTTCGGCTCCGGCAGACAGCAGACAGTCCCGGCCTCGTCCATCTGCTCAAACATGTTGAGGGGGAGAAGGGGGAGAGAAGGGGACCTTACACTGAAAGAGAGAGTACGGAGCCCACGTTTTCGCTGAGGCTTTCCAATTCCTCAGACCCCTCTTCTCAGAGTGAAGAGCCAGGATGAATTTGGACGGTATCTCTTTTCCTCTTTTATTTTCCCATTCCCCTCCTTGGGTGGTTCGAGCTACTAAGCAGGAGGGGAGCAGGAAATGCAAGGCGTCTGGGAAGTTTGGAGGCTGGAGATGTTCCTTCCCCACATCGTACCTGAAAAGACAGTCCAGAGAAGCAGAATGAAGAGCCCCATGACTGGAAGGAAGTGAACCTTCAGCTGGAATGGTAAGACACGCCCCAGGGTTTCAGGAATCCTGGGTCTGTGTCAAGGAAACAGATATCTTTGTGCTTAAGCTGGTTTGATCCTGTTTGAAGAGACCAGGGCAAAGGGAACAACCAGCCAATCCAAGTAGTGCTGCTTTGTACAGCTATCCAGGTTGTGCACTGCACAAGGGTACCTCATCAGAGGGACGCCATTCATGGACATAAACTTACTTATATAATAATATGGGCAACTGAAAAAAATCGTGGGCTTCCCGGCACCCCCAAAATAGCAATGGAGAGTCCCCTCCTGGATAAATCCACCTGGTACAACGAAGACTTAGACACACGCAGGCCAGCGTAAGGCACACAGTCAGATGTCCAACTGCGCCCTGTCCTGCCCGTGGACTGGATGATACGCTCAGAGTCCCTTTCTCATCTAGTCAAGAGGAAGACCGGTAAGGAGATGAGCTCCCCTGACTCCCGCGTGGACAACGAAGCCTCTCCCGGGGAGCGGGGTCAGGGGGCAAAGCACGAAGCTGTTAGGAGCTGACTGGTGTCTGGGGCATGGAGTGGTGTCAGTGTGAGTGTCTGAGTGTCGGCGGGCAGGGCTGCAGCCTCCAGAACTCTTGAGAGCTTCCCGGGCAGAGCTGGGACAAACCAAGATCTGTCCGTTGAGCGGTAGAAGCTTCTCTTGGTTCCTATCGGGACTCGTGGCCTGACCACCGATTTTTATTTTTATTTATTTATTTGAGAAGAGAGAGAGAGAGAGAGAGAGAGAGAGAGAGAGAGAGAGAGCATGCACACGTGTGCATGCAAGGGGGCGGGGCAGAGAGAGGGATACTGAGGACATGAAGCGGGCTCTGTGCTGACAGCACAGAGCCCGACGCGGGGCTTGAACCCGTGAACCTCGAGATCATGACCCAAGCCGAGGTCAGATGCTTCACCGACTGAGCCACCCAGGCGCCCCCAGACCAACGATTTTTCGAGTCTGAATTTTGGAACCACCCCTCGGGTGCATTTAGACAAGCACTACTTATCCTACCCGGGAGCCAGCACTTCCCATCAAGGGCCAGGCAGGGATGAGTGTCTAGGATGTTCGACACTGTCCTCTCGTGAGAATGGGGGGGTCTCTCTCTCGTTCGCACGAAGTCGGCATGTGGGCCGGCTCCAGGCCCACCTCCCGGTATGAGTCTTACCTGCCCCGTGCTGTGTGGGTTACCCGCATTGCCTCATTTGCTCCTCATCCAACCTCTGTGAGTTCAACGCATGAACCGCAAGGTGGAGGGGAGAAAAAAAAAAAAAAAAGGAAGAAAGGAAGGAAGGAGGAATTAGAGGTGAAAGGGGCTGAAGAGAAATAATGACCGCTGCAACACATGGAACTTATTTGGATCCTGGCTGAAGCCAACAACTGAGAAAAAGCTGGACCGCGGCTCCCTAGTTGGTGATGCTAAGAGATTATGGTTCCATTTTTTCAGACGGGATCCTGACATGGTCAATAATCAGCCTCTCGGATGGGCCCCCGCATTCAGGCTGTCGTGCGGGGTTCCCCCCTCAGCTGAGTCAGGGCCGGCCTGGGCGCTCAAGCAAATCAGCAAAAATTACATAGCGACTGATAATCCTGTGGTTATGTTTTCTCAAATCAGTATTATTTCTGAGAAAGAGACCAAAGGACAGCACCAGCCGAAGGAGAGACAGATTGTGCACGGACGCCATCGAAGCGCCCACATCGTGAAAGGGTGAGGTTTTAAAGCCAACGAGAGGCCCACGGTTACAGACAATGGGCAGGTGTGTCCATCGGCATCCTGACCCCAGCTGGTGCTGTTAGTTCTGTTGGTGCCTCGTAAGGGTAGAATTAATTTCTGCTCCTTAAATGTGCAAACTACGAAGAAGAAGGGGTAAGAAGAAGCCCGCCGATCACGGAAAAACTAGCTTTTGGCAATAAAACCCGGAATGTTTGCTGACGGAATAAGTCGATGTCCCCCAGTCTCGAGATCATCAGGGTAGGGCCGGCGGGTAGGGATAGAGCTGGAATGAGACTCTGGATTATTTAAGTAGGATAAGAGATACCCGAGGGGTTTTCTTCGGGTCTCTCCTCTTTTGCGTGCCTGCAGTGTTTCATAACAAAAAGCAAAAAAACCCAAAACAAACAGAAAAACTCTGACACAGGTATTACGAGGTTCGGTTTCAGGAAGTTGCCCAAGTTCACACACGCCCAAGTACGGCCGTGCTAATCTGACACTACATCTAGAGGGAAAAAAACCCAGCTCTTTCCATCACGCTCTTCTCCTTCCTCAACAGTGACAGCACTGCAAAATAATAGAGACTCGACACTTTACAAGCGGACATGACCGACACGTACCCATCGGAGGGGTCAGGGCCAGGGGCAGCCCGTTTTCCCGTTCCCGCCACACCCAGCATGGCCTCAGACAGCAGAGTTTCTCTAGAACATGAGCGTCTGGCTGTAAGAAGCCGAACGCACCGACGGACGGTGGCCGGATCATATAGGAAGACAGGCCTCTGGACAGGCCTATTTCCTGGACCTCTGACCCAGAAAACCGGCATCTGATCCACGGCCTCCCAGAAAGTCCGATTTGTAGGAAGTGAGACCGTAATCTCTGGCAAAAGTCCAGAATGCCACTCAATAATCCCTGTGACACTCAACCCCAAATGGCCGGTGACGACTGACAGCTTCTCAAATATCTGTCCTGCTCCCAACTGGGGACCGACCAGAGGAAGCCAAATACGCTCTCCTAACCAACCCCTCCTTGTTTCCACGGTAGAGCCTGCCCCACCCTTCTGCCTGCCTTTGAGTCTCTGCCTTTGAGAGGCAGTGCCTGATGCTTTTGCTACCGCAAGCTTGGGATAGCCTTTGCCTGTTCCCATCTGGTCTTCCCTTCTTTCCACAGTTGACTTAAAAAAAAAATGGGTGAATAAACCCAGTTACTCAGCGTCTACCTTCATTCCAGAGAATTCCTATGGAGGAGGAGGAAGCCAACTTTGGTTTTGTCTGGGTAGTCTTTTTTCCTTATTCCTTGAGAACAAACGCCCAACAAGGCACCCTCGATGGGTCCGCTGAAGGGAGGTAGCCAGGAGACAGCCTGGAGGAGGCTCCTGTGACACTCATCTCTAAACCCGAAACCAGGGTGGAGCTCGCCACTTCTACCCGAGCCGCTCACCGGTGACGCTTAGTTCATCTTTTCTGAGTCCACTCCAAAAGGCATTCTCATTTAAAGGGCTTCTTCTGAGCTGGTGGAAGATCTAAGCCCAGGACATTTCCATTTCACGGAAACAGAACAACACATAAAAAAAAAAAAATGCAGCTTTCAGGACGCCCGAGTGGTTCAGTCGGTTAAGCATCGAACTTCAGCTCAGGTCATGATCTCGCGATTTGTGAGTTCGAGCCCCATATCAGGCTCTGGGCTGACAGCTCAGAGTCTGGAGCCTGCTTCGGGTTCTGGGTCTCCCTCTCTCTCTCTCTGCCCCTCCCCTGCTCGTGCTCTGTCTCTCTCTCTCTCTCAAAAATAAATAAACATAAAAAAGTTTATTTAAAAAATGCAACTCCCTGCAAACCCTCAGTGGGTCTGCTAAGCAGTGGCCTTCGGAAAGAAGAAGGGGGTGAAAGGGGCGGTGGAGAGGAGGAGAAAGCAAAAAGAAAAACAAGATTTTTTTTTTTCTGAAACTCAGAAAAAGATGAGGGTACCGCTCATCTCATGACACCAAATGCCCCAGGACAGACGGCTGCTTTGTTTTGAGGGAAGTGGTCCCTCAAACAAGGTTCCAAAAACAGTAGTTGTTAAGTGTTGCTACAGCAACCGCTGCAGGTTGTTTGTAAATTGCAGCCAGATCGGGACTGAAAACTAACCAGCACTTCCCTCAAGGGTCCTACTGGGCAGAGGTGGTTTCTGGGCAGCAGAGTGCAGCACGGTCAGCAGAGTAAACCCAGCGCCTCATCTGGAGGGGCGTTTTTCACTAAGCACAAAAATTCATTCAGGGGGGAAAGCCTTAAATCAAACGAGGGGATGCCATCAAAGGGAAAAATTCGTGGAGGTTTTGGGGCCGGCATTTGGATTTTTATTAAAAAAAATTTTTTTAATCTTGATTTATTTTGGAGAGAGAGAGAGACAGAAAGAGACAGAGCTGGAGCAGGGGAGAGGCAGAGAGAGAGGGAGACACAGATCGGAAATACGCTCCAGGCTCTGAGCTGTCACTCACTTCCAGCGACAAGTGGAAGATGGGGTCTGGTCCTTTGCCTTTAAGATAGATTGTGAGCGGTGCAGGGAAGGGGGTGGGTGGGTGACCAGCTCAGTTAGCAGGAAAGTAGACGCAAGTTTTTCAACTTCCCAGAGAGTGTTCTTCTTCCTGGGGGGACAGGGGGAGACAAGCGGGGACCTTCACGGAAATGAAATGTTAACTTAGATAAATATGGTTATCGTGCCTTGGCCTCAGATTGCGGCCAGGATAGACTTTCAGAAGCGGCTAAGAACTCATAATAAAAAGAAAAAACCCAGCTTCAGAACACTTCTCCTCTCAAAGTGGTTTAATTGAAATCCCATCTTGCTGCCCTCATCAAGGGTACCTGTTCATTGTTTGGGGAGAGTCCACGGCGGTAGCCGTGCTGCGAGACCAAGCCCGAGATGCACCCGTGAGTCTCCAGAGCCTCGCTCGGTGCTTGCAGGCTGTGACTGGAGCTCTATCCCTGCCTGGTGTCCTGATTAATGAAATGCCTAAGGCCAAACCCCCCAAATACGGCAGGGCTCGAGCATACAGACGGTAGTTTGCATCCAGGTGTCCGCTAATTGTACACTAGATGAACTTGAGAGTTTGGACTTCGGAGAAGTCACAGAGAAGCTCGTGTCTGAGAATAAGGGGAGCGGAGTTGGGTTCCCTCAAAAGGCAGCACCGAATTTAAATCCTGCCTCTCCTACTTCTTCTCTGTTCCTCCGTTTTTCTTCTGCACAGTGAAGATGACAGTGGTGGTGGAACCTACCCCAGAGAGCGTCAGGACCAATGGATGCATGCAAAGTACGTAGGGCATAGCACGGGCTCAACAAATAATAGCTCTCTTGGGTGTCTCTTCTTTGCCTCTTTTGACCCTTCTCTAACAATTGTTGAATGGTTCATAAAGTTGGCACGTGCTCCGATCAACCCTGGAAAAAGGAGCAGGGTGTTCCCGACAAGGAGTGAGGGGCCCAGAGTTCAAAGAGGCGAACGTGGCAGGCGGCGAGCAGGTTGAGGGCCACGAGCAGCCAGCCGGGGTCTGTAAGCCCCCAAGCGACCCTGATTCTCAGCAGAGAGCTACGCAACTGTTAGCCGTCATCTTTTATTGACTCAAAGACATTTACTCAAACACTGGCGAATTCAGCAGTTTAAATCCCCCTTCGTTAAGCTCTGTTCCCACCGTCTCCCAGGAATCTGCTGCCGTAGGTTTCTCTGCTTAGTTCCACGACAGAGAGGAACCGAGGCCCCACCACACACATCCGGCCAGTTCGGGACCCTCCATCAGTCAGTCAACAGAGCATCCTTCGGACTCCTTGACGTCTCCTCCTTCCCAAACCGGAGGCAGCGGTAACAGTAGACCACTTTCCTCAAGCCAGGGATCCAGAACGTACAATCAGAGAAGAAAGACAAGGAAAAAATTGGATACTAGAAAGGGGCGTTAGGGGAAGGTCCAACTGGAGGCAGCCAGTCAAATGCTCCCCACCTCAGTAGAAGGAATTAAGGACACGAAAGCCCTTGGCTCAGGTGGATAGGTCTTCAAGTGTTACTGACGCCGAATTTGGAGTTCAATGGGTTGAAGAGTGGTCTTTCAAGGATACCTACTCAGAAGACTGATCATTGCTTGGGTCCAGCGAATCCGAGGACTGGCAGATCATACAGGTTTTGAAGATCAAAACATAGGTTTCCTTGAACTTCTTTATTTTATAAGCATAGACAATAGGGTTCATCATGGAGTTAGCATGGGACAGCAAGATGCCCAGGTACAGCAGAATTTGCGGCACCTCCCCGTGGAAGTAGGTGATACAGTTAATGATGGATAAAGGCAGCCAGGACAAAGCAAACAGGAAGAGAACCAGAAACAGGGACTTGGCCGTCTTGAACTCCCGTCCGTAGAATGAGCCTGTCTCTTTGGAGCTCGAAAAGCTCTGATTGAGTTTGTTCCGGATGATGTAGAATATGTCCAGATAGATGGCGCACATGACAAGCAGGGGGATTAAAATCCAGGTGAAGAAGCTGAAGTAGACCATGTAGTCCATCGTCATGACGGAGCGGAACTTGCACCGAAGGAAGGTGGTATTTCCGGAGTGCTCCGAGGTCAGTTTCATGTTCCAGCCAAACATGGGGGTCAGCCCCACCAGGAATGACACCAGCCAGCAAAGGCCCAGGGCCAACCAGATTCTTCTTTGGGTGGTGATCCTCTTGTATCTGTGCGAAGGGAAGGGCACGGGTGAGTCCGCGGCGGGAATTGCTGAAGGAGCATGGGGGGTGGGGGTGGATGGGGCTGAAGTGCGCTGGCATTCCTGCACATTCCTCTGGGGACTTTTCTTTATTTTATTTTTTTAAAGAAAGAATCTAGTATGGATTACTAGATCACTCACAGCTCAAGAATTCTTTGATTCCTGGGAGGATAAGAGTTTTCTAAGTCTCCCGGCATCACCTACCTGGTGAGAAATTATCTCCTCAAAGCACGTCTCCGGCCGCGCTCTGCCTCGTTTCGTTTGGGGGCTGTGCTAAAGCCTGGGAATTACACTCGGGCCCTCCCACACTGCCCCCCACCCGTGCCGGCCCCTGCTTCTCTCTTTGCGATGGCATCCGCCCTTGGTGTTTGAGTCACGTGGGTCTGTGGAGTTGTGGAGGCCACGGTCAAGTGCTTCCAGGACCTAAAACGACTCATCCGACAAGAGTCACCGTCTCTCCTTCCCCCATCCCTCCTGACAATGTCCCACATAGACTGAGAGAAAGACACGGATTGTGTTAAGTACTGACTGCCTCCTTGGGAGACTCTAGCTCAATTAAATTGCACAACGGGGCCCCCTGGGTGGCTCTGACTTTGGCTCAGTCATGATCTCACTGCTTGTGGGTTCAAGCCCCAAGTAGGGCTCTGTGCCGACAGCTCGAAGCCCGGAGCCTGCTTCAGATTCTGTGTCTCCCTTTCTCTGCCCCTCCCCTGCTCATGCTCTGTCTCTCTCGCCTTCAAAAATAAATAAACATTAAAAAAAATAAAATTAGGGGCACCTGGGTGGCTCAGTCGGTTGAGCGTCTGACTTCGGCTCAGGTCATTGATCTCATGGTTCGTGGGTTTGAGCCCCATGTCAGGCTCTGGGCTGACAGCTCAGAGCCTGGAGCCTGCTTCGGATTCTGTGTCTCCTCTCTCTGCCCCTCCCCCGATCATGCTCTGACTCTCTCTGTCTCAAAAATAAATAAAACATTAAAAACAAGTAAAAAAATTAAATTAAAAAGATCTCACAACGAACAAAAGCTATGTTTATGATAATGTCCATTTCATTGCTGGTAACCGCTGAGGATAACAGTAGTTTGAACTACCGTTGATTGAGCACGGACTGGGCAGCCATTTTGTTTTTTTAGAAAGATTTCTTTTTAAGTTTATGTATTTATTTTGAGAGAGAAAGCGCGCAAGAGGGGAAGGGGCAGAGAGAGAGAGGGAGAGAGAATCCCAAGCTGGCTCTGCACTGTCAGTGTGACACCGGGCTCAAACTTAAAAACTGTGAGATCATGGCCTGAGTGGAAATTCAGAGGGGAGACACTTAACTGACTGAGCCCCCCAGGCGCCCTGCAAGCATCTCTCTATTTATTTTGAGAGAGAGACAGAGAGAAATAGAGGGGGGCGGGGGAAGGGCAGAGAGAGAGAGAGAGACAGAGAATCCCCAGCAGGCTCCACAGCTGGCAGCGCAGAGCCCGCCGGGGGGCTCGGACTCACAAACCATGAGATCATGACCTGAGCTCAAACCAAGAGTCAGAGACTTAACCGACTGAGCCACCCAGGCGCCCTGACCTGTGGAGTTTTATGAGGAAGTTGCAGTTACTGTCCCCGCTTTATAGGTGACCAAAAGAAACGGGCAAGGAGCCCGTACAAGCTGGAAGTGGCAGAGGTAAAAATGGAAATGAGGTAAATCTGAGTTCAGAGTAGCTTAACCACTGCGGGAAGACGAGCGACCAAGGCAGAGAAAGGTAAACTACGCGCCCCAGCTCAGAGCTCAAGATCTGGGCTCTGAAGCCTGGCTTTTTAGTATCGATGGAAACCTTGTTGGCCGGTCCCTCCCCAGGCGACTACCCCAAGACCAGAGAGCAGGAATAGAAGACAGTTGCCATTCAGGGCACCTGGGGAATGAGACTCTCCGTAGGCAGGTCTGTTCTACTCGGGAGAGGTTGTGACTGCTGTCTGCAGTGGAGAACTTTTTGATCCCCTTCTCTACATGGAAGAGGAAGCCAAGTTCAAGTAACTTTAAAATAACCTACGTCTGCAAAGAACAGAACCATCCATTTCTCTCCTCCCACTCTTTGCTGTCTGCTCTTTATTTTATCTGGTAGGTTCCCAACCTTCCTAAAACTCAAGAACATTCTTTTACTCATTAGAGACGCATCAAGCTTTCATCATCCTTACTGCCCCGGGGGTCCGAGCACACGCGCCCACGGTAAGTGGAGAGCAGAGTCCCAGCTCAGCCTCTCACGCCCCAGATGGGGAAAAGAAATGCAGGGCCCTCTTTCAAGTTCTGAGTCCAGTTTGGATTTGTTGTCGCTGACAAAGGGTCCAGGATCTGAATTTCGGAGCCCCGCGTCCCGGGCACCTCCATCCCCTGCCCCATGCCTCCCCTCTTACCGGACCGTGAGCTTGACCCGCAGGTACCGGTCCACGGCGATGGCCAGCAAGGACATGATGGAGGCGTGGGTGAAGATCAGCAGCAGGCAGGTCATGAAAAGGCAGTTGTAAAAGTGGACCGTGAGGCCCAGGTTGATGACAATGGCCAAGGGCATGACCAGCACCCCCACGGCAATGTCGGCCAGCGCCAGGGAGACGATGAAGTAGAAGGTGGTGGTCTGCAGGCTGGGGTTCAGCTTGACCACCCAGATGACCAGCACGTTGCCCACGATGGCGCAGAGCCCGATGAGAATCTCCACGGTGATGTAGGTCACGTTGGCCAACAACTGGGCAGTGCTGTTGAAAGCCATCTTGCCCTCCCCGAGGAGCCTCCCGCGGAGCAGGGGCGCCGACAGGATCCGGGCGGCCCGGCGAGGCGAGCTCTTGCCAGACGTCCCCGCTAGAGGTCCAGGTGCAGCAGCGACGGTCTGAAACTCACGACTCACTCATTCCTCCTCTTCTCCGCGGGGAGACTCCCGTGGAGACACTCCCCCCCCACCCCCCACCTGTTCTTAGAGAGAGCCCATCCAGGGGCAATCACTTCTTGCCTCTTTGTGGCCCACGCATCCCGGGGTTCCTGGAAGCGCGGAGGACAGTTCTATGTGAGCTGAATCTGAAAGTGCTGCGGCTCTTAGTTCCCCAGACAGGCACGCTCAAGAGACCTCTGCCTCCTGTCCCCAGAGGGCCACTCGCGCTCCATCGAGATAAGCAACTCCCTTCAGGGGTGTTTCAGGAAGTAAGATGGGCCAAGAGGAAGCAGAGACCAGGAACGCTCAGCCTGAAGATGGAAATTGAAGGGGAGGCGTGTGAGGGGCATGGAGAAGGCTCCGAACTCATTCACGAGGGGGCGGGATGGGAGTGTAGGGCCGTGTGGAAGGGCAGTGGAAACACAGACTCTTCCTTCCTGGCTTTCTGCTGACTTAGCAGAAAGATCCCGTGACAAGGAGGCCAACGGGAGCCACGGGGGAACAAGAAATAGATTTTGGTGGCAGCGTTCGCCAGAATGTGTGAGTTTTTTAGTGCCTGCTATTTAGTGCCTGACTGTTTGTGTCCCCCCAAATTTATATGTTGAGATCTGATCCTCAAAGTGATGGTATTAGGAGGTGAGGTCTTTAGGAGGTGCCTAGGTCATGGGGATGGAGCCCTCAGGCCTGGGACTAGTGTCTTATAAGGGACACCCCAAAGAGCCCCGTCGCCCCTTCTGCCATTCATGAACCAGGAAGCTGGCTCTCACCAGACACCAGATCTGCGGGTGTCTTGATCTCGGGCTCCCCAAGCCTCCAAAACAGAATTTCTACAGCTTCTAAGTCACCCAGTCTTCAGTATTCTGTTACAGCGGCCTGGACAGACTAAGACGGTGCAGACAGCAAGCACCGAGGCCAGCTGGGACCCAGCTTTTGCATCAAAGATCCTTTGCCCAGGGCTCTGGGTGGCTCAGTCGGTTAAGCGTCCGACTTCAGCTCAGGTCCTGATCTTGCAGTTCGTGAGCTCAAGCCCCGCGTCAGGCTCTGTGCGGACAGCTCGGAGCCCGGAGCCTGCTTCGGATTCTGTGTCTCCTTCCCTCTCGGTCCCTCCCCCACTCCCACTCTGCTTCTCTCTCTCTCAAAAATAAGTAAACATTAAAAAGGTTATGTATATATTTATTTTAAAAAGGTTCCTTTGCCAAAGGGACAAGCGAAGATCCCCTGCTTAGAAGGACAAAAACCACTCGGCACCTCCCACGAGCATCACGTCTGCTGACTCCACGTTTCCCCTTGTCAGCCCACACGCCCACCAGTGTCTCACATGCCCTTACAAAGCTCTTTGAGGAACAACAGGACAACAGGATGACCGGCCAGGCAGAAAGGAGGGAAAGGGCCACGTGCGCACAAGATCACACGGCACGCCCCTCCCACCCGCCCACCCCCACCTGCCCGAAAGGAGAACCAAACTGCTTCCCTGGAAGGAGCTCATCACCTGGTCCAAAGCTTCTGGAAATCAGACCGTTAAATGCAATTGCTACCTAAGGTCCGGGTGAAGATTCAGGTGCGTCTGGGTCCTGCCCACGGGGGTTATTTAGAGACACAGCAAGAAGGGATGGGGGGAGCTGAGCTCACACAGCGGATCGAAGGGTTTATGGTATTTGCCTTAAATAACACCAGTCTGCCAGCAGCTGGAACTAAACTTCAACACGGACAACAGCGTCATTCGCAGCCTTCCCAGGGCGCCGGTGAGACGCCTCGGGGCCGTGGCTTCCACGTCGTCCTCTGCTCCCCCCGTCTCACCTCGAGTTGGCCCAAGTCTGAATAACCTTGCCCATGCCTCCTAGACTTTGCCACTTCACCTGGCCGACCCCCCCCCCCCCGCCGACATTAAGGGGCGGCCCTCTCCCGCAGACATCTCTGCCGTTCCAGCCTTTTCCAGGGCTAGCCATGCCTGCATCCCTGCGCTGTGGGAACTCGAGAAGTTTCGCCAGCCTCCAGTGTGTCTTCTCATAGGAGTTTCTACTGCCGTTGCTTTCTTTATCTCTGCTTCAGAGGAGGAAGTCACAGAGCAGTTTCCAGGAGGCTGTGTGCTACCGAAAGAAGTCGCTCTCACCCTAAAGCAACCGTTGAATCTTGGTGACCCGCTCTAAAAAAAAAAATGTACCCTCTCCGCTGGCCCCTGGCCACACGGTAGCACCAAACAGCCAATATGTGTGAGAAAGACACTCTGGTGCAGGGCCCCGTCATGTCGCCGGGCTGGGGTGAATGTATAGTAAGGGGGCGGTTTCCTGGGGGGCTGGGCCACCCCAGGTCTGCCTTGCTCTGCGTTTGAGAGCTGGTCAGACAACAGACAGCTCCCGCATTTAGAGAAAGAGGTGGTGGAGGAGGGCTGTGTGGTTATGAGCCCGAGGCCAGGGAAGGGAGAAGGTGGCAGAGGCCAGGAGAGTGCCTGAGCCACGGATCCAGCCACAGAAAGTGGACCGAGGCTTTGGGCATGGATTCCTCGGCTAGAGCCTGATTCCTGCCCCTTTCATCCTCCCTTAGGACCGGAATGAGTCTTTCTGGAACCAGCCCACCTCGGCTGGGTTAGGGATGCCACGGAGGGGGCTTTGTGTCCCCGAACCCGTGACAAGAGCAGTGTGGTGGGTGCAGAACAGCCTGGGAGAGAATAATCCAGGGGGGAGAGGAGAGGCCGGGGCCGCACTTGGGACACCAGGACCTAGCCACCTCTTCCCACCTGGGAATTCTGTCTCCTGACTTCTCTGGACATTTCCCGTCCAGGAACAAGGGAAGGCAGACACCGATCCATGCTCGGGGGGGCGGGGCGGGGAGGGGTGACTGCAGGGAGGACCCTGAACCAAACTTTTCCCTCCTGACCGAGCACCAGAAGTCAGCCTGGAAAAGAAGGCAGAGAGGCCAGGGCGGATGGTCAGCTTGCTGCCCCCCCACCCCCGCAGCTGCTCTTGGGTAACTTCCCTCCTCTCTCGTGGACACACCATCTCAGCCCCCTGAGTTCCCCTGCAGCCTCCAGGCAGCCCTCAGGATCAAGGCCAGTGTCTTTGGAATGACAAGAGACCCTTCGAGGTGGAGTCTCCCAGCCCCCGCAGCCTCCTGGTGCCTGGATTCCCCTCTCCTCCGAAACCACCGGCACCACCGTGCTTTCTCTCCTTCTTCCATGTGCGCCCGGCTTAGAAAGCCCTTCGCCCCGTGTCCACCTAGAGCACAAGCCCTTCTCCTTCGAGGCTATTCTCAAACAGGACCCTGAAGAGAATTTCCCAGACATCCCCTCACCGTGCTGTGTCTATAAGCCCCTCTCCTGCTGTCTACGCCCCCTGGGGCGTGGGGGTCTCCACTCATCATGTCTAGCGCCCCCCTAATGCCTGGCAGATCGCAGGTGCTCGAGTATATTTCTGGTGAATGAATGAATGAATAGGAAAGTTGCTCAGCGAACCCGGGGGCATCGGCCTGGTGCCAGGCACAGAACACCAGCAAATCAGCGGGGGCTGGTTAGGTTCGTGCCCTCCTACCCCCTGCCGCGGTGAGCAGTTTACTTTCACGGTCTTATTCGACGCTCTCTGATGAAATGGATACTGCAGTCACGGCTGAGCAAACTGAGGCTCAGAAAGGTGAAGTAATTTGGGGCGCCTGGGGGGACTCAGTCGGCTAAGCATCCGACTTCGGCTCCGGTCGTGATCTCACGGGTCCTGGGTTTGAGCCCCGCCCCACGTCAGGTTCTGTGCTGACAGCTCAGAGCCTGCAGCGTCCTTTGGATTCTGTGTCTTCCTCTCTCTCTGCCCCTCCCCTGCTCACACTCTGTGTCTCTCTGTCTCAAAAAATAAAAATAAGTAAATAAAATAAATAAATAAATAAATAAATATTTTAAAAAGAAAAGGAAAGAAAGGTGAAGTAACTTGCCCAGGATTGCACAACTAGGAAGTGACATTCAAACCCAGGCTTGTGGCTATAGAAATGAATGGGCAAGGGAACCGCCACGTGAAGCTTTGGCAAGTACGAGGTGTCCCTGAACTTGACGTTGCCATATTATCATTAGCAGATTCTAACCTCACGCGCGGAAAAGAAAGCCGACCAAGACCACGGGAACGGAGTTATCAGCACAATGGAGGCCTGGTACCGGCTCTGAGTTACAAAGAGGAGGAGGGACGAGCAGGCCACTTGGTGGGGCCTGGGGGGGAGGGGGCGGGATCTGGAAAAGAAAGAAAACCTCTTGTTGGACCAGAGTGCCAAAAAAAAATTTTTTTTAAATTATAAATTAATCAATGGTACGTGAGAGATGGCTCAGGGAATTTCTCCACCTAAAAGGTGCGTCTGTTTCGGTTTTACTGAAAGAACGCGGACGCCACGGAGGAGGGAAGGATCAGGGAAGACCCATCACCTGAGCCACAGGAAAGGGGTCTGGAGTCCTAGCGAGAGGCCTCGCCTGTCCCCAACCCTGGCCTGATGGCCTTGGACACAGCTCGGTCACAGGGCTGCAACCTTGCCCTTGGGGTGCTGTTCGATGTTGGGGGAGGCTGGGAAGCCACGCCAGACGCCGGGTGAGCAGGAGCCAAGGGGAAAAAAACCCCTCTAGAGCCCGAGAAGCTGGTCCAGGCGGCTGCTGAGACAGGATGTCGGGCAGCCGGGAGGCGGAGGCTCACCCGGGGCTGGCTCACAGGACCCCGCTGCTGCCTGTAGAGTTGCACAAAATCAGTCTGCCCGCTTCCTCTTGGCCCCATCGCCACTTCCCCAAAACCGTGTATTTTTACAGAGCTAGCCGACGACGGAGGCTTAAAAAGAGCGAGGTGGCCAAGAAGGTGGCCTCTCCCAGCACTCTTCCCTTCCTTGCTCTCTGTCGGCACAGGAGCAGGCAGCTGGGCCTTGCCAGAAGCCTTCCTCCAGGGGCTGCTCTGCAGGCACTGTCCTCAGGGGGCTTCCAACCGGGGCCCACTGACCTGAGCCACACCGGCTTGGCCAAGGAGCCAGGGACTGCGGCCTGAGTTCGGAAGACTCACTCAGAACCAGTACGAGGTGGGGAGGGAGAGGTCAAGGTTCCTTCACTCTGAGCAACAGGAAATCCTGCTCAACAAAGGGGAACTCGTTGGGGGGGCAAGTCCCACCCTCCAGACACCCCGCCGTACCACGTGTGTCAGAAGGCCTCCAGGCCCTAATGGAGAGTCCAGGGAAGGGTTCAGCTAACTCTAAATTTGTTCTAGGCATTCAGAGAGCAAGGGGGGGTTCAAACTACAAGAGTCTTAGCGAGGGCAGAGGCTTCCCGGCACCAGCCTCAAGCGTCCACGAGGCTTATTCCCGTGCCTCTGCCGGGGCGCTATGCTCCGCAGTGACCACCAGGTGGCAGCACGTCCCCACTGCCTCCCAGGACGCAGGCTGAGGGAGAAAAGGAGAAGCCGGGAGGACTCGATGGCACCTGCTTTCAGCGCTGTTTGGCCAGAGACCTCACATGGTGCCCACCACGAAGGATTCCAGAATTAAGGGCAAAGGAGACAATGACGGATTGCCCACTGCCTAAGTTCAGCCCGATCCCAGGGAATAGTTCTGGGCCGCACTAAATTCAGTGCACTCGACTCAAGAAGGTTGCGAAGCCGCTTCTACTTTCAAGCTAGCGAGTATTCCAAGAAAAACAGTATCTGTGTGTTTCTTTAGAGTGCACGACGCTGCTCACACACGCCGCTTCACTCCGTTAAGGAGGCCCGTCTTCCTTATCTCTGCTCATAGCTGGAGAAACTGAGGCCCGGAGGCTGGAGAGGTCCACTCAAGGCTGTCCCAGTACCAGGGTCAGAGGGGGTGCGGGGGACAGGAGCCTCTCACCGGCCTCCCCCCCCGCAGGAGAGGACAGAGAAGACCGGGAGAGGGCTTGCCAGGCGAGGTCCCACCGGCGTGTTTCGCTCCCCGCCGTACCTACGTCCCTGGTCCCTCCCTCCCTCGGCACCTGCCGGGCTCTGCCCAGTCCTCTGCCTTCTGAGGGTAGTTTCGCTGGCCTTTGCTGGTGAGCCTCCTGTCCCGTGATTTCTCAAAACACTCTGGGTATCTCTGCAACGCAGCCCCAGGCTTCTTCTAATCACCCATGCAGGGTGTCACCCCAAATCCCAAAGCGGGCAGGCCTCGGGAGCCAGCTGTACCTCCTGGTGTCGACCCCCACGCCCTCTGTCTACACACCAGAGCATGCAGGGACGATCTCTGGATAGAGCCGCTGCGGATCCCGAATGGTCACAGCAGGGGCATGTCCTGCCCCCCCCACTTGTTCTTTTAATCTTCCGCCTAACAAATGTGGGGGCGCTGCTTAAGGAATTGGGTGCAAATCCTCCTAGCGTGGCAGGAGGGAAGCATTCCGCCTCTTCTGCTGACCTGCGCCCTCCCCCCTACTCCACAAGTCCCTTCGTGTTTATTCTCACGACAGCCGCCCTTGAGACGACGCCAGCCGCCATGTGCTGGCACTCTGCCCGGTGTTGTATACGGTTCTCTTGCAATCCTGTAGGTAAGGACCATTGGATCCATTTCACAGATGAGGAAACCGAGGCGTAGTGACACCTGAGTGACTTGCTCTCAGCAACACAGCCAGCGAATGACAGGGCCGGGGCCCGGAGCCACGTCTGTCTTAGCTTCCGAGCCTTAGCTCTTCCCGACGAACCCCATGAGAAAAATATGTATCAGTTATGCCAAAACCCTGTTTGTCATTTGAGGCAGAAATTCTTCCATGTCCTAATGGGTAAGTCTGGTGTCATAGGTCAGGCCGGCTATGGGGGGGCAGTGTGTTACCATGTCGATTGTGTGCCCCCGGCTCGGCTGAGCAGATGGTGGTTTCGGGCCAGCGGCGGGCAGCCGACCTCTCTCCCTCTGCGTTCTCCACGTGCCCCTCTTGCACCCAGTCTGTGATCAGGCAGCGGCGTCGTGAAACCACACTACGTTAGTTCCTTGCGAAATGCCTCCCCAGATCGCCCGCTTCTCTCTGCTTCTTCCTAAAGGTAAATATAGAAAGCTGTCATACAAAGCATGTCGCAGCGTTTCATCACGACCGAGGGGAACCATCCTGTTCCCTGTAGAAAGTTTCTTTGGGTAAATTTCACTGAGGCGTTGAGTAGCCAACGCTACTCACTGAGGCGTTGAGTTGCTTTTCTTAATAAGCCAGCTCGCTTGGTGTAACTGCTTGGCGGGGGACGTTTGCGAAATCCGGGTTTGCAAGGGCAGCGAAGGGACTTGGAGCTGGTGTTCTGTCTCGGTGACCGGGCTTTGCTTCCGTCTTCCAGGGCGTCTTTAGGCCCTTGTCATCCCTGGGCCCCCGGTGTGGGAGCGATTCTGTCATGCCCTATTCGTTTCCTAGGAGCGACCTCCCATCCTTTTTGGAAATAGGCAAGGTATTAATCATAAACACACAGAACGCTGGAAGGAGCACCAGCATTCACTTGGAAGGCAGGTCTGCAGGGCGAGTATTCCAGGCTGTCGCACAAAGATTCTCGTCAGTCCCTCCATGACTTTGGAGCGAGGTTCTTTTCCTCGACAAGTGGTTCGCCATCCTATTTTATTTTCATTTATTTTTTTTAATGTCTATTTAGTTTTTCAGAGAGAGAGAGAGAGAGTGTGTATGAGGGATGGACAGAGAGAGGGGGAGACAGAGGATCCGAAGCAGGCTCCAGGCTCTGAGCTGTCAGCGCAGAGCCCGACACGGGGCTCGGACGCGGGAACCTCGAGATCGTGACCTGAGTCGAAGTTGGATGCTCAACTGACTGAGCCGCCCAGGCGCACCCACAATCCTATTTTAAATGATCGGTTTGGACAAAAGGGGAAAGAAATGAGGCTGAAAATGCCCCCTGGGGTTCGCTGAGCTCTTTGAGGGAAGGTTTTTACAACTCGTGAAGGCCCGCTCTCCGGCAAACGCGATCGCGTAAACACTCCCTTTGGGACGGTGCTGTACAGCGCCTGATATTATGGTTCCCCCCCGGTAGACTTTATTTTTATGTACATACACTCCACCCACTTCCACAAAGGATTGAAGTCACTACCAGACTGAGTTAATAGCTTCCTCCCCTGTACACCCACGCCAGCTGACACGTTCCGTTTGAGTGTGTATTACACCATTCGTAGTTATTTATTTACTTGACTGCTTCTCCCGCTAGCTAGCAAACCCCTTAAGTAAACTCTGTAAGAAATGATGCCTTATTCATCGTTAGCTCTCCCTCCCATTCCCCTTCTCCCAACAGTACCAAGAGCCTCAAATAGAACCTGGCACAAACGAGGCCTGCGAGAAATCCTCGCCGAATGCGTAACATGTCATTTTCGAGCCTGTCTTCTGCTCGCCCCGCAAGAGCGCTGACCGCACCTCTCGACGCCCCGCGAGGAATCAGGAGGCGCCCAGGGAGACCTCCTCCTCAGCAGAAATAGTTTTGTTTGTTTTTCTTTCTTGCATCTAACTTCAATCTCAAGCCAGTAGAGACAGAAAATAACACGTGACCCGTTAGGACCCGAGAGAAAGGGACGCTCGGAGAGAGTGTCTGATATTCGCGTCACATTTTATGGTTTCTGCGTTGGTCCGTGCAACGGCCTGTGTCCTTCTCTCATCTCCGTGGTGGATCTAAGGTGTGCCCTCTTACACACGCGCGCGTGCACACACACACACACACGCTCACACCCGTCATTTTCATTGTCTCACTCTGCTCATTTCCCCTTCGTGTCTGGACTCGTTCACTCCCTCCTGCTCGTCAGCGCTCCCCCTGCAGGCCCGAGAACCTGCCCCCGGCCCCGGCTGGCCACTTCCTTCTGACGCGTGATGTAACGGGGCTCAGGAATTCGGGGGACTTGCCCCGGACCGCTGTGCTCAGGGGAGGGGTCCTGGGACACCAGGATTTGGGGAGGGATGGAGCACTGTGGGAAACCGATGCCCAGAGTGGCTAGTTCAAGGTCAGGCCTGGAGAAGCAGCCAGGTTTCCTCCCTAGCAGAAATGGTGAGGGACCCATACGGTTGGGAATCCACAAAGATGCGCTCCCCAGTGCCTGCGATTCTTCGGGGCTGATTCTCTCGGGGACTCGCTGGGGCTCCATGCCTGTTCTGTTTGGCTGGCTCTCTGGTCACCCTGATCCAGCTGTTTCTGAATTCCCAGCCAGACAGCCTGGGACCCTCCCACCAAGCCCACCGTTGGGTGGGTCTTTCCTTCTGTCATCACCGTGCTTGACTCCTGGCCGTCTGCCTGCCAGTCCTCGCTAACGGGGGAATAGCGGGTGTGTCAGTTACATTGTCCCACGCCGGAAATGCCTCTCCACACCAGAGCACCCCCCCAGATGTGCCCACGGCGAGACGCCTCTACACGCGGGGGCAGGCCCGTTCCACTGCGCTCCTGCCCGCGTGCTCTCGGCTCCAGCCGAGCGCTTCAAACTACGCCCGTCTTTCTTGTTGTCGGTTCTGTTTCTACATGGATGATGTCGCACGAATTGTTTATTCTCTGTGTCTTCATTGCCCCTTTGATAGGTAACGAAGACCCCGGAGCAAAGACCAAGTGAAGTGACAGATGCGCAGCAGGTGTCACCGAAGCTGGCCCACGGAGCCGGCTCTCCACTCTCTGCACCGGTGTGTGTGAGGGGTGGGGGATGGGGGATGGGGGGGGAGCTGTTTCACTCTCAGGGCCTCCCCAGCACCCAGCCGGGAGCTCCACTTAGGCAGTACCTGATACACACTGAATTAGAACGTTCCATACCTACCGGGCGCCTGGGTGGTTCCGTCGGTTAAGCATGGGACTTTGGCTGGGGTCATGATCTCGAGGTTGGTGGATTCGTGTCGGGCTCCGCACTGGAGCCTGCTTCGGAGCCTCTGTCTCCTTCTCTTTCTGCCCCTCCCCCCTCCACTCACGCTCACTCTCTCTCTCTCTCAAAATTAAACATTAAAAAAAATCTTTAGGGATGCCTGGGTGGCTCAGTCGGTTAAGCGTCTGACTTTAGTTCAGGTTGTGAGCTCACGCTCCGTGAGTTCAAGCCCCGCGTCGGGCTCTGTGCTGATGGCTCAGAGCCTGGAGCCTGCTTCGGATTCTGTGTCTCCTTCTCTCTCTGTCCCTCCCTTGGTTGCACTCTGTCTCTCTCTAAATAAATAAATAAATAAATAAATAAATAAATAAATAAATAAATAAATAAAACTCCATACCTACCACCCCGCCACAAAATGCGACACAGGGTTATTGGGAATCATTAAGGACGGGTCCCCCGGACCCTGTGCCTCTCCAGCGCGGACGCTCGGTGTCTCACTGAAGGGGCCCTTCTCCGTTCCAGTTCCCCTCTGACGAGTCCTGGGCTTCAGAAATGGGACCGTGTGCAAAGGAGATTTCCAGAGCCTGTTATGCCTCTCTCTCCCTTCTTCACACTCGCCAGGAAGAACCTGGCTTACCCCCAGTGGTTCGTCTACACTGGGGGTGGCACCTGCTTGCCCAGGAAAGCATCGGCTGGCCTGCCCAGCGGGTTCACCGACAGCCCCACCCACAGGCTCCTCTGGGCCTGGGGAAAGGCGGCCTGCCAGCTCACCAGCCCCCGCAGGCCGGTTGGGCCCCCAACTTGCTGCAAGCGAAACCCTTCCAGCCTGGGGCCAGATGAACCCGAGTGTTAATCAGAGTGTCCATTTCTCGTGTGCCGTTCATTGTAGGGCCTGGCAGATGAGCCGGCACTACTGGCTGCCCTGAAGTGGCCCCTCCTGAGCAGGGTGTGTGGCTCCCGCCAGCACGGCGGCTCGGCCGACACCCGGGGCCCGCGAGGCCTGGAGTTGTGTTCGTATTACATTTATTTGTATTTGCTCTCGACCTTAAACACCAAACATCATCTAATCTTTCATGAACCCTGCCATCTTTCCCGATTTCGAAGGAACGAAGAAATAGAATTCGTTCTCGGTGGAGGTCGAGCCTCAGGGCCAGGCCGCTATTGCTTCCAGCCTCCAAGACAGTGTCTCATTCCGTCCTTGTCCCTCCGCGATGAGTCAACGGGCCCGCTCCGGCCATTCCCAGAGGGGAGCTGGACCTTGCTCCAGTGACCATGACTCCCACGGGGACGGCAGAGCTCCGGTCACTGCCAGCCAATCCGGTGGCGCTCCTTCCCTCCCCCAGCCCCCGGCCCGCCCAGCGCCCATGACTGGGGCTTTTTGTGTTATCCTGCCGTTTGG
Source organism: Paguma larvata (assembly GCA_030068075.1). NCBI lineage: Eukaryota > Metazoa > Chordata > Mammalia > Carnivora > Viverridae > Paguma > Paguma larvata. Next base: position 91,331,355 of record CM057833.1, read on the forward strand.
CACACCCTCTGCGTTTCCTGCCCATAATGCTGGCTGTTGTTTCTGAGCAAACGGAACAAATGACCAACGTGCACTCCATGCAATCTGGAAACTGGAAACATCTGCGGGGAGGCCAGGGCAGGCCGCTGGCCGAGGCGAGGGGCCGTGGGAGGCAGACGCTCGGACTTCGGGGCGCGGGCGCGTCGCAGAAGGGCAAACGGGGTGCCGGGTCGTAGCGGAATGATGAGGGCACGTGCGCGCCCTTGCGTGGGTCTCGTTTGACACACGGAAGTCCACGTTAGAGCGGAGAGGGCTCCTAGAAACGGTGGCTCCGACTCCCTGCTTCCCAGGTGAGGACCAGGGCCCACAGAGGGAGCAGGTGTCATAAGCGACGAGTCCCCGGGCCTGGCCCCTCGAGTGTGGGCACAGCGTGGGCGGGATGCGCGCACATCAAACCCCCCCCCCCTTCACTCTCCCGTGTCGCCTGCCCTCAGGTCAGGTTGAGGAGGAAGGAAGGAAGGGGAACCAGTAACAGGTAAGTCTCCATTGCTGACCGTGTGCCAGGAGCCACACTGGGGGCTTTCCCGAGCAGCGGTACAGTCACAGCCCTCCCGTGGGCTTCTCTGGGCACAACGCTGAGTGCCCCGTCGCAGGCTCTCCTCCGACCCTTGCTGTGGCCATATCGTAGCATCCGTCGTTTTCACCACATCTGTTTTTGGCAGGGTGAGGAAGGTGAGGTAGCTTTTGTGAGCGGCGGAGCCGTGGTCCTCCTCGGCGGTCCCTGGCCCGGCCACCGAGCTGCCCTGCCCGCCGCAGCCCCGAGGGCTGGGTTTTGCCAGTCTCCGCAGATGAGTGACGGAGGTAGGGCGTCTAGAAATCTGAATTCAACGGAGAGATGCCCCCGAGGGCCGCGCTTCCCCGAAAGAGGGAATCCCCAGAGTCAAGGCCTAGTTCTTGACCCAGACTCTAACCCAGAGTGAAGGCCTAGTTCTCCACCCAGACTCTCACCTGGAAAGGCCTTTCTGAGCATCACACAGGATACCGGCGGCCCCCAGAGGTCCCCGCGCCAGCAGCAAAGCTCCCCTGCTCTACCGCGGGGGACGCCGGGGTGGGGCTGTGACTGTGAATCAGCCGAGACACCATTCGAGGATGCTGGTGGGACAGCCGGCCAAACATGCTCCGCCGGAACTCTGCGAGCCAAGGGGCGCCGGAGGGGCGTTCCCCGCAGACCGCAGGGGTGCGCTGGTCTGGTCAGCACAGCCAGGCCCAGGAAGCGTCAGTCCCCCGGCTCAGGGCATTGGTGCCCATCTACGTGGCCCTGGAGAGTGCAGGAGCTGTGGGGTCACATGACCCCTGCTGGGTGTGTCCCATACCCCCAGTACTCCCGTCTGTCCCGGCACCCCTCCTCCCCACCCCGCCCCCGTGGGCCCAGTCCCTGCCCTGCACAGCCAGCCCTGGCCTCCCAGGACCCTGCATGTATCCCCATCCCCGGAGTTCCAGTGGGCTTGGCCGGGAAGCTGCTCTCAGGGCCTCGGAGAGAGGAGAGTGAGGAGGAAGGCCAAGCGGAAGTCACAAAGATCAGGTTAAAAATAACCCTCCGCTCCATGTCAGCCGTGAGAAGGAGCTTGGAGAAGAGCCAGGTTCCGACGGTGGTGGCTCAGGGCAACCTCAGAAAGACCCAAAAGCGAATTGGCTGGGGCCCATCTGGGAGCACACCCCACGTCCTTATCAGCCTTAGCAAGCCACCGCCAAAACCCTGTCTTCACAGAGACTTCCGCCCAGCCAGCATCTGTTTCCTCTCCTATATTTAAACAACCAGGTTAGTGAACTTGGGAGAGCCTTTCTGCCCAGGGGAAGAACACAGTCCCCCGCAGAACACACAGAGCGTAGGATGCCATGAGGCCTTGTGGCCTGCACTTTGCCCCTCCTCAGCATCCGCTGGGGGAGCGGGGCCCAGAGTTTGGTGAGCCGCTGGGGAGGTCTGCCCAGATAGCTCTCCGGGTGCCAGCAGGAGCGACGCCGGCACCAGACAGAGTGGAGGGGACCCTGGGAAAACCAGAGATCCGCAAAACAGCACCTACTTCACAGCCTCGGCCCTGAGCGTCAGCGTGCAGCCCCTTAGTACTGCCAGCCTTGGGATATACTCAGGCCTCTTGGCTCTTCTTAGCCACTGTTTCCCTCTTTACCCAAACACAGCTGTTCGTTTAGAGCTGAAGGGCCACAGCTTCTACCAGGAACCTTTTCCTGGTTCTGCTGACTCCTCAGTCCCAAGCTATTGTGGTGTCATCCCACCACACACACACACACACACACACACACACACACACACACACAGAGCACTAGCCTCAGGAAACATTTAGTGAGGGAAGGGGCATCTCAAGAATCCTCTAGAAAATAAATCCTCATGTCAGAAAGCACCAGCGCTGAGTAACCCAACCTGCCAGACCTAAGCCGTTACCAGGAAATGTTTCCAGAAGCGGCTTCAGGCTGCCGTGCCGTGCAAGGTGGCCCCCCGGATGTAGCCGTTAACCCTGGAGAAAAGCAGCCACTGCACCTGTCACTGGTATTCTGCTCCTCTCTCCCCACCCCTGCGTGCCCCGGACCATCTGTCCCAGCCGGTCCTAGAGATAGATGCCTAGCTTTACATTTTCCTTTCCTTCCTGTGTACAGAGAATCCCAACTGGCTGAATGTTTTCTCTCCCGGCATTGGCCCTGAGTTGCGCGTTTGTGAATTTCAGCCCACCGAAACACAGGCAGGAGTCGTCCCTAGATTCCAAACCCCAGCTCTACCCCTAAGGCTGGCAGAGTTTGGGCAAGTTACTTTAATTGCTTAGAGCCTATTTCCATGTCTTTAAAAAAAGATCAAAATAGGTTAATAGAAGCCGTTTCCAAGAGCTGTCGAGGGGACTCAGTGCGATGATATTTATAAACATCTGGCACCTTGCCCAGCCGCTCCGAGTGGGTCCTTAGTGGGCTGATGAACTCTCTCCTGCCGTGTCAGTTACGCATTTTATGTCTGGCTTATGTTCCCCTCCATTCTTCATAGCAAAAAATTCAGAGTTTCTTATTAAAATCAGGGCCCCTCTGGGCACTGGCTCTGTATTTATTCCCCTCGTAACAACAGCAAATATTAGGTGAGCAGGTTGCTATATGCAGACGCATCCTTTGTGAGGGAGGTATATCGTTACTATCCCCAGTTCACAGACTGTGGTTAAGCGATTTGCCCAAGGTTATACGTGTAGTGCACGGTGGAGGCAGGGTTTGGGCACGGGCAGGCCAGTTCCAGAGTCACTGCTTTGAACCTCTCTGCTACAACGGCTGTCACTGTTCAGTGGGTCTCAGGTACCACCTCTGGGGACTTTTCCTGAACCTCAGATGGGCTCGCATGATGCTTGCTTCCCTAGAATCTGGTTTGCAGTCAGCCATGTGAATGGATGATTTGGTAACGATAGCTACCACTGAGGCAGCGCCTACCTATTTATGCCAGACGTTTTGCATACCTTATCTCTAAACTAGGATTTCTCAGCCTCAGCTCTATGGACATTTTGGACCAGATAGTTCCTTGCTGTGGGGCGCTATCTGTGCATAGTAGGATGTTTAGCAGTATCCTCGGCCTTTCCCACTAAACGCCAGTACCACCTCGCACCCCTCATCATAAATGTCGCCAGATGTCACCACATGTTCCCCGGGAGGGGGGAGCAAAACCCCTCCTAGGGGAGAACTACTGCTCTAAAGGAGAACTCTGAAGTTCAGAGAGGTTAAATGGTTTTCCCAAGGTCACAAGGCTGGCAGGCAGCAGAGACATGATCTGAACCAAGGTTTGCCTGATACCATGACCACGCATTTGTCACCATATCATGCTGTCTCCTGGTTCTAAATAAGGAAGGTGTGAACCTGATACTGAAATCTATTTGCCCAGAAGCAGCAGCGTCAATATACCGAGTCCCCACCCCCAACACCGTTCAAATTCTGAACTTACAGCCTCTGGCCGCTACTTCGAACAGAATCTAGAACTTAGATTTTTGGAGCTAAATCAACTGAGATTTGACTTAGACTCTGCCGAGCCTAGGAATTGAAGCTCTCCTTATAGTCCTGTGTCCCCCGAGTGTGCCATGCAGCTTGGTTTGGGCATACACCCTACTGATTCTTCTGGAACCTCGGGAAGGCTGAGGTCTTGGGAAATAAGGACAGCCCTCTCAGCTGCTTGTCCTCGGCTAACTGTCTAGAAAAATGCCGGAGCCAGAACCACAGCTTCCAACTTCTGCCTGACTCTCATCTCCTTCTGGTTCCGAACGCATTTATTAAAATCTTTATGGATGCAAAAATGAACCGAATTTGCAAACGTCACCACTTCCTATGACATAGAAAGATGTGTCGCTGAAGACGCACCACCAGATACATCAATACAAAGTTGCAAACAGGAGCACTAATTCATAGCAGAATTGAAACTACCCCAAGCCTAGGTTTCTCCCATCATTTTTATTCTCTAGCCGTTTCCTCCTCTTTGCTGGACGCTGCTGGGCACAGACAAGGTACTTACCACTGTTAACGTGCTGTGGAAACAGGAACCACTTTCCATATGGCCTTCTTCATGCATAGACAAAACAACAACTAAAAGTAAATTCTTCAAGGAAGTTACATAAGTCATCACAAAGAGCAAGTTCAGTGTCAGAGTCCTTTATGAGGGAAATGATAGCTAACGGCAGCTGCTAACCCATGTTAGTGAAGTCCAGAAGCCTAGGCAACCGTAGTACCCGTGTGCTCAGTCGCTGCCATCTCACTGTCCCCCAGAAGCCCCCCATACTGTTCCTCCTGACTGAGTGTCATCACAGAAGAATTTTCCTTAGGAGATCGAAAAATGAACCATCTCCAAACAAGTCGGTAGGGAGATGACGGCAAAGGGTACGGGTTGATCTCAGGCTCCAACGCAAGAATTTGAAAGATCAGGCCTTTAATTTTAAGGCTCTGTAATTTGTCACTGCATTAACAGAAGGAGAGATGACCATTGGTGATAAAGACATGGAAACTAACACGGTGGGGAAGGGAGCTTGTCAATGTCACTGAGGGACTCTTTTGGACTCCAGCTATGCAATGTTTTTCAAACTACAGGCATCAATCTATTAGTGAATTATGAAATCAACTTAGTAGATCATGATCAGAGTATATTTTTAATGGAATGGGATGAAACGAAATGGGTATATCAGAAGACAGTGCACATAGCAAGACTAATTCGTTTTCATCAGATAGAAGTTTGAGTGTATGGTGGGTAGCACTCTAAAATTAATTCCTTTTGTTTTATATTCTTATTGAAGTATATAATTCACATGCAATAAGCTTCACATATTAAAAAAATTTTTTTAATGTGTATTTATTTTTCGGAGAGAGAGAGAGAGAAAACAGGGGAGGAGCAGAGAAAGAGGGAGACACAGAATCTGAAGCAGGCTCCAGGCTCTGAGCCATCAGCACAGAGCCCGACGCAGGGCTTGAACTCACAGACCGTGAGATCATGACCTGAGCTGAAGTCCGCCGCTTAACCGACTGAGCCACCCAGGCGCCCCGCAGGTGCCCTTCTAAACTTCACATATTTAAAGTGCACCGTCTGACAAATTTTGACGGATGTATTCACAGGTGAAACCATCACCACAACCAGGATAACATATACAGGGCGCCTGGCTGGCTCAGTTGGTAGAGCATGCGACTCTCGATCTAAGGGTTATGAGTTCAAGCCCCACATTGGGCATAGAGGTTACTTAAAAAAAAAAAAATAATGAATCCCCGCCCAAATATATTCTGTTTTTTTAAAAAAGATAACATACTTACTGCCCGCCAAGCTTTCCTCATGCCTCTTTGTAACCTCTTCTTCCCCCTCCTTCCCACTCCTCTGCACTAATTGCTGATTTGCCCTCTGTCGTTATTGTCTGTACTTTCTAGAAAAGTATAGAAATGGGATCACACAGCAAGTGCGTGCTCGTTTTTATGTGGCTTCTTTCAATCAGCCTACTTACGTTAACCTTCAGCCGCGTAGCTGCGTGCCTCGCTAGTTCCTTGTCATTGCTGGCTAGGGTTCCGCTGCATCAATCTATCACAAATCGCTTATGTATCACCTATGGATGGGCATCTAGATTGTTTCCAGTTTGGGGCTACTACCTTTAAAACAATTTTTTAATGTTTATTTATTTCCAAGAGACAGAGAGACAGAGTATGAGCAGGGGAGGGACAGAGAGAGAGGGAGACACAGAATCCGAAGCAGGCTCCAGGCTCTGAGTGGTCAGCACAGACCCCGACGTGGGGCTCGAACTCATGAACTGCGAAGTCGCGACCTGAGCCCAACCGACTGAGCTGCCCAGGTGCCGCTGGGGCTACTACATTTAAAAGTGCCATAAACATTCACATTCAAGTCTTTGTGTGGACAATATGTGTTCTTGGGTAAATACCTGTTTATGGAAAGACTGAATCATATGGTAGGTGTATATTCAGCTTTTTCAGAAGCTGCCAAAACATATCGTAAAATGACTTAATAGTTCATTTATCTGTCATGCTGAATAGCATTTTATTGTCTGGATGTGTCACAGTTTCTTATCCATTTAGCTACTGTAAGTCGTCCTGGTTGCTTGCAAGTTTTGGCGATTATGAAAAAAGCTGCTATAAAACTCCATGTGCAGGTTTTTGTATAGATATAAGTTTTTTGACTCACTCGGATAACTACCAACTAGTGTGTTTACTGGATCATACAGTAAGATTACGTTTTGTTTTGTCAGGAACTACCAAATGTCTTCCAAAGTGACTGTACCATTTTGCATTCCCACCAGCAATGAATGAGAGTTCCAGTTGCTCCACATCCTTGCCAGCATTTGGTGTTGTCAGTGCTTTGGATTTTGGCCATTCTACCAGGTGTGCTGTGGTCTTTCATTGTTGTTTTAATTTAAATTTCCTTGATAACATGAGGAGGGGTATCTTTTCATATGCTTATTTGAACATTTGCATATTTTCATGGGTGAAAATGAAATTTCATCTATTCAAGTCTTTAGCCCATTTTTAAATCTGGCTTTCATTTTCTTACTACTGACTTTTAAAACTTCTTCGTATATTTTGAATAATAGTCCTTTATCAGATTTGTCTTTTGCAAATAGTCTCTCCCTCTCTGTGGCTTGTCTTCACATTCTTTTGACAATGAACTTTTCAAAGAAGAAAATTTTCAACTTAGTGAGGTCCAGAAATAAGTGAATTATTATGTCATGGATGGTGCCTTTGATGTTGTATCTAAAAAGTCATTGACGTACCCAAAGTCACCTAGATTCCCTTCTGTGTTATCTTCTGGTTGTTTCATAATGTTGCATGTCACATTGAGGTCTATGGTCCATTTTAAGTTAATTTCTGGGAAGCGCATACAATCTATGTCTAAATTTACTTTTGCTTGTGGCCGTCCAATCATTCCAGCTCCATGTGTTGAAAGGAGTATCTTTTCTCCATTGTATTGCCTGCGCTCCTTTGTTAAAGATCAGTTGACTGTAACTCTATGGTTCTATTTTGGGGCTCCTTATGCTGTTCCACTGATCTATCTGTCTCCTCTTGTGCCAATACCACCGTGTCTTGATTCCTGTAGCTTGACGGGAAGTCGGGTATCATCCTTACTCCAACTTTGTTCTTCTCCTTCAATGCCGTGTTGGCTCTTCTGGGTCTTTTGCCTCTCCACATAAAATTTAGAATCAGTTTGTTGACATCCATCAAATAACACTGGGGTTTTGACTGGGATGGTGTTGAATCTATAGCTCCAAATAGGAAGAACTGACATCTTGACAATATTGAGTCTTCCTACGTGAACATGGAACATCTCTCTGTTTATTTTGTTCTTTGATTTCTTTCATCAGAGTTTTGTCGTTTTCTTCACATAAATTCAGGTATCTTTAATTAGATTTATACCCAAGTATTTCATATGTACATAATAATGCTAATCTAAATGATATTGTGCTTTTAATTTCCAATTCTCATTGTTTACTGCTGTTTTATGTAAAAAAACACAATTTACTTTGGCATATTGACCTCGTATCCTGCAAACTTGCTATAATAGCAATTTAATCCCAGGGGCTTTTCATTGATTCTTAGGAATTTTCTACGTAGAAAATCATGTCCTCTTAAGAAAACGGTCCGTTTTATTTCCTCCTTCCCAATCTGTATACCTTTTATTTCCTTCCGTTTTATTGCATGAGCGAGGACTTGCACTACAAAGTTGAAATGGAAGAGTGAGAGGGGACACCCTTGTCCTGTTCCTATATTTATATTTGTAATGATTCCATTACATCCCCTTTTGTTGACTCATTAGCTCTAACTATTATTTTATAACAATAAGTTTGTAGAATACAGTCTACTTTCCAGTATTACACCATTCGCACAAAGCAAAGGACCACAAAGCAGTGTCATCCATGCCTCCCCCTTCCTGGCCTTCGCGCTCTTGCCAGACATTTTACTTCTATACACGTTATAAACCTTTCACACGTGTCGTTATTTGACACCTCATTCTTGGTCACATTCTGGCTTCTTTCCACGACAGGTAATTTTTTTGACTGGATGCCAGGCCTTGATAGTGCTCGATATTTTTGCATTCCTGGAAATATATTCCTGAGCTCTGTTCTGGAGCACAATGAAGTTACTTGGAAACAGTTTTATCCTTTCCGGGCTTGCTTCAAACGTTGTTTGGTGAGACCAGAGCTGCCTTTAGTTTAGGGCTAATTTTGTCCTGTAACTGAGGCCGTGTCTTTATGAGATCTCTACACCAAATCCCATTAATTATGAGGTTTTCCACCCTGGCCAGAGGGACCATGAACTATTCTGATCCCGGCCTCTGCTCCCTTTGGATGCTCCTGTCCAGCTGTAGGTAGCTTCCTGCCACGCATGTGCTGACCAGCACTCGGCTGAAGACTAGGGGGAACCCTGTGCGGTGTCCAGCGCTTTCTCTCTCTCGACAGACTCTGGCCACCTCGGCTCGCCAGACTCCCGCTTCCATTTCCTCAGTCGCCAGGCTCTGCCTGGCTCCCTCCACTCTGCTTTGCACCCTAGACACTCTTCCAGAAGGAATCTGGGTGACCGTGTGGGGCTAACATCATTTGTTTCCCTCTTTCAGGGAACACTGTCTTCACTGCCTGACAGTTACTGTCCAAACACCGTTTGTTGCTTGTTTTAGCCGGGAAAGCAAATCTGGATCTTCGTACGCCATCTTGCCTGGAATTAAAAGTCTAAAATGTATTTTTTTTTCATGTGGGTTGTGTGTGTGTATGGGGGGGGGGGAATATAAAAAACATGGCCTCTAAAGACACATTTTCACGAGTAATAAAATTCCATCCATGCCAGTGTATCGGCATGTGAAGGTCAGTCAGCTTTCGAAAGCCACCTCTTTAACAGAACCCTCCTGAGTTGTCTTTTCCAAAAGGAGTTATAAGCTCGTATAAAGATTGAGAACTTGAATTCAAGGAGCATAAATTATCATTAAGATCATGTACAAGAGACACTGGGAAATCGAGGCCACCCCTAAGAAACTGCACAGAACAGCCTCGCCGTGAGGAGATACCATCGGCAGGGATGCAATCCTCAGATACCGATCAGCCCTGACTGATACTCAATGATTCTTCCTCAGAGACCTAGCCAGAAGCCCTGAAACAGTAGTAACCTCCCTCCCTCGTGGGCAGTGATGAGCTCGGAGGGAGTGCCATTGGCCTCGCGATGGAAGAGAAGTGGATTAGCCTGGCTCGTTCCACAGGCCTTCTGAACACAATTAGAGCAAATCCTTCTTAGCGCTAGGTTATACCCTCAGCATAAAGGAGGAACTCTGGGGATACCGTAACCCACTTCTAGGACCTCATGGTGCTTAGTAGCTGAGGAAACGTAAGCTGCCAGCCTTTCCGTATGCAAATGCCTTCAATCAGAGACCTTAGATCTGCCAACGGACAGCTCTGTGCTCGTGCCGCAGCTCTGGCCACCTATATATCAGGGAGCTACGTGAACAGAAAATAGATCCCATCTGCACTTGGACAGGCAATCTAGCATGAGGTAGAATGCGCAAGCGCAATATAGTAATATATACCTTTACCAGCTTTGGGGCTGACGCAGACCTGGGTTCCAATCCCACCTCTGCCACGAGTGAGTGCTCCTGGATCAAACTCTCAACTACCTCTTCTCTGATGATCAGATTCATCCATTTATAAGAGGCGGGGGGGTGGGGGGGTGTTAGCCCCTAGTGCAGCATTTTCTCGCGAGAAGTATGCAAGAATGATTCCTGGCACATAGTATTTGCTCAGGAAATAGAGCTCTGTTTACTATCTGGAGATGAAGCGGTGACCACAAGAAAGAGACAGGAAGGTGGTACCTCTGCACACTTGCCCAAGTGAAGACAGGCTGTGCCCTAAAGCGGAGGCCACCCAAGCCTGGGAGACACGAAGAACATCTCGTTTATACTTTAAAAATACCAAAATTGTCAGAGAAGTCCCGCGTGAGGATGGCTGTCGTTGGCCCTGACTGACAGGCCTTCAGACGCTGTGTTTTCCAGAGACTCAGTCTTTCCAGCGACAGCGTCCCACGCATGAGACCCTGGGAGCCATCCAGTGCCGAGCGTGACCTCAGTGTGCACTGGGAAGGCCCCGTCATGGAAGGCAATGGCGCACTCCCCCCTCCAGAGACCTTGGCTCCAGCTCAAGGGCAAAGGTGGGTGAGCCGATAGCAGGCCTGACAAAGGAGCTACCGGGATCTGCTGGAATGGGGCCAGCCCCCAGAGGCCAATCAGCAGGCCAGCAAGGTGTCCACCCGGTCGCTGCCTTCCCACGCTGGTGTGCTTGTGGGTGGCCCTGTTTACCCATACTGCTCCACAGAAGAGAGAATCAATCTGTATTTGCATTTTTCAGAGACAGGGAGCTCACTTCTGCTTTAAAACAGCAACTTTTCCTCCAAACCAGAATACCCAGTCTCGGGATGGAGACAAGTCAAGTGAGTTATGATTGGAATTCTCCCGGGGACCCTCTAACCATTCCCCAAAAGGACACTTACTTCTACTAATTTGCACTTACTTACACTAATGTATAAGGTGTGCAAAATACTTCATTTCTGTACATGGAGAACATAAGTTCTCCTCCCACCGCGACTTTGTATTTAAGTGTAGGTCCTGAAAACGGGCAGTGTTAGGTATCCAGGGTCCCCAGCACACTTCATACACCAATTTCAACTCCTTTCCCTTCTTCGTTGCCTCCCCTGGCTCCTCTGTCTTCTTCCTCCTCTTCTCTCTCTCTCTCTCTCTGTTTTTTCCTGAAGAAACTGAAGTTTCTTTTTTACTGTAGCAACATATACTTAACATAAAATTTATCGTCTTTGGGGGGCCGGGATGGCTCAGTCGGTTAAGTGTCTGACTCTGGCTCAGGTCACAGATAAATAGTTCGTGAGTGCAAGCCCCTGCATCAGGCTCTGTGCTGATGGCTCCGAGCCTGGAGCCTGCTTCAGATTCTGTGTCTCCCTCTCTCTCTGCTCTTCCCTTGCTCATGCTCTGTCTCTCTCAAGAATAAATAAACATTAAATAAATATATATACATATAAATTATATATATATACATATAAATTATATATATACATATATAATGTATATATATATATAAAATTTACAATCTTAACCTATTTTTTCAGCACATAGTTCAGTGGTATTAGATGCATTCATACTGTCCGACCACCACCACCATCCATCCTCAAACCTCTCTTTTTGTCCTGGAAAACTGTACCCATTAAACACTCACTCCCCATTCTCCCCACCCCCAACCCCAGCAGGCTCCGTCACACTTTCCATCTCTACTCCAAGTACCTTGTATCTCCCTCTTCTTTCTTGTATTTTAAGTTTATTTATTTATTTTGAGAGACAGTGTGTGTGTGACCACAGATGAGCAGGGGAGAGGCAGAGAGAGAGGCAGAGAGAGAATCCCAAGCAGGCTCTACGCTGTCAGCACAGAGCCTGACGTGGGGCTCAATCCCACGAACTGTGAGATCATGACCTGAGCCAAAATCAAGAGTTGGATGCTCAACCGACTGAGCCCCCCAGGCGTCCCACTCTCCCTCCTCTCTTTTAGTCAAATCTTGCTCTTTTCTTCCTCCTTGTAGCCAACCCGGGTCTCATTCTCTCCTCCTAGAAACAGAATCTGTTTGATCATTTCCCTTGACTGGTCTACCACAGATTTAATGGTTGTCTGCAGCCATTAAAGGATTCTTAAAACTAAACAAATAATAAGGTAGTTTAAGAATAATGCCCCCAAAGTACAAAGGTATGTGTTATAAAAATAAATATTCCTGTCCTGTCCCTTATCCCACCCACCGTTTCCACACCTCTTAGCTAAGCTTTGTTAGCATTTGCTGCGTGTTTGTCTAGAATTGTTCCATGCCTACGTGGCGTTTATAGTACAGCATGCTGGTTCATCATAGACACTCCTGGAGCCAGAATGCCTACGTTTGAATTCTGGCCTTGCCATTTAATTGGGTGATCTTGAGCAAGTTACCTAACTTCTCCTTCTTTGATTTCTTCTATTAAAATTGAGATATTAGGGGCACCTGGGTGGCTCAGTCAGTTGAGTGTCCGACTTTGGCTCAGGTCACGATCTCTCAGTCCTTGAGTTCGAGCCCCACGTCGGGCTCTGTGCTGACAGCTCAGAGCCTGGAGCCTGCTTCGGATTCTGTGTCTCCCTCTCTCTCTGCACCTCCCCCACTCATGCTCTGTCTCTCTCTGTCTCAAAAATAATAAACATTAAAAAATTTTTTTTAATTGAGATATTAGTATCCATTTTGAAGGATTGTTTTGGAGACTAATAAGTTAATAAATGCAAAGCACTTAGAATAAAGACTGGTGTATAATAAACACTGTACAGATATTATTATTGTGCTTTTTTATTTTTGTTATGATGCCTGCATTTTAATCTTGGTTACACAAATGGGATCACACCACGCATACTGTTCTGCAAGAGGATTTCACCTAAGCAACATACCAAGGGTATCTTTCGATATTAATTTAACCTCATTCATTGTAATGACACAGCATTTGATTGTTTGGTTGTAAGAGCTGGAGTTGCTTTTAAATCCAGGGTTCAGGAGGCTGTAGAGGACATGACAGCATATCACAGAACATGTCCCAAGATATAGATCGTGGGGTCCTGGGTTGTGGGCACGTGTGGGGGATGACACGTCGGAACCTGGGTTCGCTTCCATCGGTGCTGGTCTCCGAAGGACGGGACTGATTTCCTTCCACGTTCTAAGACCCGGCAATGGCCCTTTCTCACCCACAGAGGCTTGGCCTTCACTGCTGCTATTCTTCTTGATTGATTCTTATAAGTGACCCTGTCCAAACATGGTTTTCCGGCAGGCCCTTGGAAGGGAAGCGGTCTCCTTCCTGCCCCTTCCCATGACCTGGACTGGAAAGGGCTGATCCCTCAGGGAAAGACTATGTATAACCTGGCAGGAAAGGAGCTTGTAAGAGCCCATGAGGGTTGTGTGTATAAAATAAATAAGCGGGTCGGCTCGTGAGCGTGCGTGCGTATGTGGGCGAGCGTGTGTGCGTGCATCCGTGTGCATGCGTGTATGGACTCAATGTCATGACTCCTTCCCTTGCTCTCCACCCCTATTTACTCTTCTGTTACTTTCTGCTCATCTTATGACTGGGAAGCGGAGTATGAAGACATTGAATAGTCAAGAACTATACCCAGAACTAAAACACAACACATACAACACAACATAGTACAAGGTAAAGCCAAGAGGCGTGCAAGTTCAGGGAGCACCCTCCTCACGGGAAACTAGTATGGCGTGGGGCTCTAAGTACCACATTTGGGAGCCTGGCTCAACTACCAATCTGCTTTGGGATTTAATCTCCCTGTGCCTCAGTTTCCTCATGTTTGGGACGATAAAGATAATAGCATCTATTTCATAGACTCGCTCTGAGGACTAAATGAATTAAATCCACAAGGTACCTCCATCAGCGCCTGGCAGAGAGTAAACCAGTTGAATAAATGTCAGCTATTATTATCGTTGTATCTACGGGCATCCACCTACCCCACCTCTGACCTTCAGTTTCCTTTTGTGCCAATTCCTTAAATTTTATCCGTTTAAAGAGAAGTCACACACACACACAAAACCTATCACACAGAGTTTTAGTAGAAAAAAACAATTTCTCATTTTTGAGATTTTCCCGAAAAGAGGGCCAGAGCCCTCTGATTAGATCTGATTAGCTCCTGTAAGCAGTGGGCACAGAAATCCTTCTGGACTTTTAAAATCAGACAGGCATTTATTCAACACATTCCTGTATGGGGTAGTTAGCAAAATTCAATGAACACAGTGAAAGGACCCAGCAGTCCAGGAACTTAAACTCCCTAAAATAGTCAGCATAGGCGGGGCAAATAAGTAAGGTGAGGTCAAAGTGTTTAACACGCCTTGTTCTACTGAAAGCCATTATTTGCATATCGCTGAATGATTCGCTGAGGCCAAGTGCTAATGAAGGCCTGATAAGTCCCATTCAGGATGTGCCTCTTGTTTAATTTGGGTGTGATAATAACGACTGACTAGTATTTTATTCTCAAGACCAACGTGTCCCAAAAGAAGAGAAGCAAAAAGATGTGTCTCCAAATAAGAGGACCAAAAAGAAATCAGGAAGATGCTGGCCAGTGGGCTCTAGAAATCCAGCTGCCTTCTCCCAGCTTCTGAACGCACAACAGCCCCATTGTGGATGGAGAAAAATTGAACTGAAGCTTTCTTGCAAGCATATTTGAACTTGGACCTCCAGTGCATAGATTAGCAGCCAGCTTCCAGCCAAGGCACCCCCTCCTCGCCTCTCCATCTTTGCAAGAGAATTTAGCTCCATTTAAGTCCAGGGGACATGGCAAAAACAACACTCCAAACACCGCTTCCATTTTTGGCAATGGGATCCTTCAAACTGAGAAATAGCCCTTCGGCTCAGAAGTCCTTTGGATTCTCTCTATACCTCATACATTAGTTTCCTCTGCTCACTTCAGACCGAAGGGATAAGGCTGGGAAGCTGAGGCTCATTTTCTAAGCGGTTCTGTAGCCGAAAGAACACCAGGATCGGCAAAAAGAACAGTCACTGATTATTAACACTGGAAGGGTGTTAGCTAGCCACCAATCAACTCCTCCGTTTTCCAGATGAGGAAACCAAGGACAGAGAGGCTAAGGGCCCAAGCGGCACTTTGAGAAGTGTCCCTAGCACGAGCCATCTAAAGGACCCCAGAGAGGCTGAGAGCCATGCCCTTGTTTCCCCTATTTGCTTGCGTTATTAACTTCCTATTAACCCCTACTGACAAATTGCTATATACTACGTGCTGTGCTCAGCAGAGGGAAGCAACCCTACCCTACAGGCATTTAGAGTGACTAGGCATGGGGCGCCTAGGTGGCTCAGTCGGTTGGGCGGCCGACTTCGGCTCAGGTCATGATCTCGCGGTCTGTGAGTTCGAGCCCCGCGTTGGGCTCTGTGCTGATGGCTCAGAGCCTGGAGCCTGCTTCCGATTCTGTGTCTCCCTCTCTCTCTTCTCTTCCCCTGTTCACGCTGTGCCTCTATGTCTCTCAAAAATAAATAAACATTAAAAAAAATTTAAAAAAAATATAGAGTGACTAGGTAATTTCTTTTTCTTTGAATACACTTAATCTCTCAGACTCCTCATCCCTGTCAGTGAAATGGTAAACCATTCTTTTTGTCACCTCGGTTCAAATCCTTAGAGTCCTAGCCATGTTTTATGTGGACTCCCTTTCGATACATACAGGGCTGTTAGCTATCCATTTAAATATTCCAGCAGTCTCTCAACAGACCTTCATTTGTCTCCCACCGTGTGCCGAGCCCTGTCGCTCTCCACTGAGACGCCTTCTTTTCCTCTCCATTCCTTCGGCCACTACCTAGGCTTTATCACCATCCAAGTGTCTGGCATCTGCAAGAACTACCTGGCTGCCTCCAGGGCAGCCTCTCTTGTCTCCAACGTGTCGTGTCTGAGGAATGTTCCTTGAACGACACACTGGTCACGCCATCCTTCCGCTCCTCGGCCTATGGGTGATTTCTTCCTGTTACCCACCAGTTCAGGTCCAAATTCGTCCCCCTGGTTTTCAAGTTTTCCTGCAACCACCCTCTCCACCCAAACTCACCTCCTCACTCTTCTCACCTAAGTCTTCTTTATCTGGTAAAATTTCACTCGTCCTTCAGGGCCTGGGTCAAGTACCATCATGGAGTTCTTCTTCCTCAACACCAGAGTAATGGTTTCCTCTTAGGTTACCCTGGGCACTCGGCTCTGGCACAAGGCTGCTTGGATGGCTGTATGCTTACTTGTTCGTTAGCTCTCTCCTCGCCTGGACTCTGAGTGATTGGAACACAGGAACGATCCTTTCTGTTTTGTATTCCGACGTCCAGCAGAGGGTAGGTGCTCAGCAAACGTCCTGCACGGAATGAGTGAATAGCTCCTAGCCCAGCACTGAGCTCTCTGCGGGTGATCAATGAAGGCGTGCTGAGCACCTGAAGGTATCTGACGTCATCTCTCATCATCCAGTGATGCAGGCAGGGGTGGAAATGGCAATTATGGCCAAAAAAAAAAAAGAACAACAACAAATTCACAGGGCACCTGGGTGGCTCAGTTGGTTAAGTGGCCGACTTCAGCTTAGGTCATGATCTCAGTTAGTGGGTTCAAGCCCTGCATTGGGCTCTGTGCTGATGGCTCAGAGCCTGGAGCCTGCTTCAGATTCTGTGTCTCCCTCCCTCTCTGCCCCTCCTCCACTCCTGCTCTCTCTCTCTCTCTCTCTCAAAATTAAATGAACATTAAAAAAAATGAAACTTCCCTTTTTGGGTAACTGAGGCCAAACAGGCTTAAAGTCTAAACAGCACTTTGAAAATTGTCCCCAGCATAAGCTCTCCTAGGATGCCAGAGAGTTCTCCTGTAAGGGGAATCTTCCCTTTCTGACATGTGATTTTAAAGAATTAGAAAGAAGGTAGTTTGAACTCATTCATAAAAGCTGAGGAATAAACATATTATGTTTCCAAGGAAAACAATCCTAGTTTATCAAGACTAAGGGAGACATATCTAATCTGGAATTGAGAAACTTTAAGGAAAATTAAAACGATATAATTAACAACATTAGACACTGGGGGGCCATGGGAACCAGGATTGAAGCAGATATGGTCTTTGTTTAACTCTATGCCCAAGTTAGGGCTCGAACTCATGACCCTAAGATCAAGAGTCCCATACTCTACCACTGAGTCAGTCAGTTGCCCCAAAATAGATGTGATCTTTCTTGCTGGACCATTTTAATTACTATTCATTTATCCAAGAGGATTCCCCTAGCTCCACGCCCTTACTATAGCAATGGGGCCTCTTATTAGTCCTCTCCTTAAATACTTAAGCATTTAAAATTAAAGACCACTTCTTTGCTGTTTGTTAGCTTATATGGCATTTACACAATTTTAAAAGAATGGTTGCATCACAAAATTGAGCACATCAGGATGATGTCACAGATGATACTGGCCATTAAAAATCCACTTCCTGTGATATGCAGAAAACAACAGAAATGTCACCAAAAAACACAATCTGTTCTTCCGGAATCAGATATTGTATCAAACATTTATCGAGTATGTATTATGGACAAGATACCGTGCAGAAAACTACATGGTGCCCCAGCGACTCCTTGCTCTCAAGTTCACCAAATACAGTAGAAAGACTGGAATTGGGAAGTTCATCACCCTCACCCTTTACATGTCTACACATATTGTGGTCTTTCCATTTTCGAGTTCATTGCTCGGACACGCCATGTCTGTGTATGACTAATGGGTCTGAGTCGGGCATGAGCAGGAAGTTCCTGATGAGTGTGTGTCTCTTGTTGTGGCCGCTGAATCAGCCTGCTGTCAGCATCTGGCCTGTGTGGTGGGCACCTACCTCTACATATTTTGTCCTAAATGCATTTGTTCATCTTTGAAGTCCTGGGAGCCAAGCGTGCAGAAACTTCTTTGGGTTTAGAACCATATGGTTTACAAAATAACTGCAATTTCTGCAGTCATTGGAATGCATTTAGAGAAACATTCTCAAGAGTTAAAGAAGTGAAGTTGAGTAAAACATGTTTCCATCTAAACGCACTGAAGACTTAAAAGGTTCCCAGGACCTCTGGCATTCCTCCAGGAAAGGACGACTACGCCACAGAGGAATTGGATTTTTGCCTAGTAGCCTTTGGAATGACCTGAACTTTATATACTTTTTCAAAGAGATGCCCTGCATAGTGATTTGGCAACAAGACAAGTTTCCCAATCTATGATATGGAAGTCATCGGATATTTCTATTCCCCCACAAAATTTCATATATTCTACATCCCAATGGGCCTGGTCCTCAGGACGAATGGGAGAAAATCTGTCCCACTTTGCCAGTAGCAGTGATGTCCTGCCCTTAGCGGCCAATACTTGCCAAACTTCCTTTCGGTTCTGTTATTTTTAACAAATGTAATCTAGGTGCTGAAAATTGTTTAGCCACTGATCGTGAAGAACTTAGGAACAAGTGTTGTATAATTCAACATCTTATCCAAACAACTCAGACGGGGGACCATCGGAACTTGGAAGAGAGGGTCTTAGCCCAACATGGGGGTTTGGGAAAAGCTTCTCGAGGAAGAGAGCATATAATCTAATTCCTCCAGGGAGAATAACGGGGAGTCACTCCTAAAAATTAGGAGCGGTGTTCTTGACAGATGGAACAGTATAAACAAAGGTACATGGAGACGGGCTCTGATAAGAAGTACAAGTAACCAGACATTAATTCAGAAATTATTAAAGAAGTACAAGGTGGAAGATGGAGAACGAGGTGAGACAAGGGAGGGTAAATCTATAGAAAATAGGATGTGGAGAACCTTGAATAGCCTGCTAAGGAATTTGGACTTTATTCAGTACAAAGCGAGGAACCATTGATGAGTTTTGGCTTGTTTACGTAGGGAGTTGTTTGGGTGGATAACATTTTTTAAATGTGTCTTTTAATGTGTTATTATAATGAAATTGATATTCATTTTATTAAAAAAACAAAACAAAACTAAGAACTACAACCCCAAATAGCCAAAACAATCTTGAAAATAAAAAAGAGAGAAAAAAATGCTGGAGGCATCACAGTTCCTGATTTCAAAGGCTATTACAAAGTTACACTGAAACAACGTAGTACTGACATAAAGACAGATATATACATAGATGGGATAAAACAGACTGCCCAGAAATAAACCATATATATGGTCAAATGACTTTTAAGATGTGTATTTGTTTATTTTGAGAGAGCAAGAGAGCAAGGGAGGGGCAGACAAAGGGAGAGAGGGAATCACAAGCAGGATCCACACAGAAGCCCCACAAGGGACTCCATCTCACAAAGTGCGAGATCGTGACTTGAGCCAAAATCAAGAGTCAGTCACTATGAATGAGCCACCCATGTGCTCCTGGTCAAATGGTTTTTGACAGGCTTTGAAGACCATTCAATGAGGAAAGGACAGTCTTTTCAACAAATGGTGTTGGGAAAACCGGATATCTGCATATAAACGAATGAAGTTACCCTTACCTTATATTATATGCAAAACGAACTCAAAATGGATCAAAGAGCTAAACATAAAAGCTAAAACTATAAAATTCTTAGAAGAAAACACAGGGAAAATCTTCATGACATTGGACGTGCCAGTGGTTTCTTGGATATGGCATCAAAAGTGAAGGCATCGAGAGAAAAAATAGGTAAATTGGAGTCTATCAAAATTTAAAACTTCAAAAAAATTTAAAACTTTTATGCATCAAAGGACACTATCAATAGAGTCAAAAGGCAGCCATGGAACTGGAGAAAACAATTGCAAATCATATATCTGATAAGAGGTTAGTAAATTATGTATATACATATACAGTACATACACATACATCTAGCTGTACATATATATATACACACACAAATATACCTACGTATATAGTCTGCTACATCCCAACAACAACACAACAAAAAACCAACCAGATTAAAAAATGGGTAAATTGAGTTGAACGGACATTTCTCCAAAGAAGATATACAGATGACCAACAAGCACGTGAAAAGAAGCTCAATGTCACTAATCAGGAGGGAAACGCAAATCAAAACCCTAATTAGATACCAGTTCACATCCACTAGGATGACTGTTCCTGAAACAAACAGAAAAAAAAAAAAAAAGACAAATGAAGAAACCAGAAAAGAACGGGGGTTGTGAGGGTGTGGAGAAGTTAGAAAACCCACTACTGGTGGCAATGTGAGAAATACTACGGTAGTTCCTTGGAAAATTAAAAATGGAATTACTCTAAAATCCAGAAACGCCACTTTGGGTATACCCAAGAGAATTGAAAGCAGAACCCCTGAGATGCTCGTACACCCGTGTTCATCGCAGCATTGCCCCCAATAGCCGGAAGGTGGAAACAGTACAAATGTCCACTGACAGAAAAATGAATAAGCAAAATGTGGTGTGTGCATATGACAGGAATATTATTCGGCCTTTAAAAGGAAGGGAATGTTGACACCTGTGATACCGCGGACGAAGCTTGAGGAAATTAGGCTGAGGGAAGTAAGCCAGTCATAAAAAAAACAAAGAGTGCGTGATTCCACGTACACGAAATACCTAGAAGAGTCAATAGTCAAATTCATTGATGGGAAGTAGAGTGAAGGTTGCCAGGAACCGGGGGAGGGAGGGAGGAAGAGTTAGTATTTTACAGGTACAGAGTTTCGGTGCGAGAAGATGAAAAAAATTCTGGAGACAGATGGTGGTAACAGTTTCATGACAGTGTAAGTATACTTCATGCTACTGAACTGTACACTGAAAAATGGTTAAAATACTATGCTTTATGATCATTTAAATTTTACCACAAAAAATCCCCCACCTACGAACACAGAAAAGCTAGAAAATTACTCATAACTATACACGATATCTCTCTATTCTTACCAATTATGACACTCCAGAGTAGTGAATGAGAGAATACAGGATGTGATTGAATTTGTGCTTGAGGCAGTAGAGAAAGAAGGTTGGATTTCAGCAGGACTAATGAAAGGCAGGTAGACTGGTTAGGCGGGGATAGTAGAAAGCCAGAAGATAAGGAAAGCCTGGACTAGGGAAATGCTAGTTCACTGGAAAAGAAGAACATATGTATTAGAAATAAATTTAGGACCTAAAATGAACAAGCTTTGGTGAGTGACAAATGGTGAGGATGGAGAGAAATGAACTGTGATACCTAGCTTTAGAAGTTTAGAGGTTTAGTGAGGGGCACCTGGGCGGCTCAGTCAGTTAAGTGTTGGACTTTAGCACAGGTCGTAATCTTGCTGTTTGTGAGTTCGAGTCCCGTGTCGGGCTCTGTGCTGACAGCCGGAAGCCTCCTTGGGATTCTCTTCGCTCTCTCTCTCTGCCCCTCCCCACTCATGCTTTCTCTCTCAAAATAAATAAACTTTAAAAAATAGAAGTTTAGTGAATGGTGCACCATTACTTGAGACTAGATAACACTAGAGGTACATGGAGAGACAGAAAATAGAATTGAATGAGAAATTTTAAGTAATTTGATGAAAATTTTGAATAATTCAATTAAAAATGTAATAGTTGGGAATGCGATTGTGGTGGTTTGTAGTTTGTTAACTTGGTTACATTGACTATTTCCCAGATCTCTCTTCTTTGTATGTTTCCGGTTAGGGTGGACCACAGACACATTTCATGTGAGCCTTGGGAAGCGGACGAGAAGCAGCAGCCATGGCTTCACGCACGTAAGGTTGGTACAGAAGTAGGAGGCATTGATGGAACTCACGCGTGTCATCAGTTATCTGCTGGCTCGTCTCCTGGACGGGGCCAGAGGGGGTCCTGTAGCTGCTCTGCCTTCTCCTGCATCTTCCTTCCGCCTGACTCCGGAGCCAGGTGAGTATTTAGCTCCTTAGCAAAGTATGCCAGCTCCTCCCGTAGAAGCTGGAGGTGACGAGAAACTGCTACAGTTCCAGTCCATTTTCATGGGTCCCCGGCTGGCGACTCTGGGCTCCAGCCCATCCCCCCGCTCTTCTTCCCCACTTTACATCCACCTTCTCCTGGCTACCCGCCCTGCAAACTTGGTCTCTGCATCAGGCGCAGAGAATACGATCTCCCAGAGACCATCTAAGCACATCTTACAATGGCGTGAGGTCCAATCGCGAGTGGTTTTGCTTCTCTGATCGAACTCTGACCGCTAGAGAATTTGGCGCCGGACACGATTCCAGAGGTCTAGGGGCCTCTGAATAGGTTCTGGGTTATCCGGAATTCATTTTCTGATTTTGTTTGATTTAAATATATTAATAATTGCCCTGTTTCCAGCGGGAAAGAGGACGCTAGTACTATGTAGCAGGCAGTGGCAAAACAGATACACAAATTGCCATTCCTTGCCACCTTTAATCAAATGCCTATAGAACAGGGGTTGGAAAACTTTTTCTGGAAAGGGACCGTTGGTAAATACTTTAGGCTTTGCGAGTCGCAGCTACTCAGCTCTGTGGTTGTAGCTCAAAAGCAGCCATTAGACAGTAAGTATAAGGATGGGTGTGTTCTGATCAAACGTTATTTACAATAACAGAGAGCAAGCCAGATTTGGTCCAGGGGGCTTGGTTTGCCAACTTCTGCCATAAAAGGCAAAGGTTTGGGTGAACAAGTGTTCGCTGGCATAGGATATTTTAGTGACAACGCTGGCTATGCTAGGAGTGATTGGTTGCTTCTAAGTGTGCTGGAGAACTTAGAGAAGGAACTGATGAGCTCAGAGCTTTTCGTTCTTATTCTTAGCTCAAGGTCCATTTAGGGGATCTGAAATCGTCTACGAGCACCCCAACAGAATCCGGACGGGTCCAGCGACAGGAGAACTGAAATCAGCAGATAACTTGCAGGCAAACTGAAAAAGAAGGAATAAATGTGTGGAGGAGGTAATTTGAGACCTGCCAGGTTTGAGGTGCCTTATGGAATCTCCACGTGGCGATGCTTAGCGGGCATCCACACACACAAGTTGGTTAGAGTCACGCGAATAAATGAGATAACCGGGAGGGGGAAACAGAGAGAAAAGTAATGAGCTAAGGGAGAACCCCAAGAGACCCAGCCTCCGGGGGATGGGCAGGGAGGGCAGGGATACATGAAAGAGCCTGAGAACCTAAGACCCCAAGAAGAGAAGAGCTCAGAAGAGGTCAAGAGAATCTCCAGAAGCTGTGAGGGGCTGCAATAAACCTGGGTCTGGTGGAGGTTGAGAAATTCAGTGAGCCAACATTGAAAGAGACAGGAAAAATGGCTACAGCCTTCCGCAGAAATGGTTGGAGTGGAGAAGCAAGATGTGAATTTTAATGGAAGAGGCTTCTGTTACCACTAACATCGCCTTCTTTACCTAGCCTTTGAACTTGAGGTTGGCGCACAGAGGTTAGATAAAGGAGAAGTGCCTGCGTGGCTCCCTTCCTCGTGGGTAGCAGGACAATGCCGAGCAAGAGGCGGGAGCTGCAGGAAGCCGCCTGGTGGCCTCCATTCCTTTGATGAAATACTAGGCACCATTGAGAGAGGAAGTCGAGGGCTGGGTAGAGAGTTTGAAGAGAGAAGTGAAGTTTTGGAACAATCACCCGAGGGTGGGAAAATCTGACTTAAAGCAGTGCAGAGATCATGCAACACCACCGTACAAATGCCTTGGTCAGGGAGCACTTCTCTCATGCTCACACTTACGATACCAGACACCTTGGTCCTCAACCAGACCAGTTCTTACATTTGAAATTTATAATGTGTATTTATTTCAGTAATCATGGAAAATGAAAGAATAAATGAGATTTTTTTTCTGGTTTTTTAGCAGCTCTGAGAGCATCCTTTTAAATTCCTAGGTCTCTAGGGAAATTCTCTGAATACTCCTACAGGTGAGCTAACCAGACCTGCAGAGATACAACAGGACTGACTCCCACAATATCTTACCGAAGTATTACCTGCAGCTTTCTGTTTATTTCACTATGAAAGTTTCTGGGATTTGCCCTTGGAGAAGTCCATCTAGCCCTCTGAAATGCCAGGTGAGTAACTGTGGAGCTGTGTGTCTGCCCCTTCACGAACTCAGTTTTCTCTTAATCAAAGAAAACATCAAAACTGTAATTTGGAATGCAACGGAAAACTGAAATCAGAAGTCTATTGGTAGGTTCCCCCACTGGGTTATAGTATCTAGAAAGTTTCCAAAGAAATTCTGCTAACCACACTCACAGCAGAGGTATGAGTTCTTTGGTAACCTAACTGTTAAAGGTAGTTTTTAATAGGTATTTTTATTGGTGAATAAAAGAAATAAAGAAGGAAGGAGGGAACGGAGGGAGGAAAGAAAGGAATAAAGGGAGGAAGGGAGAAAGAGAGAGAGAGAGAGACAGAACGTGGTGACTCAGTCGGTTAAATGGCCGAATTTGACTCAGGTCATGATCTCATGTTTAACCTGAGAGCCCCGACCTCAGGGCGAGCCCTGAGTTCGGCTCCCTGCTGTCAGTGCAGAGCCTCGAATCCTCTGTTTCCCTCTCTGACTGCCCCTCCCCAATGTGCACTCTCTCTTTATCTCAAAAATAAACATTTATAAAGAAAGAAAGAGAGAGAGAGAGAGAGAGAGAGAGAGAAAGAAAGAAGAGAGAGAGAGAGAGAGAGAAAGAAAGAAAGAAAGAAAGAAAGGAAGGAAGGAAGGAAGGAAGGAAGGAAGGAAGGAAGGAAGGAAGAAGAAGAAAGAAAGAAAGAAAGAAAGAAAGAAAGGAAGGAAATAAAGTTCTGTGTTAACTCAGGTGTACATACATTTTTAACTTTCAATTAGAGAAGAATTTGATTTTGAAGAAAAACTGAAGAATTCCATTTCCAAGGAGATTCGCTGCCAAACGGAAAAACAACACTGTCTGGTCTCAAACTAAACTCCTTCTCCCGTCTATTCTCTACGCAATAACCAGAGTGATCGTGGAGAAACATAATTGGGTAAAATCACTCTTCTGCTTAAAACTCCCACTGGAGAGTGCTCATCGAAATGTAAACACAGTCATTTCTTGGTGGCTTAGTGCTCAGAGGAAAAGACAAGTGGATTTTCCTCATTGAAAGACCAGGCCCGGCACCGAGAAGAGTGGGGAAGAGGTCCTAGTGCAGATTGGAGAGCTTCAAATAAAAATAGTATTGCCCCTTTTCTCACATAATCATTTGTCCTGCCAACCCAGAGGGGGCCATTTTAGAAGGTGATAGGGTTTGTTTATTTTAAAGCATTGGGTTTTCTTTGAGAGAATAGTCTCTAAGACTACAAAGAAGAGACCCTTTTCTTAGGGAGTACTTCCTTCTCCCAGTCTCTACCATATTCTATACTGAAGGTTCCCAAGTCTTATTTCCAGCCCTGAGCCCTCATTAGACCGCTATCAAAGGTCGTAATATCCAACCACATGTGGAGTCTTCAATTTGAAGCAGCATGCTAAAGGCAGCAACCTCAGCTGCAGCAACTTCTTACTCGACACATCTCCAAAGGCAAGGGAAATAAAAGCAAAAATTAACTACTGGGACCTCATCAAGATAAAAGGCTTCTGCACAGCAAAGGAAACAATCAACGAAACTAAAAGGCAACCTGAAATGGGAGAAGATATTTGCAAATGATATATCAGATAAAGGGTTAGTATCCAGAATCTCTAAAGAACTTACCAAACTCAACACCTGAAAAAACAAATAACTCAGTGAAGAAATGAGCAGAAGACATGAATAGACACTTTTCCAAAGACGACATCCAGATGGCTAACACACATGAAAAGTGCTCAGCGTCACTCATCATCAGGGAAATACAAATCAAAACCACACTGAGATACCACCTCACACCAGTCAGAGTGGCTAAAATTAACAACTCAGGAAACAACAGATGCTGGTGAGGACGTGGAGAAAGGGAAACCCTCTTACACTGTTGGTGGGAATGCAAATGGGTGCAGCCACTCTGGAAAACAGTGTGGAGGTTCCTCGAAAAATTAAAAATAGAATTACCCTATGACCCAGCAATAGCACCACTGGGAATTCATCCAAAGGATACAGGGGTGTTGATTCAGAGGGGCACATGTACCCCAATGTTTATAGCAGTGCTATCAACAATAGCCAGATTATGGAAAAAGCCCAAATCTCCATCAACTGATGAATGGATAAAGATGTGGTTTGCATATACAATAGAATACTACTTGGCAATGAGAAAGAATGAAATCTTGCCATTTGCAACAACATGGATAGAACTGGAGGATGTTATGCTAAGTGAAATAAGTCAGTCAGAGAAAGACAGATATATTTTCACTCCTATGTGGAATTTGAGAAACTTAACAGAAGACCATAGGGGAAAGGAAGGAAAAAATAAGTTACAAATGGAGAGGAGGCAAACCATAAGAGTCTCTTAAATACAGAGAACAAACTGAGGGTTGAAGGGGGCCGTGGGGGGGAGGGGAAAATGCATGATGGGCATTGAGGAGGGCACTCATTGGGATGAGCACTGGGTGTTGTATGTAAGCGATGAATCACGGGAATCTACTCCCGAAGCCAAGAGCGCACTGTATACACTGTATGTGAGCTAACTTAACGATGAATTATTTTTTAAAGAAATTTGAAAATTGTACATTTTGTATTTGTTTTACTGAAGATAATTTGCTGCATTTTGATAACATTGACTATTCAGTCAAAAAAAAAAAAGAAAAAAGAAAAAGGCAAATCTGCCATTTGTCCTCACGTATCAGGGTCCCCTTCCTAACCCATCTTTGTCAATGAAGTTATTCTCTCCGTTACCCAGATGTGAAACTTAAGGGAATTCACTCATTTTTGATTCATTCCTTTTTAAAAAATGGAGCTCAAATCCACATAACGTACAATTCAGCGTTTTACCAATTTTAAAGTATACAAGGTGGTAATTTTCAGTATATTCACCTGTGTTGTACAATCATCACCACTATCTCATTGCAGAGCATTTCCAACTCCCTAAAAAGAAATCATGTACTGTTCCATTCCCTCCTCCCCTCATTCCCTGACAACTGATTAATCTTTATTCTGTCTCTATGGATTTGACTCTTCTGGACATTTCTACGTGATCTTTTGTGTCTGAATTCTTTCACTTAGTATAATGTTTTTAAGGTTCATCCATGCGATAGCATGTATCCATACTTCCTTTATAATGGCTGCCTAATATTCCATTAATGGCTAGACCACACTTGGTTTTTCACATATCTGTACAGCCGTCATCACTGTCCATCTTCAGAATTCTTTTCATCTTCTAGAACTGAAATCCATAACCACTGCACAATAACCCTTCTTTCCTCTCTCTGCCCAGCCCCTGGCAATCACCTGTTCTACTTTCTGTGTCCATGAATTTGACTACTCTAAGTACCTCATGTAAGTGGAATCATAGAGCGTTTTTCCCTCTATGAATGGCTTATTTTACTCAACACAATGTTCTAAAAGTTCAGCCATGTTGTCACTTGCGTCAGAATTTCCTTCCTTTTTAAGACTGAAAAATATTTCACTGCATGCGCGTATCGCATCTTTTTTATCCATCTGTCGATGGACGCTTGAGTTGCTTCCACCTTTAGGTTATTGTAAATAAGGCTGCTATGACCATGGGTGTACAAATGTCTCTTTGACTTCCTACTTTCAGTTCTTTGGGGGATATATATCCAGAAGTGAAATTACTGGATTATAGGGTAATTCCATTTTGAATTTTTGAAGAACCACTGGACTGTTTTCCATAGCTACTGAACCATTTTACATTCCCTCCAACAGTGCACAAGAATTTCCATTTCTCCACGTCCTTGCCAACACTGGTTCTTTTCTGTTGTTCTGCTTGGTTTTGGCTTTCTTTTTGGTACTATACTAGCTATACCAGTGGGTTTGAAGTGGAGTAATGCCATCTTATCAATAATCCATCCCTAAATATTTTAATATTTTTGATGGTATTGTACATGGAATTTTTTTTTTAATCTTTATTTAATTTTGAGAGAGAGACAGAGTGTGAGTGAGGGAGGAAAAGAGAGAGAGGGAGACACAAAATCTGGAGCAGGCTCCAGGCTCTGAGCTGTCAGCACAGAGCCCGACATGGGGCCCAAACTCACGAACTGTGAGATCACGACCTGAGTCGAAGTCAGATGCTTAACCAACTATGCCACCCATGGGCACTGGAATTGTTCTTTTTAATTTCATTTTTGAAGTGTTCATTGTTAGCAAATTAGAAATACAACTTATTTTTTGTATATTGATCTCAGAGCCTTCAAGTGTGCTGAATTTGTTTACTAGTTCTACTTGTGTTTGTATCTACTTGTTGTATGCATGTGTATATCCGGTCTGTAAAATGGATGATAAAAGTACCTATTGTAATGAGGATTAAATGAGTTAATACTTGTCGAGTGTTAAGTACTGGGCCTAGCATATAATAAACACTAAAAAATTGTTAAACACTAAATATTTATTAGACAGTAAATATTCGTTAAGTCCTATTATATGTTTGTCTGTAGGACTCGTACAGTGAACAAGACTGACAACAGGTGTCTGAGTCAACATGGACCGCTTTAACAAATTACCATAGGTGGGGGGTCTTAAATAATAAACATTTATTTCTCACAGTTCTGGAGGCTGGCAAGCCCAAGATCAGGGTACCAGCAGATTCAGTGTCTGTTGCAGATTGTCTCTCTGATTTGCACACAGCCTCCTTCTGGCAGAGGGAGGGATCATCATCTTCTCTTAGAAGTTCACTAATTCCATTCATGAGGGTTCTAGAACCCTAATTAGGTCCTAATTACCTCCCAAAGGCCCCACCTCCAAATACCAGCACATTGGGGATTAGAGTTTCAACATATGACTTTGGTGGGTGGGAGGGATAAACATTTAGTCGATAGCAACAGGTTAGATCCCTGATCTTATAGAACTTACACGAACTGTCCCAAACTCTTCACCCTCACATTGCTATTTTTCGGATGATTTTTGCTGGGAAACAATTTTTCATGGGTTTCTCATGTTGCTTCTCTAGCAGGCAAAGGTACAGATGGCTTGATTTTCTGACTATCTCCCTCTAGAACAGAACGGGTTTTTGTATTGCCTAGCATACTAAAAATAATATCCGCTGCTCCCTGCCCCCAGGCAAAAGTCAGGCAGGAGTTCTTGCAGACCATGATAAAAGATTTGAGTTCCTCAGACTTGGGGTTCCTTAGCCATGGCATAGATAGCACCTGCGCTCTGCGTCACCTCTATGGGACCTGAGGAGCAAGGAGAATGGATGTAAAACTGAAACTCACACTGCTCTCTGTGCCATGGATAATAAAGTCATTTGTCTCTGCTCAGGAGTCTTGTGCCTTCTGCCAACATCCTAGCATGGGGCTAACTTTTTTGATTGTGGGTAGGGTACAATGTCAGACCCTACATAGCTTTCAATAACTTCCATCCAGTATGCCATTACAACGGTATCTTCCTTAATCCTAATTTCTACCGAGTACAACTACAGTTCTTTTTCTAGCTTTTAGGCTCCTTCATACCTCTCCAACTGAATTGTCCATCTCTTCCTGAAGAAGACCTACGTCATAGGCCAGGATTTTCAAACATGCATTACCAGGCTCATTTCTACTTTGGACATGGGGTTCATGCTTCCTCCACTTTGGAATTTCTTCCCCATTCCCCTTTCCCCTACTTAGTCTATTCAAATCCATTTCTCAAGACCTGTTTCAGGTCCAAAACATCCCCACTGGATCATCCTTTCTGTGAACATCTATGGTACTCAAGAATCTGTACCCATGACATAGAATTTGAGTATATATTATTTTCTAATATTGTTTTCTTGTGGTTCCACATGGCATGCATTGCCTCCTCGTTCTGATCGTAAGCAGGAAACCAGGGGCACAAAGCAGAAATGGAATGTGATTGACTGCAGTGGTTAATGCATGTGCACTAAAGCCAGGGATCCCATATCTAAATATCTACTCTGTATTGGCTTAGTGACCTTGGGCATACTGCTTAACTTTTCTATGGCTCAGTTTCTTCATCTTTAAAATGGGAATAATGAGGGATGCCTGGGTGGCTCAGTTGGTTAAATGATGATGCTTGATCTCGGCTCAAGTCTTGCTCTCAGGGTCATGAGTTTGAGCCCCGTGTTGGGCTCCCCACTCAGCGTAAAGCCTACTTTAAAATAAAAAACTAAAATTGTAATAATGGTCATGGTAATACCTATCTTGTAGAATTATTGTGAGAATTAACACAATACACATAAAACATCCATCAATGGTCAAGTTAGAAACATCACAGAATTTAGCACTGTGGATGCCCAAGGAAATCCATAGCATTACACATGATTTCACATCTGAAAATCCTTTCTGCTGGAAACCACCCAGGCAAATTTAACAAGCCTTCTGTTTCACAAGGAAATGAAGAAGATATTCAAAGGTCAAAGGTGAAACCACAGCACAAACACAAGAGGAGGGTTAATGTTACAGCAAGGGGCTAACCGGAACGCTAACCCCAACCCTAAAGCATTTGCTGAGACACAGCAAGCAATGTCTAGATTACTATTTAAAGCATTTGTTTTAGTGGCCACTTGGAGGCAGCACCATAAGTCTGGAGTCCAAGTGAGTTCACGGGTAAGATTAGAGACCCAAACATTTATTCAGAAGCTACAAAGGTTTACACATTCAGTGGATACTTCAAAGAGATGCACCATCTATCTCTCAAAAGAATATAGTGAAAAATGGTAATATTGGTCGTGGTGTTTGGTACAGGATCCAAAAGTCTTTTTTTGTGAATTTTAACCACGTGTGAGACCTCAGATAAGTTTGGGGCCTAAATTCGGATTTCCTTTATGTTCCAAAACCAAAGAAATAAAAAATTGAGTCAAAGAGATCCAAGATTGGTAGTACTCGGGCAAAAACAACCACAAAGTGTCTCCCCTCAGACCCCTAAGAACTCCCACAAAGTTCCAAAGAATGTTAGCTCACAATCAAAATTCACAAAATACACGAGGACACAAAATTCCCTGAGTGAGAGACACAGAAACAACGTGTAAGGGAAAAATTATCTTCCGAGGTTTTAAGTATAGACATTAATGGTTACAGAATATTAAGTAAGTATGTATAGTATGCTTACAAAATAAGAGAATTAATTGAAAGTATAAGAAACTAAAAAATGACAACACGTGAAAAAGAACTAAATAGATCTTCTAAAAATGAAACATTAAATGAAAAATGAAAAATGAAAACTCAGTGGACTGGGGCACCTGGGTGGCTCAGCGGGTTAAGCGTCAAACTTTTGTTTTCAGCTCAGGTCATGATCTCATAGTTCGTGAGTTAGAGCCCCGCATTGGGTTCTCTACTGACGCCATGGAGCTTGCTTGTGATTCTCTCTCTCCCTCTCTCTCTGCCCCTTCCCCGCTTGCTCTCACACACACTCTCTCCCTCTGTCTCAAAAAAACCAAACCGAAACAAAACAAAAAAAACTCAGTGGACAGATTAAACAGTAGACTGACCCAGAAGAAGAATTCATAAATTGAAAAACAAAGCTGAAGAAAGCATACAGACTTAATGCACAAAGATAATGGAGACAAAGAAAGATTAAGAAACTTAGAAGGACAAAGATGAAGAAACACGAAAGCGAAAATCTGTGTCTACTGAGCTTTCTAAAGAGAAACTAAAAAGGAAGGAGAGCCAATATTTCAAGAGATAACGCTCTTTTCAACAAATAGTGTTGGGCAAACTGGATATTTCACATGCAAAAAAATGAAGTTGGACTCTTACCTTATACCATATACAAAAATTAACTCAAAATATATCAAAAGCCTAAATTGAAGAGGTAAAAGTATAAAACTCTTAGAGGAAAACACACAGGAAAATCTTCATGCCATAGAATTTGGTGATGATTTCATGGATATGACACCAAAAGCAGGTAACGAAAGGAAAAACAAATTGGACTATATAAAAATTTTAAACTTTTGTACATCCAAGGATACTATCAACAGAGTAAAAAACGCAACCCAGGGAATAAGAGAAAATATTTGCAAATCATATATCCAAGAAGGAATTAATATCTAGAATCGATAAGGAACCCCTACAGCTCGGCAACAGAAAAACAACCTGCTTTTAGAAAATGGACAAAGAACTCAAATAGGCATTTGGCCAAAGATGCACGAACGGCCAATAAGCATATGAAAAGATGGCCAATAACATTAGTCATTTGGAAAATGCAAATCAAAAGCATAATGAGATACCACATCATACCCATTAGAATGGCTATTACCAAAAAAGAAAACCAAACCAAACAGAAAACAGCAAGTGTTGAGGAGGATGTGGAAAGATCGGACTCTTCGCTCATTGCCGGTAGGAATGTGATATGGTACAGCCACTTTGGAAAATAGTATGGTGGCTCCTCAAAAAATCAAAAATAGAATTATATGACCCAGCAATTCTGTGTCTGGGCAGAGTCGAAAGGAGGCACTCAAACAGATATCCGTATGCACGTTCACAGAAGCGTTATTCACAATAGCCCGAAGATGGAAATACAATCCAAGGGCCCATCAGTAGATGAGTGGATAAACAAGATGTGGCATATACAGTCAATGGAACATTATTTAGCCTTAAAACTGAAGGAAGTTCTGACACATGCTACAAGATGAATGAACTGGAGGACATTATGCCAAGTGACATAAGGCAGTCCTAGAAGGACAAATACTAATGATTCCACTTATACAAAGTACCTAGAGCAGTCACATTCATAGGGACGTTCATAAGGACAGAAAGTAGAATTGTGATTGTCGGAGGCGGGGGGAGGAAGAGTTAGGGTTTAATGGGTTCAGAATTTCAGTTTTAGAATATAAAAAATGTCGTGGAGCTGGTTGGTGGTTATGGTCACACAACAATGTTAACGTACTTAATGCTGCTGAATTAGACACTTAAAAGTGGCTAAAATGGGGGCGCCTGGGTGGCTCAGTCAGTTAAAGCAACTGACTCTTGATTTCAGCTCAGGTCATGATCTCTGGTTTGCTTGTTCAAGCCCAGAGTTGGGCTCTGTGCTGACAGCAAGCAGCCTGCTTGGGATTCTCTTTCTCTCACTCTCTCTCTGCCCCTCCCTCTCTTTCAAAATAAATAAACTTTTAAAAAATGGTTAAAAATGTAAATTTTGTTTTGTATATTTTACGACAACTTTTTAATTTTTTTTTATTTAATTTTTTTTTGGAAAAAAAAAGTCTCTCTTTCTCTCTCTCTCTCTCCACCCCCCAGTGGGCAGGGGGCAGGGAGTGGAGAGAGAGAGAAAGAAAGAGAGAAATCTGAAGAAGGCTTTATCCTCGTTGCAGAGCCCGATGAGAGTCTCGACCTCAAGACCACGGGATCCTAATCTGAGCCAAAATCAGGAGTCTGACGTTCAACCGACCGAGCCACCCAGGCACCTCCACAACTTTTTAAACTTGAAAAAAGGATAACAGATCATTTTCCAAAACTGATAAAAGACACAAGTGTTCAATTAAGAATCCCTTGAACGAATCCCTTGTAAAAGAAGTTGAAATCCAGACACAATTGAAGTAAAAACCACAGATTAACAAGGAGACAAGGTTAAGACTAGTCACAGCACAAAGCTTTCACCCTACGGAGGAATGATATTTACGCTGACAACTGATTTCTCAACACCGTGATGGAAGCCAAGACAGAGAAGTGTGGTGTCTTCCAAAGACTGAGAGGAAAAATAATTCTACCGAACAATGTATGCCTTATTTTTAAAATGTTACAAAAAAGGGCAAATAGACCCCATATCGTTCTGTACAGAACCTTGAAAATAACACAGTTGGCATTTCAGTACAGCTGGTTGTGTGTTGACTCCCGTACCCGGAATGTAAGGTCGAGAACTGTGTCTTCTCTTTGGTTTCTACAATGTAGCACAGAGCTCGGTAGTTTGAAAACTGTTGACTGAGTGGATGAATTAAATAAATAACCAAATAAAATGCTAATCATCTTTGGGGATGTGGAATCAGACATCTGCATTCGTGTCCATTAAATTCTTTGAACAAAATCAAGACACGTGGGCTGAAAATGGGGCAGAGGATTTAAAATTGGAAAAGATCCTCAAAACTAGGCTGCCTCGTGTTCCTGTTCCACAACCATCTGACCAAGGAAGTCTCTCAGGACTAAGATCACCAGTCTCCCCTTCCTCTGCTCAAACCCACTGCCGTATTTCAAGGGAAATTTATCAGTTGTCAACCCAAGAAAATCAATGGCATTTATATCACCACTTAAGTTTCTGCCTGGATCAGGAGGCCATACTCTTTCAGTTCCTATTGATATAGGCTGGGAGCTGAAAGCCAGAGATGGCCTTGAATTACTGTTTTGTTTCATTTGCTTTACTTCCAGTTCTCAATCAAGCATTTTGGGGAAACCCATTCTAGTACCTAGCGTACTGCTAGCTGCCATTGTCCAGGGGGTACAATTGATTGGGCTCTTACCACGTACTAGGTACTGTGTTAAGAACTTAAAGGCATTATCTCTTAATTGTCACCACAATACTTTACAAACAGCGTCCTGATGTCAATATTGTGGATGAGGAGATTAATGCTTAAAGAGATTGCATAATCTATCCAAAGCCCCACACAGCAAATAAGTAGCAAAGCCAAGATTTAAACCCAGGACTAAATGACTCTGAAGTCTGTGTTCTTAACAACAAGCAGCTTACGGTGTATCCTGGGAGACAGGAAATTCACATATGAAATCATATTGGAAAACAGTACTTGTTGCAACGCCAGCTCCTTAAATCACAGATTATGGTGGTTCTCCAAGGCTAGATCGAATTTGTGTTTGTAAACCCCGAGGGACATTCAAGAGGAAAGGGTCCGAGTTTTACAACAAAATAAAAGTTTACAAGAGCCCTGAGTCATAGACGATCAATAAACTCAACGATTGAGCGTGTGGGGTGGGCGGACAAGAGAACTCGGGAGAGAATGCCCATGGTGCTGACAACTTGTATTTCTCAGAGACCTAACGGCGCACAGAGAGGCACGTCTTCACGACAACTCTGGGAGATACAACTTACCTCCATTTCACAAGTGAGGACAAAGTGTTGAGCCAGCGGCCTGCCCCATGGCACCAAGTCATGTTCCAGAGTGGTCCCTATGCGGACTGAGACCTAGATCTTTGTCCCCAGTGCTTACATTTTCTGCTTGGCCTCATTGCCATTCAGGAGGGCAGCCTGACATCCAGTCTGACTGCTTTCTCCAGAAGCTTCCCTGCCTGGTTCCTTTCTGTTCTATGCATCCTACAGGATCCCTTCCATCAGTCCAACTGGTGATCTCCTTTACCGACACTGCCATGGAAGCTTCCGACAACCGAATCCCACCCATTCCACACTCCGCCTTCCGTCCATGGAGGGTCCGGGGTCCCTTGGTTCTAGGGGCAGAGAATCAGACATACTCATGAAACCTCAGCCTTCTCAAACTCATGATTTTCCTTTTTCTCCTACAGCAACTGTTACGCCACCAACCAAGGAAAAGCTGGTTGTTGGGTAACTTTCTAACAGACATTCTGAAACTTGGAAGTGGGAGAAATACTGAAATTTCTGGACCTCTGCTTCTGGGAGCCTGGTTATCTTCTCCCTCTGCCTAAGTTCCCCTGCAATGGACTGTCTAACCTTCTTGCAGTCCCTAAATATTTATTGAGCTCCTATGGGGTTCCAGGGACTGTTCTAGGTTCTGGAAATGCATCACTCAGCAACACAGGAAAGCGCTGCTCTCGTGAAACTTGCACTCTGGCAGGGGGCATCAGATTAATTAGGTCAACAGCGTGCCAGGTGGTGACGAGCACAGTTGTGAAAAATCAAGTTCAGGAGTTAGAAAACGACTCACAGAATGGGGCCTATTATTTTCTATTTGAGAGAGGGGGGGTGCGAGTAAGCGAGGGGCAGAGAGAGGCGGGGAGAAAGAGAGAGAGAAGTGGGTCTCACCCAAAATGGGGCTCGTGCTCACCCAATGTGGGACTTGAACTCACGAACCGTGAGATCATGACCTGAGCCGAAGTCAGGTGCCTAACCAACTGAACCATCCAGGCACCCCCCCCCCTTTTTTTTTAAGTTTATTTATTTTGAGAGAAAGAGTTGGGGAGGGGCAGAGAGGGGGAGAGAGAAAGAATCGCAAGCAGGCTCCACACTGCCAGCTCAGCGCCCGATGCGGGGCTTGAACTCAATGCACCATGAGATCATGACCTGAACCGAAATCTAAAGACACTTAACTGACTGAGCTACCCAGGCACCGCCCACTTTTTTTTTTAAGTCTATTTATTTACTTCAAGAGAGGGAGAGAAAGAGAGAATCCCAAGCAGGCTCTATCCAACTGTCAGCACGGAGCCTGATGTGGGGCTTATACTCACACACCGCGAGATGACAACCTGAGCCTAAATTGGAGTCTGACGTTTCACTGGCTGAGCCACCCAGGTGCCCCGGGGCCTAGTTTTGAAAGGTCGGCCAGAAAAAGCAGCTTTACTGAGGCAGTTACGTACAACGAGGTAGCAAGAAAAGTTGATGGGCTCTGCAGGGGAAAGGCTGTCCAGGCTCAGGGAACACGGCACCGGGGGCCTGAGCTTAGTGCATACGTGGGGCCTCCAAGGAATGGCAAAGAGCCAGTGGGGCTGCAGCAGGGTGAACAAGGGGAGGGTGGTAGGGGTGAGATGAGAGAGCAAGTCAAGGGCTAGATTTTGTAGGGCTTTGAAGGCCCAGAGAAGATTGTCGCTGTTCCGTCCTTCGACCTCGTTTAGACAAACTGAGCAGCCGTTTTAGGCCAGGATTGCTGGGTGCTGAAAATACAAAGATGAATAAGACAAAGACCCAACTGTCAAGAGGCATAGAGACTAAAGAAAAGCAGAGACAAGTAAGCAGGCCGCTACATCACAGGGCAGCAAGTGCTCTGATGGGGTTAGGCGCAAACTACTGTAGTGACACAGGGAGGGGACCCAGTGCAAGCTGGGGATGCCCAGAGAGTCACGTCTACGGCGTGCTGTCCAGTACAGTGGCCACTAGCCACCCGGGATGACTAAGCACTCGAAGTGTGACTAGCATGACTGAGGAAAGGAGTCTTTAAATTTACTTAATTTTAATGAATTTAAGTTTGAAAACGGAAGCAGTGGGAAGTATTTTCCCATCAAACACAGCTCAAGTGTTTTGATGGGACTACATTCCACATTTGCTGTTACATCCCAGAAGCGATCGTGGTGCTGGAGGGTTCGCGGACTTTCCACTTTTTAAAACATGGCTACTAGAAAATGTACAGTTGGAGAAACATGTCGCCCATGTGGTGTTTGTGTCGAACGACACAAATCTAAACTGAAAGTAGAAGAGATGAGTCAGGGCAAAGTAGGAGAAGCCTCCAGGCAGAAAGCCTACGTGTGCCAAAGCCCAGATGGAAGCGAGAGCTTGGCGCCTTCGAGGAATTACGAGGAACTCACTGAGATGAGCCGTGGGATGCCAGCGAAGAGTGGGGAAGACAGGAAGGTGAAGAGCGGCCAGGTCCTGAGGGATTTGTGTACCACAGAATCAGAGCTCCATCTTGAGCATATAGGGAGCCATAGAGGGATCCGGGCACGGGAGCTACATGGGCAGCTTGGGATTGTAGAAAATGTCAACATTGTTGACACACGTCGACAATTGTCGAAATTGTCACTCTGGCTATCACGTGAAGGATGGATGGAAGGGGGCAAGAAGGGAAGAGAAAAACCATTTAGTCCTATTTGCAAAAAATCAGGCTGGAGACCAAGACAGTGACGAGGGAGGCAAAGAAAGAAGTGGGCTAATGGGGGACATGAACAAGAAGTCACGTTGGCTAGACTCTCCACTGAGTGAGTATGAGGGGTGAATGGCTACTGTCCCCAAAGCCGAGGGTCCAGGCAAACGACTGAGCTTCTGAAGTCCAAGGTCTGACCCTTCTGGCTGTGTCCTCTCTCCACCAAGATTCTGAATAATACTTGGTGGGAAGAAAACTCTCCTGGAATTGTACTTGGGGCATCTTATTTTGTCTTTAATTAATGTGATTTCTGGAAGTCAGTGTATTCCGTGCTGCCAGGCACACAGCTCAACGGTGTTCATTTCCTTTGATCAAAAGATGGCTGAGTGACAAGATTATATCTCTCAAAAATCGTCTTGGAAAGAGACATGTATTTGAGGTGCTTTCCTCCTTGTCAGTGGCCAACAAGGAAGGGAAAAGATATTAAATATAGCAGAGTGCCGCCCCTCGCCTTAGCTACCCGGGGACCTACCCAGGTTTTGTGGAGCCCAAAATTTATACAGATTTTTTTGAGGGGTGGGATCTCTTTAAAGAGAAGAGGACTAAATTGTGACTTCAAAATTGCCAGGTAGGTCCTCCTGCAAATGAGGGGCCCTGGTGCTTACGCTTCGTGAGCGCCGTGGCGTGTCTGCCTCGGTAGCAACAACTTGAGGACGCCATTTTGTTCATCCATCACTGTTTATCAAATACCTAATGTGTTATGGGCATTGAGCAGGGCGCTGGGGGTAGAAACAGACTGAGATGAGAGGTAGGCCCTGCCCTCAAGAAATCCACTCTTTAGTGGAGGAGAGAGTTAAACAGGTCATCGTGGTAGTGTGTCAGGAAAAAGTAAAGATAAAATTCTATCCACAGGGTATTGTGGGTACAGAGAGAAGAGGCATCTACTCACCTGAGGCGAGGGTGGTCTGGTGTCTTCCTGCGGGGTATGGGTAATGTTTTGTGTCCCATAAAACTGCAAAATTTGTCAACCAGAGGTAGAAGGGCCTTGAATGGCAAACTCAGTTCTTGCTAAAACACTCAACACTGCCGAGATGAGTGGCTTATTAATAACTTGAGAGCCTATCCCCTGGTAAAATGACAGCTCTGTGATGAACTGAACCATGTCCTCCCAAAATGCATGTGTAGAAGCCCTCCCCTCAATTGTGACTATATGTGGAGATAGGGCCTTTAAGGAGGTAATTAAGGCTTAATGAGGTCAAAAGCATGGGGCCTTGAGCTGATAGGACTCATGTCCTTATAAGGAAGAGACACCAAAAAAAAAAGGAAAAAGGAAAAAAACTTTTTAAAGATTTTTTAACTTTTTAAAAATGTTTATTTTTGAGAGAGAGAGAGAGAGCGCGCGCGCATGCACACAAGTGGAGGAGGGGCTGAGAGAGAGAGAGCGGGAGACACAGAATCTGAAGCAGGCTCTAGGCTCTGAGCTGTTGGCACAGACCCCGATGTGGGGCTCGAACCCACGAACCGTGAGATCATGACCTGAACCGAAGTCAGATGCTCAACCCACTGAGCCACCCAGGTGCCTCCAAAATAAATTAATTAAAAAAAAAAAAAAGAAAAATAATGGGGCACCTGGGTGGCTCAGTCGGTTAAGCATCCAACTTCGGCTCAGGTCATGATCTCATAGTTCGTGGGTTCGAGCCCCACATCGATGTGCTCTGCTCTGTGGCAACGGCTCAGAGCCTGGAGCCTGCTTTGGATTCTGTGTCTCCCTCTCTCTCTGCCCCTCCCCTGCTCATGCTCTGTCTCTGTCTCTCAAAAATAAATAAACGTTAAAAAAAATAATTAAAAAAAGAAAAATCACAAAAAAGAGTAAGAATTTTTAAAAAAGATTAAATAAAATTTAGAAAAGAGAGACACCAGCTATCTCTCTCTCTTTCTTTTCCTCTCTCTCCTCCTTACCTCCTTTTTTCTTTCCCTCCTTCCCTGGCAAGCCAGGAAGAGAGGCCTCGCCAGAAACCGAGTTTTCCTGTGCTTTGTTCTTAGACACGTAGCCCCCATAACCAGGAGAAAATAAGTTCCTGGTGCTGAAACCACCCAGTCTTTGGACAGAACTTTGTGAGGGGAGCCTGAACAGATAAGACAGAGCTCCAGGGCAATGTGGGCAGTTTCTCACTAGTGCAGGTCCCTGGGCAAGGGAACCAGGAGCGGCTGGCCTTGCTATGCCTCTCTCCAGGTTCCCAGGGAAACGCAAGAACTGAGGTTGCTGCCCCTTGCTTCCATGGGCTCTCTCTCCTCTCTCCTCCTTCTTCCTGACGTCTTAGCCCCTCTAGGGTTTTAGGATCCCTCCCCAGGGGTCACGTTCTGGGATTAAGGAGGTAGCCTAATATTGCTGAATGAGTGCTCGCGATACTTAGGAATAGGCCAGTTGGCCACCGTCTAGGGCACAAGACCCCAGGCAAATCAAGTCCTGACTCTGAACTGTAACATGAGGGCCGTCATCCCTAAGCTCCCCAATTCGAAGCTATATCTTTCCAGGGTTCACTTCCAAAGGACTTTGAGGCCCAAAATGTCCCGGGGTCCCCCAGAAAGGAATCATTCCCTAGGAGGGGGATGTACTTCTGGCCAAGAGGCTTCCCAGCAGTCTTCGAATCAGCCTGGGACGCATGGGTGACTCTAGTACCTACTCAGAAGTCTTGGAGTCCCCTGCTTTTTGTCACTTTGGGAGCCATGCATGTATTTGGGGAGATGGGAATTCAGAGGTCTCTCTGGAAGGTTCTGATTAAGAAGAAATATTAGAGTCTTTTCCCAGTTAGAGAAGGAGATTCTTTGATGCTTCTTCCCCTCGGGGGGAAAAAAAAAAGCCAAGCATTAAATGTCAAGGAAGAAACTGCTGAGGGCTGTGTCCTGAGCCCGGGGTGTGGGGAAGCTTCTTAATTTCCCCGAGGACATGCCAGCATTTGCCAATCCAGCCTTCATTTTGGCATGGAGACTCGAACGCTCTATGGGCAAACAACGGCTCGTCCCGGGCTCTCGCACCATGCCAGCACTGTGGCTGGTCAGCATGGCGGGCCCACGGGAGGCAGGTGGCAAAACCAAGGGCCTCCAGAGCCGTGTGGAGGGAGGGCCCATCTCCTGCCCCTTGCCCTTCTCTCATAGCCCTATGGTTGAGTGTGTTAGAATACATAGAAATTGAAACCATATTGAAGTCAAAAAGGACTCCAAGATCAAATGAAGACCTACTGAGTTACAGCAGTTTACCTGTTGGGCACTCATCCAAATGGCTTTGAATTGTGCATTTTTTCATGTGCGTCTGAACTCCCAATTGATTGTCAACTCAGAAAACCATCTATTGCTTTTGTGTCTCTTCCTTGGCGCTTAGTATGTTCATGGCTAAGTGACAGGTCCTGATACCGAACGTGTGGGACTTTTCCCAGGTGCTCTGATTCTTCAGCACCAACCGGGTGTCCAACGATTCAGTTCTGACATTAACTCTTGAAGTTGGCATCGGACCCCACCGGTTAGGGGCACAGCCCCCCAAGTCTGCCTCTGCTGCAGGTGCCGGCCACAAATGGGGTGCTCAGGCTACCCAGGCTTATGCTCAGCTAGCTACAAGTTCAGAGGTTCCCACAACCCCCTCCCCCAGGTCCACCGTTGGCGTTGGCAAGAACAGCGCCTGGAATTCAGGAAAGCACTCCGGTTACATTTATCAGTTTGTTACGAAGGATATGACTCAGGAGGAGCCAAGTGGAAGAGACTCACAAGACGAGATATGAAGCGTGCGGGCGGAGAGTGCATGGAACTTCCAAGGCCTCTTTGGACTCACCACCCTCCTAACACAACGGCGAGCTCACCAACCTGGCAGTCCCCTGGGTCCCCTGGTTCAAGAGTTTTTATAGCTCATCTCCAGCCCTCCCCTCTCCCTGCAGGTCAGAGAGTAGGGTTGAAACTTTGGTGTTTCCGGTGACCAACCTTCACCCCGAAGTTACCAAAAGGTCCCACCCTGTCAAAAGGGGCTCTTTCTGAATAACAATAGACATTCCTACCACTCAGGAAATTCCAAGGGT
The DNA here is from genome assembly GCA_030068075.1 of Paguma larvata. Taxonomy (NCBI): domain Eukaryota; kingdom Metazoa; phylum Chordata; class Mammalia; order Carnivora; family Viverridae; genus Paguma; species Paguma larvata. The sequence goes on from CM057833.1 coordinate 91,373,082, forward strand.
TTTAGGAATCTGAGACAAAGACTCATTATACTTTTTATGATACCACAATTGCACACAGTAGGCTCTTAAACACATAGCGGTTGGTTAATTCCTTGACTAACGTCAAACGCAAGAAGCATGATTAGGGACGAAAGATAAGAGGAGACCCTTGTTTCTGTGACAGTCCCAATTCTTCTGTCTGTCCCAATTCCATTTATAACCTTGAATTTGTCGAAAGAATAGATAACCCTGCGTTCTGTGGCTATTTTTTTTGTTGTTAAAAAGCTAAAAATTTTTATTTAGGCGTTTCCCTAGGATTGACCAATTAAGAGGCTGCCGGACTATTCTCTATTCCCTGACCCCTTCACTGAAGCCTGGAGCGCTTACAGAATGACAAAGAGCAGAGAGGCTGGATGGCCGGGGCGCTCAGCACCTCTGCGGCAGAGAGGCCTGCCTTGGCCAGACGCAAGAGCTTGCCAGAAGCCACATCTCCACGGGTTGCAAAGAGTCAGTGAGCAGGAGACACACCAGCACCAGGGAAGTAGCAGAGCAGGTCAGGAGGGCTGTGCCAAGGCCGTCAATTATGCAATAGGATTTGGCCGCCTTCCAGAAGCTGCTTTCCCCATATTCCAAGGGCTCTAGCGTTAGACCATTACGAGGGCCCTGTTGTCCCCCAAGAAGGCCGACTCAGAGAGGACGGCCCGGGCCACCACGAAGCACTGCTGTTGGGGTTTCACACATGCTGTGAACGGAAACTGAGATTATCCAAGGAGGGGCCGTGGGAAGTCGGGAATTCCGAGCCCTCTGCTGAGGAACCTCAAGAGATGGTTTTGTGAATTCACAGAGGCCAGGCTTCCGTGGAGAAGAGCCACACTGAGGTGTTGTGTGGATCCCCCGCTTCAGTTCCCACCAGAGGAGGGAATGGGCTGCCCCACCGATTTCCACTCGGGCAGGAGGGAGCGGCCTGGGCGAAACCGAAACACCGTTGGCCCATCGGTCCTTCTCGATTTGGAAATTGGGTTTCTACCGTGTGACGTCTCCTCCTTCCTCATCCTCTGTCCTAGCCGGGCATGCATCGGGGAATAGCAGAGTGACCGACTGTGATGGTTTGCCTGACACCGGAGGGGTTCCTGGGACACAGGGCTCGCAGTGCTGTGACCGGGAGGGGGCTCCTAGTCCCAGACAAGCTGGGATGAGTTGGTCACCCTGGGAAATGGCCAGGACTGACCCGAAACAAATTCGGCCCCAGATAGGTGGTGAGGGGGTCGATTTAGAACCTGGTTTTGTTTGGAAGGTGGCTGTATTATTCGCTTGAACTTGAACTTCACACAATGGTGTGAAAGGACACAAAAACGGTTCTCTGCGGTTGTAGAGAGGGTAAGCACACAGACTCTAGGATAGAAAATAATCCAGGAAAATGTAAAGTTTTTGGACCAACAGCCGTGATTTCCGTATCCCTATCGCGTACTCCAACGCACAGCTCATGGTAAATATCCAGTAAATATTTGCTAAATGAGTAAACAAACTCATGAGTAAACAAAAAATTCCACTGCGGGCTCTCCCATCACTCGCTCTGTGACATGAATCAGTTAAGGAACTGTTTAAGCCTCTGTTTCTTCATCTGTGAAACGGTAATGATAATCATGAGCCACTTCATAGCCGTGATGACCTGAACTGCATCCTCCCAAAATGGACACTTTGAGGTCCCAGCCCCTCGTACCTCAGATCGTAACCACACTGGGAGATCAGGGCTTTAAAGAGGTAATCGAGTTAAAACGAAGCCATTAGGGCGGGCCCCAATCCAATCTGATTTATGAGAAGAGGAAATTCGAACACACAGAGAGACACCAGACACACAGGAGGAAAGGCCGTCCGAAGACACAGTGAAAAGAGGGCCGTCGGCAAGCCCAGGAGAGAGGTCGCAGAAGAAACCGAATCTGCTGACCCCGAGATCTTGGACTTCTGGCCTCCAGAACTGTGGGAAAATAAATTTCGGTTGCGTAAGCCACCCAGTCTGTGGTACTTTGTTACGGCGGCCTGATAAAAACCAATGCGATAACAATGAAACAAAATAACCCAGGTCGGTAGTTCATCTAGGGCATGGATGCTGGGTAAAGACCTCTCGTTCGTATTCCTACTTACTACTAATAAAAGTATCCGTGCCGGACACCGGAAAAATACAGAATATGTACAAAAATATACAAAAAGGATAAGAAGAGTTATTGTCCACATGGGGGGGCGGGGGTCTTGGGCCCACACCCTGGACATTGACCGCAGAAGACTCTGTGTCAGGTAAACAACACTGTAGCCCAGCGCTTCTCAGACCTCAAGGTGCACGTGAGTCTCACCTGAGGATCTTGTCGAAATGCAGATTCTGATGGTGCGTCTGGGTGGGACCTGCGAGCCTGTATTTCGAACAAGTTCCAGGCTGACTCCCGTGCTCCTGGTTAGGGCCCACAGCAGGCAACGCTGAGGAAATACACTGCCTAGTCCCAAGGGGAGTTATAAACTATTCGGATGCGACTCCGGCTGAGGTCACGATCTCCCTGTCCGTGAGTTCGAGGCCCGCGTTGGGCTCTGTGCCCACAGCTTGGAACCCAGAGAGCCTACTTCAGATTCCATGTCTCCCTCTCTCTCTCTGCCCCTTCCCCCCTCGCACTCTGTCTCTCTCTATCAAAAACAAATAAACATTAAAAAAAAATAAACTATCCGGATGCACAAGACACAAACCGAAATGTATCGAGGGGCTGGAAAATCTCGGCTAAATTGTATCCCGTGTCTATACAATGGTTAGCATTCAGAGTACCCTTTAAGTAGACATACAATCTGGGGCCATGGAGGTAAGGCGCTCAAGCCGGTGATGTTATTCGGAGGATTCCCGGAGGAAGACAAGAAGGCACTTGATTCGGCAGGGGAAATGAAAGCCTTCTCTGTAGGAAAACAGTCTCTGGGCTAAAGCAACCTTTACGAATCCAAGCTAGGTTGTATTCAGGTCTGTATTTCCCCATCCAAATAAGGACCGAAGTGGCATTTTGCTGCTCCTCTGTGGGGGTGAGGAGAGGAAGGCGTGGGTGTGTTTATGGCACTGTTTGCTACCAACCGACTAATGTTTGGTTTTCTTATCTGTCGAGAGTGTAATGGATGCTGGTGCCAGCTTGGAGGCCACCTGATCTCAATCAGACACTAAAGTCATTAACGAAGCTACCAGGAGGTAAGCTTCCCGGTGGCCCCGCAGCCAGAGCTCAGGGAAGAGAGGGCGTGGAGGAGGAAGAGCAGACTCGGCCTCGGGGGCCCACGGAACCTGAGATGAAGACCTGTGATAGATGTTCACCAGGACTCGCTTCTCCTGTGGTGCCCCGAGCCGTCCCTTCCAGGTGCCTACCACACCCAGGTCACAGTTTCCTGGTCTCTGGAGACCCACGAGTGGCCCTGGCTCAAGCAGGTGTGGATCCAGCAGCTCAGGGAAGCTTGTGTTCTTAGGGCTTTTCTAGAGTTGCATGTGCAGAGGGGAGTTAAGGAGTAGCAGAAATCTCAGCCCCTGAAAACTCGGATTAACAAGGCGGTCACATCAGGGAATGCTTCTGCAGGAATCTGATTGTCTGGTAAGGCGAGTGGCCAAGACGACCCCGGCGGTAATTTCTCCCCACATGGGTTTTGGAGGACTTCATTCAAACCGTCAGATCAAATACATGATTGTGCTTAGATTAGGAGCTTGGTGTTTGGAAGCTTCCTCGCTGCCTTTTCAGGTCGCTTCACCTCATTAAAGTCTCCATGTTTCAGATTTACAAAATAATGGTACGTATTTCCAAGCAAATTGTGCACTAAATAAGAGAGAAAGCATATACAGTGTTTAGCAGGTTGTAACTTTTTTCTTTATTGCACCGAAGCACACAGCACACGTCTCCATGTTTCTAGTTGTTTCCATGAGACAATTGCAAGCCCCGGAAAGGCAGTGTGGGCTGTGGCTGGCGTCCCTTCCCTCTTCTCATGCTGAAGTCTACCGCTGTGCTTCTCAGATAAAATTTAAATGAGCCTCTCCTGTATGCAAAAAAAAAAAAAAAAAAAAGACATAGTCTTTGCCCTCATAGGGAACCCAGTCTCTTAGTAGGAGACAGATGAATCCACAAAGAAGTAGACTCAAGTATCAAAGGTGCCTGACAAATGTCTAGATGGGCAAAGAGCGACAAAGTGTTTGCTTTTAGTTTGGAAGAGATAAAAAAGAGTTAGGAGCTTCTGGGTGGATGAACACGAAATTTGGGGAGAGCGGTGCCCTCTCCCCGTACGCTGTCCCACTCGCCTCTTCCGTCTGACTGCTACTAAACGAGTAATCTAGATTGCGGGCTCTCTCTCCTTTAAGAGTGCCGGCCCGGCCCCTGAAGTCTGGGCCTTGCATGGGGCTAGGCTCCAGCGGAAGCCACGCCCGCATCGAGTGATCTGGAACAAACTAATCACGTATGTTCACGGCACAAACCCCTCCCACCGCAACTAGGTTATGAATCCATTGCACTTTTTGTCATCAACCTGCAGCGATCAAGAAAGGAAGTCAAACTGGCCTGGCCTCACAGGGACAAGCTTGTGCACCAGCGTCTACTGCAGTCCTATGGACAGGGGAGGGTCTGAAGGCCAATCTTGTCTCTCTCTCTTTTTTTAGAGGGGGGGAGGGGCAAGGAGAGGGGGACAGAGGATCCACAGCAGGCTCCGTGCTGACAGCAGCGAGCCCAGCCCAGGGCCTGAACCCATGAACCGTGAGATCACAGCCTGAGCCAAAGTCGGGTGCTCCACCGACTGAGCCGCCCAGGGGTCCCCAATCTTCTCTCTCCAACAAGAAAGGAAGGTATGGAGGGTCCCACCAGCCACATCAGAACCCCTAGAGAGCTTGATCGGGTGGAACTCAACAAGCTTTAATCTGAACTACTGTCATAGGCAAGAAGGCACGAAGCCACTGTTGAAATTACAAAATGGGAAACGATCCCCTCCAGCGGGCGAAACGATACAGCGCGCGGGTAGAATAAAGCCGAGAAGGCCGCATGCTTTAAAAAAAAGAATGTGTTTCTCTAGTGTCCCAAAAGAAAAATTATGGTACAGAGGGGACTGATTTTTGAGAAATAAGAATTGATTGGCCATGGGTCCCAGAGTGTACGTCTCTGTGTGGCCTTGGGTATGGGCACAGGATGGAAAGGAAGGGGTGCAGGGCAAGGGTCAGTCACCAAGCAGCAGGAGAATCCTACGCAGAAAGAGGCGACAGCCTGGCTTGTTCAGGGGTCTGGAAGAGGTTTGCAGTGGCCAGCGTGTGCTGTGAGGATAAGGTTCCATAACTATCTCGAGGCCAAATCACAGAAGACCTTGTAAGCCACGCCGAGAGGTTTGGACCCGACTATGAGGGCGAACAACAGCCAGGAGAGAGGGGTGGTATGAGCAGCTATGTCTAGAAGAGTGCTTTCATCTGAACTCTTGCTGACAGCTCAGAGCCTGGAGCCTGCTTCAGATTCTGTGTCTCTGAAGAAACTTTTTCCTTCAGTTGCCAAACCGATTTCTTTTCAACGGGAAAAAATGAGAGAGCGCAAGAAAAAGATCAGTTCTAAATCGCATCGTGCTTACACGGCCTGGCACGTGTCCTCTTGAAGAAGTATCAGAGAGAGGGAACCAGCATGTCCTGAGTCCCTACTACCTGCTTTGCGGAGGTTGTCTCCTTTAATGTAATACCAAGCTTCCCCGTTCCGCGTGGGCAACAGCCAGAGGGTTCTGGACAGGGCAGAGGCGGGAGAGGAACTGACTCAGCCTTGCGTGACTAGCTCATCTTTACGAAAGCACCCAGTATCTGCATGACCAGGGCCTACCACTCACGTGGCGCTCCACTGGGCAGATGAGACGGGGCGCGGAAAGATGGGAAGAGAAGTCACTTCAGGAAGAGGAGCTAGGATAATTTCTCTTTGAGATGTTTCTGCAACACACACCCCCCTATGTGTATATAGCTCTGGTACTCAGGAGAGACAGTTGACCTGAAACTCAATGTTTCGGAGTCAACGTTAGCTTAGAATGAAAGCCTTGAGAGAGAAGGGAGGAGATCAAGAACAGAGCCCTGGGGAGCGACAGACCCTAAGGGGCAGAGCAAGGGAGACGCCAATAAGGTTTGTGACAGAGAGGCAAAAAAGAACCAGGAAACCGGGGCGCTGGCCTGGCTCAGTCAGTTGAGGCACCAACGACTTCGGCTCAGGTCACGATCTCGTGGTTTAGGAGTTCGAGCCCCGCGTCGGGCTCTGGGCTGACAGCTCAGAGCCTGGAGCCTGCTTCGGATTCTACCTCTTCCTTGCTCTCCGCCCCTCCCCCACTCACCCGCAGGCTCTCTCGAAAATAAATAAATAAATATTTAAGAAAAAAAAAAAAAAAGAACCAGGAAAGAAAGACCTCCTGGAATTTATCAAGCGTCAGACGTCATAGAGGCCAAGTGAGACAAGTCACGGAAAGAGAACGCAGAGTTTAGCGTTTTACCAGCAAGAACTTTGCCAGAGCGCTTCACGAAGTGAGGTGAGGAGAGCCTGGTCGCGGCCGGGGAGAGACCGGATGGAAAGGAACAGGGAATGCAGGCTCTGAAGGGAGAGCGTTTGGGGGTTGATTCGTTTGTTCTGCTTTGAGAGACTGGAGAAAATATATATTTATTTATTTTTCTTTAATTTCTTTTTTAATTTTTTTTAATTTTTAAAAATTTTTTTAATGTTTATTTATTTTTGAGACAGAGAGAGACAGAGCATGAGTGGGGGAGGAGCAGAGAGAGAGGGAGACACAGAATCCGAAGCAGGCTCCAGGCTCTGAGCCATCAGCACAGAGCCCAACACGGGGCTCGAACTCACAGACCTCGAGATCATGACCTGAGCTGAAGTCGGACGCTCAACTGACTGAGCCACCCAGGCGCCCCAGAAAATATATATTTATGAGAGAAAGGGGCCAGTAGAGGCTGACTACATTGCCCAGAGAGGGGGGAATACCCAAGAGAGCAAAGTTCTAGAGCACTTTTTCTCAACCAAGGGCAGTCGACATCCGGAGACATTTGGGGTTGTCATAACGTCAGGATTGGGGAGTTGTGAGCAGCTTCTAGTGAGCAGGGGCCAGGGATGCTACTCTACATCCTGTAATGCCCAACAGCCCTGCTCACCACAACAAAGAAGGGCGTGGCCCATTGTCAACAGTGTCAAAGAAACCCTATTCTAAAGGAAAAACAAGGGGCGCCTGGGAGGCATCCAACTTCGGCTCAGGTCATGATCTCACAGTCTGTGAGTTGGAGCCCCACATTGGGCTCTGTGCTGACAGCTCGGAGCCTGGAGCCTGCTTCAGATTCTGTGTCTCTTTTTCTCTCTCTGCCCTTCCCCTGCTCACACTCTGTCTCTCTCTCTCTCAAAAATAAATAAAACATTAAAAAACTTTAAAAAAAAAATAAAGGAAAAACAAAACATATCAAGACACAAGTGACAGGATTAGTGGCCACTGATACCATTAAGTAAATATTTGTCGAATAAATAAATGTATTAAAACTTCCACTCGGAAACCCTATTAATTTAAGCGTGGCATGAAGAATTTGAATGCTGTGGGGATACTATAGACTGAGAGATAAGACACAGGCATCTCCGAAGTTTTGAACTAAATGATGCTGGAGAATTAAGGAATGCTTGGCAAGTGGGCATGGCAGAAGGAAACTGACATTTATTGAGTGTCTACTGTATGCCAAGCACTGTTTTTAATTCTGTGAATTAATATTCACTACGGTCCAGCAAGCGAAGTATTAGCTCCATAAACTCAGGAAGAAACACTCACGAAGGTCAAGTCAACTTGTCCAAGGTCACCCATCTAGTGGAAAATGGTACTGAGATTTAAATCCAGGTATGTCTTACTCTGAAGTCCAAGTTCTCTCTACTATCCTGTGCTGTCTCCACACTATAACCAAATCGAGTTCTCAGTCTTGAAGGATGAGTAAGAATGTGCCCAAGAGGGGAGAGCTGAGGAATAGGGCCATTCTAGGTGTTGTGGAACACGTGTAAAGGCCCTGGGGTATGAAAGAGCCTGGCTGGTGAGGCTGTTACTAAAACAAACGGTACCTGCCCAGGGTGGGGGCGGGGATGGAATCCCGCACCCAGCAGTGGATGAGTCGAGTGGCCGCCCTACAGCTAAGTCTCTTCTAGAAGTCAGCAGTTCTCAGTTTTAGTCTTTCCTGAACCTATTCGGCCAACTCGAGCCTCCTTATCCCCTGTTTTACATGGTTTTCCTTTTACCCAGTATTAAAATTTCCATATTCCAAGCACAGAGGTGTCTAAATATTGGTTTAGGGTTTAGGTTAGTAAATCTGTCTCTTTTCTGTGACCGCAAACACAAGCTACGTAATTTATAACTCCCTTGCCCGAGACTCATGGTGCAAGGCAAAATGAGTTCTAGATTAATTTGGGAATATTTAAGCACCTGGTAAACAGCAGTGGGCACGCAATTGCCCAGAACATAAAACCGGAGCTGTCAGGGAGCAGACGCTAGCTTGTGAACTGTCATGCCAGAGAAATGTCATCCCCTGCTCAGGCTTCTTAATAGTTTCTTAAAAAATCAAAATAAGAAGTACTCAGTTGTGCTTCCTTAGGCATTTCCTGTTTACAGGGTGTGTATTCTACCAGCTGCGTTAGAAAGTGTGACCTAAGGGCCTTTGGATCAAATCGTCCTTTGAAGCTACTAGGTGCCAAGAGAGGGGATTACTCCCACCCGGGCCAGAGTTGGGCCTCCTGGCCCCGATCCTGGCTGTTCCGGGTTCCCAACTCCTACATCCAGACAGTCCAGTGTTGGCTGCAAAGGGATGGAGGGTGCATGGAGGTCCGGAGTCCACCCTGCTCTCCTGGAATGCGTCATTTCATTGGAAACGTAGGCCAGACTGATTTTCACGAAGGATTTTCCAGGGATTCCTGTGCTCCCTGGTCGCAGAGCAGAGGGCACCAGGCACAGATCGCCGCTCGTTCTCTCCACCCTCCATTCCGTCCTACCCAACTTATCTCGCTGCTTCGGAAAAGTGCAACAGGGCAGACTAAGTCCCAAGCTGCTGGACGTACGCCCAACCATTCTCTGGGACCAGGGTCCACCCCTGATGGTGGACACGCTTCCGAAACAGACAAACAGAAACCTTCTTTGTAAGTACAGTCAACTTAAACACAATTGTTCGCTTTTAGGCCACTACAATTTAGTCCACTAAGTTCACGAATTCATATTTCGGTATATTTTTAAAAACCCAGCCAGCCCAAAATAGGTGACTCCCCTTTCATACAGGAAAAGATGAATGCAAGAAGGCGTTCGTTGCAGCATTATTTACCGTAGCAAAAACCTGAAAACACCTTAACTCTACAGCCCCTGGAGAATGGATCAGATTTTAAAAGTATGATATCTACACAGGGAGATATTCTGCAAATATTGGTAATTATGCTTAAGAGAGTTAGCTACATAAGAAAATGCTTACATAATAATGCCGAATGAGCAAAGTAAGCTGCATGACTGTATATACGATGGATACTTTAGCTGGGAACCATGTCCCATTGGTTCTTACAGCCGCTGGCCAGGGAACAGTACAGGAGATAAATTCACGGGAGTGGACTTCTCCGCCGAGTGAGGCAAGCCCCGCAAAATGAACAGCCGTTCTTTCGTTCCCTCTGGAAAGTCATCCAGGGCCATGTTCCTTGAAGCTGAAGAAGATGGGGATGACCATCAGGGCATAGCTTCAGGGCGTCGAGTCACGGCAAGCCAACCTTCCAGTGTCTTCAAAAGGGACAAAAAGTGGGTGAAACTTCCTGGAGCTAATACGGAAAAACTTGAAGCCACCATTAACGAGTTAATCTAATCATGTCTTCTGGAAAAAACAAGCATAACTGGCCGTCAGCTATTGAAAGTTTATAATTTTGGGGCTCCTGGGTGGCTCAGTTGGTTGAGCGTCCGACTTCAGCTCAGGTCATGATCTCACTGTTCGTGAGTTCGAGTCCCACGTCGGGCTCTGTGCTGACAGCTCAGGGCCTGGAGCCTGCTTCTGATTCTGTGTCTCCCTCTCTCTCTCTTTCTGCTCCTCCCCCACTCATGCTCTGTCTCTGTCTCTCAAAAATAAATAAACTTTGAAAAAAATTTTAAAAAAGAAAGTTTATAATTTTTATTGACAAAAAAAAGATCAGAAAGATGGGTAACAAGATACACGATGGATCAATTTTACTATCAGAAAAGGGCAAACCTCTCCTACATCGGAAGCACTTGGAGATAAAAGGAGCCTCAAAGAGGGGACAAGAGAGGAATAAGGTCTCTCGGAGCTAGTTTACATTCCTCTAGTGCCTTTGGAGCGATTCGTTTATAAATAGGGAATAATTTATAACCAACTAGCGTGGGTAATGGCCAGAATGTCATTATTCAGGGAGAACAGAAAGAGTAGCAGCGATTAGAACCAAAATAAAAAACAAAACAAAACAAATTTGAGTCTTATTCAGTGAAGATACGGGACCTAAGAGGATGAACTCCAGCTGCTCGCCAGAAAATTCCCACCATGAGAGTCTGCAGCTCTCCACTGCAACTAGAAAACTGAGTATCTTTCATCTTTATTTTCCTACTCTGCTGTTTGCTTACTACTATGAGGAGCTGCAGACGGTAAGCAAAGAACTCGCTCTTCGATAGCACGGGCCAGAAGGAAAGGGGTAGGAAGAGCTACCCGTCTCTAGTTACTGCATGGCGGTTCCATCCACCACAGTTCTCGCTTTGATCCTCCCTTTCAAGTCCAGACACCCGCTTTCCAGAACTATCCAGCCCCCGGGGAGGACTCGGGGTGAATCAAGCTCATGTCTTCCGTATTGAATAAATAGTTATCGCATCAAATAATAGATTGCTATCTATATCTATTTTTTAAAACTGCCTTGGGTGTCTTGGAAACTTCTCGAAAGAAATGAAAAGGACACTGCAAGTATACGCTCCGTGATATATTAAAACTCTGAAGCCAGAAGGTCCGTGATTAAGGAGATGAAATAGATACAGGTGATGGGCATAAATCAGAAGCATGTGGTCAAAGATTAGTAGTTACTAAACCTGTTTAGCACCCTTCCAGTAGGAAAAAAAAAAAACAACCAGAGGATTGTTACTGGAGCTCTGGGCCATTAAGCCGTTAGGTAATTTTTATTTTTTCTTGCTCCTTTTGCCAGAAGGCACGGCAATACCGGCTACAGTAAATACGTTTCCTTTGCCTCTAATGCGCCGTGGGGTACAATCACAAACCAGCCGCCTCTCTCTCTTCAGACTTGGTTTCCTCACTTGGAAAGGAGGGAGTTGCTTGGGTCTGCCCATCCCATGTATCTCCAAAAGAAAAGGCGTGGAGAGTTCTAGGACATGAAGTTTCATATACCATCCATTCGAAGACACATCGACTTGCCAGACACACCATTATTTTATTTGTCACTAAGAGAAAACAAAATCCTGCCAACCGAATTATGACACGCTGCCTTACCCATAACCCCCTGACCCGGGAGTTAGTCTGGCCAGCCTCTCGCAGTTTTAGAATATGAGACAATTCTCCTTGCCTTCAATTGCATTGCTTGACTTTTCTTAGGCAGTGACTTCGGGTATTAGATCAGTAACAAAACATAACCCATTTTTTATCTCTTTGGGGGTGTTTCTTCTTTTGCGGGTCCCATAACACGCTTGGCTATTGTCTCTTTTGCAATTATATGTGGCATCGTGGTAATTTCTCCAATAATAAATACCTACCTCACTAATATCAGATTCAGGCCCCACTATTTCCATGCATTCTACAAGCACAGTGACTTTTCCTTTCAATGCCAAATGACAGTGTAAGTTTTGTAATTCGAGCAGCAACGGAGCCCAACGTGTTATTACCAACAGTGTACTTAACGCAATTGAAGTAATGACCACATGGACAGCTCTAACTCAGCGTGAGCCTGGCCAGGCCATGCCCGCTGCATCGTGACTGTGGCCTGGATGACCTCATCGTAAACAAGCATCCCAACTGATTTCAGAGATCTTTAAAAATAGCGGGGTGGAGAGGGATGCGTGTTTCAGAACCGATGAATGGAGATAACGCCTCACCGGCAGGGATGGGGATTTGGGCCATAGCGAATGTTCAATAAATATTTTCAGGTTGTTAAAGGGCTGGAACGAAAGGGTAGATGAAAGAAGGAATGAACAGACAGGCAGGCAGCTCACCGGGCAGGCTGGAAAGGGGGCTCACGGCCTCGTTTCAGGCTTTCTTACTCGGTGGCCGACTACCCTGCGGGCTTGGATCACCGGAGCCGGCTGGCATCAGGAGTCTCCCAACCTTCACCTAACACTTGGCATCTGGATCCCATTCCTTTTACCCTTCCCCACCACCTCTTACGCCTCTCTCAAACCGTGACACTCCAGCATCCGTGTGGCGGCCTCGTGTCGCAAGGTCGTACGTTGCCCTGATTCTCCAACGCCAGTGGCCTTATCCTCCAATCCTCTCCAGCCTTCTTACCCCTTGCCCTTGTATTTCAACCATTCTAGGACATTCTGGCCTTGATTGTTGCCGTCCTGCCTTTTGCACCGGGGCACCCAGAGGGCCATCATGCAGATTCATCTGCTCCAGCTTTAGGTGGCGCACAAGCTTCTGCCGCCTTTCCCCTTACTGCCCGCCCCCCCCCACCGACACCTCCACTTTCAGCACACCGTCTTACTCTCTACTCCATGAGGAAATGAAAGCCAGAAGGTTGGAACCCCCTGAGCTCCCTTCCCAGCACCTTCACGCAGAAAACTCTGACTCCGTCTTCTCCTCCTCTCCTGTCCCAGGGTGAACTATTTCTGCAGTTCAAGGCTAATCCCTCCAGCTGGCCTCTGCCTCCTCTTCAGGAAACTCTTGCTCTATTAATCCTCCCGTCTCTCTCCTTTAGGCCAAGCCTCCCTTCACTTGATCTTTCCTGACAGCATGTAAATATTTTCGTCTCTACTCCGCCCTTCTACCCCACGCTCTCTCGTGCTCTCTCCTCGCCATAGCCCCTTCCTCCTCCTTCAAAGCCAGGTTCGTAGAGGCTGCCCCGTGATCGTTGTCTCCGCGTTCAGCTCCCGTTCCCTTGAAGATCTACTACAATCCGACACACATCCTTAGCGCGACACCGAAACTGATCGTTCTCCAAGGTCATTAGTGCCTTCCACGTGGCCCATTGGCGTCTCCCTTTATCTCCCTACAACACTTAATGCTGTAGAATCTCCTGCCTTGATACGGCTTCCTCCTTTGGTTTTTGTGATACCGTTCTGCCCCTTTGTCGCATCCTTCTTCCGTGTTTTCTTTGGCCAGAGAGAAGAAGGCTCTGTCTTAAGACTTTCGCTCTCCCGCTCTACATGTGAGCTCCCTCCGATGGCCTTCGATCAAATCTCCGGCTTCAGCTTCCACTTACGACCTCAGCCCCAAATCTGTTCCACAGATGTCGAGCTCCAACTTCTGTCCACAGAGATGACAACGGGTCTCAATTAAACCCATCGTCGTCCCCCACAAACCTGCTTCTCCTCCCGCCCCGGTCGTCAACATCACCACCCACGCAGTCGTCAAGCAGGAAAGGTGGCCACCCCTGGTCTCGTCCCTCTCCTCGCCTGCACATCTGATCACTTACTTAGGCTTCTAGAGCCTTCTCCTACCATCCTGTGAATCCACTCTCACCGCTTTTACTTTAGGGAGGCCTCGGTCATCCGTCACTTGGATCGTCGTAGTGGTCCGCTAATTTCTTCTTCTCCAATCTACCTGCCGCATTACCGCCAGAATAATCTTTCTAAAATGCAAATCAGGGGCGCCTGGGTGGCTCAGTTTGGTTAAGCGGCCAACTTCGGCTCAGGTCATGATCTCACGGTCTGTGAGTTCAAGCCCCGCGTCAGGCTCTGTGCTGATGGCTCAGAGCCTGGAGCCTGCTTCAGATTCTACGTCTGTCTCTCTCTCTCTCTCTGCCCTTCCCCTGCTCATGCTCTGTCTCTCAAAAATAAATAAACGTTAAAAAAAATTTAAATGCAAATCAGATCATGTTGTTTCCCCACTTAAAATGCTTTGATGGCTCCCCAGTAGCTTTCAAGATAAAATTAAAACCTCTTAACCGACTAATCCTGCATGATTTGCCTCTGCCTACATGTTTGGCCCTTATTCCACTGAGTGCCCTAAGTACCCTTCTTTTTCCTAATCGTACTTGACTCTCGGCACAGGATGTTTCATGCCCCTGGGCCTCCTCCTCGGACGCTCGCCTACGCTCTCCTCCTTGGTCCAGCTAACTAAACTGCTAACTATCCTTCTAGAACATGTCCTCCTCTCAGAAGCCCTCTGTAACTCCCCAATGAGCTGCTGCTCCTGCGTGCCACAGGGACGTCACCTCTATCATCATCGCTGGTGGATTCCTGTGTCAGGTCCTAGAAAACAGGCTCCAGGAAAGCAAAGACCGGGTACGATTTGGCTTAAGCTGTTATAAATATTAGTAGAAGGAAATGAATGAACAAGTAAATCACGGAGTCTTGGAGTCTAAAATCAAATTCGAGTGAATAAAAAGCTGTCTTCTACTCAAGACAGGGGACAAAGTGGATAAATGAAGTAGTGATAACATTGGAAGAATTATGAAAAAAAAAATACTACACAGGAGCCTGGATGGCTCAGTTGGTTAAGCATCTGACTCTTGATTTTGGCTCAGGTCATGATCTCAGGGTTCATGAGTTTGAGCCCCGCATCGGGCTCTCCACGGACAGGCGGAATCTGCTTGTGATTCTCTGTCTCTCTCTCTCTCTCTCTGCCTCTCTTTCTCTCTCTCTCAAAACTAAATAAACATTAAAAAAAATAATAATAAAAGCACTACGTTAAATAGAGATCTTCACATACTTATATATATCTTTCTCTAAAATGTATCATTCCCTTAAGTGTGTTAAAGCAGTTATTATTTACATGTTGGTGTCTGACTGACATTCTGATTTTGAATCAGACTCCTCTGTCCTCAACTCATATTCCACTCAAAACGCACATCTAAATTTCAACGCTTCACACTTTCTCATTGCTGTATCTCTTCTACCTGGGCCTTAACTCCCTCCGCCAAGAATCTCTTTGCTCCGGGGCACCGGGGTGGCTCAGTTGGTTGAGGATCTGACTTGGGCTCAGGTCATGACCTCGCAGTTCGTGAGTTCAAGCCCCGCATTGGGCTCTGTGCTGTCAGTGCAGTGCCCACTTCAGGTCCTCTGTTCCCCTCTCTCTGTCCCTCTTCCACTGGCATGCACATGCTCGCTCGCTCTCTCTCTCTCTCTCTCTCAAAAAATAAACATAAAAGAAAACTTTAAGAGGAAAATATGGGAGAATATTTTTATGATCTTGGGAAAGGAAATGACTTAAGAAATAAGACACAAAAAGCAGAAGTCATAAAGGTCCAGACTGATACATTTCATTATATTAAAATTAAAACTTCTTTACACCAAAAAGACTCAGAATGAGCCATCAAGACAGCAACTAGCAGAGTATATTTATAATGTATAAAGCCCTCCTAAATTAACATTATAAATAATATTAATATATCCCGTAAGTTACTGAGAAGAAGACAACTCGACAGGAGAAAAACGGACCAAAGGCGTGAACAGATACAGAAAGGAACACTAAAACCGGTGAATAAACATAAGGGAAAACGGTCAGGCGTAACAGAAATCAGCGATAAATTAACGCAACCAAGTACCACCTTACACCTGTCAGATGAGTAAAATTAAGAAAAAAATGTCTGAGTGCTGGTGAGGAAGTGGGAGCACGTATGCGTCCCACTTAGCACTTGTGTCCCCCTCTCCTACTAGAATGCGAGGTCCAGAGAGCAGGGACTTCCTCTGTTCACAGGCGCATCCCGCCGCAGAGAGGTGAGGGGGAGAGGTGGCAGAGCTGAAGACGCATGTCATCTAACCATCCATTCATAAGAATACGCGTCACAGGAGGGGGTCCTGGGAAACCTCTCTGACGTGTGCAGGAGAGATCAAGTATCTTGTATTGATATATACTAACCTGACACGTAGTAGGGCAAGTTCCCCCAGACTTGTTTTTCTTCACAATTGTGTTGCCTACTTCCGGCCTTCTGAATGCACTACCTTCCTGATTTAAGCTGAGCTTGTCCAGTGCCACTCAAAACCTACAACGAAACCAAACAAAACAGAGTAACACTTGTGGATTTTGATTGGAATTGCATTGCACTCATAAATTACCTTGGGAAGAAATGACATCTTTCTTTTTTTTTTTTAAGTAGGCTTCATGCCCAGCACGGAGCCCAACACAGGTCTTGAACTCCCGACCCTGAGATCAAGACCTGAGCTGAGATCAAGAGTCTGACGCTTAACTGAATGAGCTACTCAGGTGCCCCCGAAGGGACATCTTCGTTGATTCTTCCTTTCACAAAATATAGTACCTCTCTGTAATTGTTTAGGTATTCTTTTAGGGAAAAAAACCAATGTAGTTTTATAGTGGTTTCCATGATTGTCTCAAACATCTTTAGTTAGAGTCTGTTGATTTTTTTTTAATTTTTTGCTGCTAGGGACCATCATTTGTTAATTATAGTTCTTTTTTTATAGATTTTTTTAATGTTTATTTATTTTTGAGAGACAGAGAGACAGAACGTGAGCAGGTTAGGGGCAGAGAGAGAGGGAGACACAGAATCCGAAGGAGGCTCCAGGCTCTGAGCCATCAGCACAGAGCCCGACGCGGGGCTCAAACTCACAGACCGTGAGATCATGACCTGAGCCAAAGTCGGCTGCTTAACCAATGGAGCCACCCAGGCGCCCCTGTTAATGACAGTTTCTAATGATTTGTTTCTCCTGTATAAGAACGCAGTTGATTTTTGCATTTTGATTTTGTTTCTGTGGATTTTGCTGTATTCTCTTACGTTAGTAGTTTGTAGATTGTCTTGAATTTCTTGTAGTATTAAATATATTGTGAATAACAAGGATTTGTTGCTTCTTTTGAAATCCTTACACATTTAAATTCTTTTCATCTTGGGGTTGCTTGCTCGGCCCTCGAGTACTCAATTTAATAGAAACAGGGATGGTAGTCATGTTTCTCTTAATCCTGACTTCAAAGGGAATGCTTCTAATGAACATTATTGTTTGCAATACATTTTGGGCGAACATCACCCACCAAGTTCAAGAAGTTCCTTCCATAATAAATTTGCTAAGAATTTCTACCATGAATAAAATTTTATCAGATGTTCTCTCTGCATCCATTGAGATGATGATTTGCTTTTTCTCCTTTAATATATAAATGTAATGAATTATATTAGCAACTTTTTTGATGTTCTAGGGTTGTGTTCTGGGATATACTCAAACAAATCATAAATATTAATTCCGATGCATTGATGAATTTAATTTTCTACTTCTATTATTTGGGATTTTTACATCTGCATTTACGAGAGATTATAATTTTCCATTTCTATCTATCCTTGTCTGGTTTTGATATCAAAATTCTATCAGCATCATGTAATGAGCTGTGGTCATCCTTTCTTTTTCTGGTCTCTGAAATAGACCGCATGGGATTCTGTTTTTCTTTTTCTCAAGTGACAAATCTGATAGATGTGCTTATAAACCATTCTGGCCCTTGTGTCTTTCGTCTCGTTTCTGTACGTAGATTTTTAAACTACTGATTCAACTTTTTAAAAATAGCTATCGCTCTCTAAGTAGATTTTTAATTTCCTCTTGAGGCAGGTTTGGTAGGTTTCATTTTTCTAGGGAACTGGACATTTCATATAAGTTTTTGAATTTCATCGCACCAAGTTTTAACATTCTCTTATGTTTTTCAAATTCTACTATATGTGCAGGGATAAAAGCATGAGCTTTTCTCGATCATTTCCATTGTAACTTTGTTTTCTACTTAATTTCTCCTCCGCATTGCTTGTTTTCTTCTACTTTCTTTGTGTGTAAGCTGTTGTTCCTTTTACCAGTGTCCTGAGTTGGACGCATGGCTCATTAATTTCTAGAGTTTTTTCTTTTCTAAATAAGCACCTTAAAACTTTTGTAAGTTTCTCTCTGTAAAAACAAAACAAAACAGCTAAAGACCTTTTGCTGCATCAAACAAGTTTTAATTATATTTAATTTAGCTTCTATATTATCCAGTCCTAGTTATATATACAATTATATAAATGTAGTTATTTTTTTCTTTGAACCATCAGTTATGATTTATTTCCTAATGTTATTTAGAAGTATTTTTTTAATTTTTTTAATGTTTATTTATTTATTTATTTGAGAGACATAGAGACAGAGCGTGAGCAGGGGAAGGGCAGAGAGAGAGGGAGACACAGAATCCGAAGGAGGCTCCAGGCTCTGAGCCATCAGCCCAGAGCCCGACGCGGGGCTCGAACTCACAGACCATAAGATCATGACCTGAGCCGAAGTCGGCCGCTCAACCAACTGAGCCACCCAGGTGCCCCTAGAAGTATTTTTAAATGTCTTAATTTATGGAAATCAACATAAGGGTTTTTGAAAGTAAGTTTTCTTATAGCGCAGAGAACGTGATCTACGCGATACGGATCTGTTGTCGTCTGGGCTGACAGAGATGGCTACAAGGTGCCATCAAAGACACGCCTCCTTCCATCTTTCTGCTCTGTCATCCTAATACACGGCTTCCATCTCGTACCTTCTTGTAGCAGCTGTTGGTACGACCTACTGCCGAAACATACTACGCTGTATGAGAAGCAATAAACAGCCCAGACTGAATAATCACGAGATTTGTCGTGAAACCCACGAGACGGTCCTCTTTCTATTCTCATCAGCTTCTTCCTCTCAGACAAGAGTTCAGAATCCTGTTCTGGAACTGCCCGTCAGAAGCCGGGGCTCTGGCCCACGCCCCAGCTCTGTACCTCAAGGACTGCCTCCAACATCGGGCATTTAGGAAATATTTGTCGAAGTCAAGAATGCATACTTGAAAAGGAATGAATACTCTCAGTAGGCTAATCTTGCAAGGCCCGAACTAGAAATGGATGGCAAATGTCACACACAGCAATTCAATACTCTTATAAAGAGACTGGAACTAGAACGTAACTGGCTTACAGAGCGAGGAGAAGCACCCTGTACTGCGGAGTCTGGAGGGGGAACAATTTAAGGAAAGTTCATTTCTAAACAACAACTTTCTGGAAACCTCCCAAGCATATATATTCATGACCTGTCCCACGTGACCTTTCCATTGTTCCCAACATAAGCAGGGTCTGTCTACTCAGGACAGCAGAGGCTCCGTAGCGGATGTTGTCCACGGAGCAAACCTGGATAATTGAGCCAAAGGCACGCGGATAAGGGGGAGTGGGGGAGACTGACGTTTAGGGCAAATGGTTCAGATCGTATTGTGCACGTGGGGCTTGGCTGCCCCTTCGCTGCGCCTTTCCACCTTGCGTTGGCCGAGCCAACCCAGCTAGGGTGCGGTCGCTCATAAATATTCCCAAAGAGTCATGAGAATTCTCTTGGATTCCTGACCACGCCGCCTCTGTTGTGGGAGAAGCATGGGGTGTGTGCGCAGGCCTCTCAATGAAGTTTTCATCAAAGCCCTGTTTTCCTTCCCGTTTGTTTCTCTTGGAACGGCCTTGTTCTCTGAGCCCGGGCTTTGACCCCGGCACCTCCGCTGAATTTTTCCATAGCAGCTTTGGATTTCTGCCCCGCCCCCCCTCCGCCCTGCACCCCCCCATCCACCCACCCCCCCACCTCCCACCACCTCCCCACCCCACCCCCCCCCCCCCGTTTCCTCTCTTCTCTGTTTTGGCTCTGTGTGGTTCTCGGTAAATTGGCTGAAAAGTAACGAACCCAAAATACCTAAGTCGCAAATGAGTCACCAGCCTTCAACGGCAGAGCCCTGAAGACCGGCGGGTATGCCAGGGAGAGGATAAACCACAGAGAAGGTGGCTGCCCGGAGAGAGAGAGGGAGGGAGAAAAATAGAAACACAATGAACAAGTTGGCAGAGGTGGCTGACAGCAGCTGAGTGGGCGGAGGGGGGCGGGGAATTTGGTTGGCTTGCAAAGGTGACATCAGCACTGTGGCTTGTCACACCCCGGCTGACTCAGGCGAAGTGCAGGCCCCTCAGGAGCTGCTAACACGGAGCTGTCTAGTAAAACTCAGCTGGACAAGTCACCTGACCGCTCTGCTCTTCTGTTTACAAGTTCTGGGTCCCGGGGCTTTGGAATTCTCGGTTCAGGTTCCCGTGAGGCCGCTCATCAGGACACTGGGATGCTGCTCCGGGGTCACCCCTCTCTGGTCATGTGGTATCTGGGCGGCCAAAGTCAGGGTGTCGCTTAAATGCCTTCTTTGTACTTCCGGTTTGTTGGGATTTTTTAGAATGCATCATTTTCCTAAGACCTGATCTTGAAGCATCCTAGTTGAGCTGGAGGCCAGCCTGAGGCTAAGGCTGCGGGCAGGCGGGGCGGGGGAGGGGTGAGGTTTGGGAAGTGGGGGAGGGCCGGGGAGGGGGGAGGTGAACAGGATGGCCGGCTAAGGCGGTGGCTTGGCTGTCGATCCAGGAACGCTGCCCCATCGGGATGGGCTTGGCTGAGAAGCCACCGGGAGTGTGTCCCGGTTAGGACACGACTCCTACTTTTTGCACTCCGCTAAGTAAAACAAGAGCAGAGTAGCCTGAGCCCTTGGAACATGTCTAACGGGGTGATTTCATGGGGACCCGCCTGGCCAGCCCGCAGGTCCTTCTCGAAGACTCCGAGACCGTCACAAGAGACCAGAAAGAAAAACCACGTGCGCAAGGGGCGTGTGGTCCTGCCACTGTGGCATGGCTGCCAGGAGAATCGTTGGGAAAAAGAAAAAGAAATTGATAAACTGTCCCCCGAGATCGCTGTCTCCGATCACGGGGATGACAGTACTTGCTCACAGGCTCTCTGGTTCTCCTTTTAGGACAAAACCAGGAAGTTTGGGCACCCGCTTAAAACCAGAGGGAAACGAAGCAAGTGGATCTGGGTTTTTTTAAGCCTGCAGGCGCGTTCCGCTTCGGTCGGTCCCTGGGGGGGGGGGGCGGGGGGGGGTGCGGGGGGCTGGTTTCAGCCTCTGGTTTCATCTTCCGCAGCCCTCCTGCCCCTATCCCGCATAAGTGCACAGCCAGATGGCATCGCTTGGAAAGAGCAAAGCTTGATCTCAAGAGGGAGTGGGGATGACTTAAAGCTAACAAGGCTTGGCAGCTAGACAGAAAACGACCTACAGGCCCTGTAAGGAAATACCAGGACTCAAGACTTGAACGGGGCCAACTTTCCCATCCCGGTTAAGTCCCTAAAAAGTACCGCCTCTGCTCACATAACATAAAATAAAACAATGATATAAACAATATATGATTGTTATAAAAGTGAAAGCGGAAACAAAAAATTAGCCATAGTTCCAATACTCAAATGCTAAAGTGTTTCCTGCCAGTCTTTTAGAAAAAAATTTTTAATGTTTATTTATTTTTGAGAGAGAGAGAGAGAGTATGAGTTGGGGAGGGGCAGAAAGAGAGAATGAGAGAGAGACACACAGAATTCGAAGCAGGTTCCGGACTCTGAGCTGTCAGCGAAGAGCCTGACTCGGGGCTCGAACTCACGGACCTTGAGATCACGCCCTGAGCCCAAGTCCAACACTTACCGGACTGAGCCATCCAGGCACCCCTCCTTCCAGTCTATTTATAGGCATAGATTTATTCTTTTAACAGTTACTCTCCTTCTCTAGATAGAATTTTGTACACTGCTTTTTGCTAAATATTGCTTGCTGTTTTTCCTGCTATCATAAGGAAATTACGTTATTATTATTATTTTAAATAATTCTGTTATTCCTAAAATTATTCATTATTTACATAATTTTCCTTTATGGACCTAGAGTTAACTTAATCGCCCCATTTGTTTTAGACATTGTATCGGTTTCCTATTTTTAAGACTCAAGGGGCGCCTGAGTGGCTCAGTCGGTTGAGCGTCCGACTTCGGCTCAGGTCATGATCTCGCGGTCTGTGAGTTCGAGCCCCGCGTCGGGCTCTGTGCGGACAGCTCAGAGCCTGGAGCCTGCTTCACATCCTGTGTCTCCCTCTCTCTCTGCCCCTCCCCCACTCATGCTCTGTCTCTCTCTGTCTCAAAAATAAATAAACATTAAAAAATTAAAAAAAAAAAAAGACTCAAGTCTTTATTTAATTAATGTACAAAGTTTGGAGATTTTCACTTCAGCCCATCACTTAGCCAGGCGGTAAACCCTACCGGGATCCAGATCTGTAACGGGAGAGGCTGGGGAGGCACCTGTAGGACCCAGACCGTCAGAGGGAGTTGCCAGTGGACTTCATGGGGCTCCAGCTCATCTTGAGCCATAAGAACCAGGGATTTCTGCTACGGAGTCTTGAAGGACTTAGACAATGCTTAAGGCGACGTCACTAGCATCTACCTGTGTATTTCCCTGCCAAACGCGGCCACAAGTTTCTTCACCAGGCCCACGTGTTCAAGCATCCTGGAGATAACAGAACACACTTTGAGTGAGCGAAAAGAAGAGCAAAATAGAGGACAGGGGCAACACTTAAGGTGACAAAGTTGAGGATCTCATTTAAAACCTTTTTCTTGATATTTTAATTTTAAAAAAAATGGTTGTTTATCTTTGAGAGAGACGGAGTGAGGGAAGGACCGAGAAAGAGGGAAAGACAGAATCCAAAGCAGGCTCCACGCCGTCAGCACAGAGCCCGCCGACGCGGGGCTCGACCCCACAAACTGTGAGATCGTGACCTGAGCCGAAGTTGGCCGCTTAACCAACTGAGCCACCCGGGCGCCCCGAGGATCTCATTTTAAAACGTAAAGTGACTTAGTGGCTCTTATTCTGATTTCTTGCTGGAGCACACTAATTTCTTTTGGACTTCTCTGGTTGGGTCATTTGCTAGAAAGGTATGGTGCGAGCTACCGAATGAGGGCGACAGAAGCAGAAAGGGTTGGCCCCAGACAGGATGGGCAGAGTCAGCCATGACTCTAATCGTATCATTTACCAAATAGCTCCCGGTTGTGTTTGGTTGTCGTTAAATGTTTCATGCAAACGCTCTGTTCCACTCAGAGCGAGACCTGTGTCATATAGAATATAGTTCCCAAGCACCATGGAGGAGAATGTGCCACATACCAGGCACTTCTTAGTGATTATTTAAGAATGTGAACAATCCTGAGTGAAATGCTGTTTTTCCCATTTTGCGTGAGGCAATTAAACCACAGAAAAGTGAAATAAATTAAGTCTCCCAAGGGGAAATGGCTACATAAACATTTGAGCCGGGATTAGAACCCCGGGCTAACTTCAAAGCCTGTGGGCTTTGTACTATATCAAGCCACCTCTCTTGTTAAACCTAATAGATAAACATGTTTGTCATAAGAGATGAGCTCGTACTCCTTGATGAAAGGTGCGGCTTTCTCTGGGTTCTGGAAGTCATCATCACGGGCAGGTGGGATCCTTCCTACCATTTTCTTGAGTCCCTAAGGGTCACCCACGAAGACTAGCGGTCAGCCAAATCAACTGTGGACGAGGAGCCCTTCCATGAGGCAGTTTGAATGAGCCCGTGGAGGCTCCGACAACGGGTGCCCACAAGGAGTGTCCACCTCCCAGGTTTCCCAAGGGCGGTCCTTGGGACAGATTACGGTTGATGGAAATGCAAACTATTGGTTTACTGTGCTTTTTAATCCCTGTTACGATAGAATGATTAGATCGTTATGTAAGCGTTTTCCCACTGGACTTGAGTTTTGTGAAGTCAAAGACCATACTTCTCGTCTTCATTCCTGTATTCTCACTCCTAATACAGTGTTTCATCCATAGTAGATGCTCGATAAAATTTGTTAAGCGAATGAATGAAAATAATATGTTACCAAGTCTGTGCCAAAGGTGCGGACTGGAGTTAAGCATGGTTCATGACCAACCCCCTGGGTGTAGATGTGTTTCTCAGGATGTATAGTCTCAATTGAGGTGGTCCAAAGCAGGGCTGGTCAGGGAGTGTGTGCAATCGGCTTCCACTTAAAACTTTTTTTAACGTTTATTCATTTTTTTTGAGAGACAGAGAAAGAGCACAAGCAGGGGTGGGGCAGAGAGAGACGGAGACACAGAATCCGAAGCAAGCTGCGGGCTCTGAGCTGTCAGCACAGAGCCGGATGCAGGGTTCGAACCCACAGACCGTGAGATCGTGACCCGAGCGGAAGTCGGACGCTCAACGGACTGAGCCACCCAGGTGGCCCAATCGGCTTCTATTTTTTAAATATCCGTACGAGCAAATTCTTGGTTGGGAAGCAGGTAACCATCTGACTTGGGAAGTGAAGGGTTTCCTTTTTCCCTTGTTCTTACGGGATGGAGGAATGAACTTCTTCTTCTCTTCTCCTCGATTCTTCAATCAAACTGGGTTTATGCTAAGCTTAGGAAGAGAATCCCTCCTGCGGAGAAGGCTTACAGCATCCGCTTGTTCCCCAAAGGGAAAAATTTCGGCCAAAAGTATACATTAAGCCCCGTCATTAAGCAATTAATATCATGCCCAAGAAACAAAAAGCAAGAGCATGACAAGGGGAATTTGTCATAATCCTACAGCTCCCCAGTGCGTAGACTCCAGGCAAGTCCAGATCCCCAGCAGGAACCCATCTGCTGTATTTCTGGTGTGATACTCTTCTGTTTATATTTGCTCATTTCTCTCACGGAGTGCCAGGAAAGAAAAAGTGATATTTAAAAAATTCATCTGCTAGTATTTATGCAAACACATTGCTCTCCAAGTGTGGGCTGAGCAGCGTGAGCGGAGCAGACGCAAATGTCTCCAATGGGCCGCGATGTCACTTGAAGGAAGCGAGGAGAGAAATATACAGGCCTGGCCGATTTAAAGATCAGAAGACAGAAACTGTCCTCTGACCGGCCACGCCCGATGGGGAGGAGTTGTGGGTCCTGAGCCCCAGGTTTGGGGGCTCCTTCGAATCTGTCAATGCATCTGTGGAGCTTTCTGAGCTAGCCAGTTAGGAGATGATAAGAGCTTAAGGTTCCCAGTTGAGGACGTAAGCGTAAACAATTATAAGAGACCATGTCACCGATGTAAGGAGAAAGGAGAAGAAACTTTGCTTGAGCCTCAATTATGTGCCAACCTTTTTGCTAAGCATCTCACGCACATTATTACATTTAATTCCGACCCCTTTCCTGTGGTACCATCATCCTCGTTTTTCAGAACCAGCATCCCAGCGGCCAAACAATTTGC
Organism: Paguma larvata; assembly: GCA_030068075.1. Classification (NCBI taxonomy): domain Eukaryota; kingdom Metazoa; phylum Chordata; class Mammalia; order Carnivora; family Viverridae; genus Paguma; species Paguma larvata. Next base: position 91,398,224 of record CM057833.1, read on the forward strand.
TCAATAACGTATAACAGGCTCTTTTGGAAATCCATGCTCTTTCCCCTAGACCATCCCTAAGAAGCTCATATGGCGTAAAATTTAATGTTACAGGTGTTTGTCGTCTAACTAACTACATTTGTTGAGTGCTTTTTCTTTTCTTTTTAAAATTTTTTTTAAAGTGTTTATTTATTTTCGAAGGAGAGAGAGACAGAGTGTGAGCAAGGGAAGGTCAGAGAGAGTGGGAGACACAGAATCCGAAGCAGGCTCCAGGCTCTGGGCTGTCAGCACAGAGCCCTGTCTCGGGGCTTGAACTCACGAGCTGTGAGATCATGACCTGAGCCGAAGTCAGACTCTTAACTGCCTGAGCCACCCAGGCGCCCCTTGCTTTTCCAAAAGTGTTTATTTATTTTGAGAGAGAGAGCAGGCGCGCACACATGCACATGCCTGAGTTGGGGAGGGGCTGAGAGAGAGGAGAGAAAGACTCTCAGGCTCTGTGCTGTCGGAGCAGAGCCCAACGCGGGCAGGATCCCACGAAGTGAAGGGAGATCATGACCTGAGCCGAAATCAAGAGTCAGACGCTTCACCGACTGAGCCACTCAGGTGCCTTTGTAGATTGCTTTCTATGAGATAAGCCGAAGTCTAAGTTCTTTACATGTGTTACCTTAGTCACCATCCTATGAGGTAGATACTGCCATTATCTAGCCCTCCTTTTAAGGGTGGAGAAATCGAGTTCCATACAAGTAAAGTCGCCCAAGTCACAAAGAAATAGCAGAACCCAGTCTGGACTCCAAGTCCACGCATTTAAGCCATGCCCTCCACTGCCTCTCCTCTGAGGAATCCTTCTAAGCACCTTCTGGAATCCCACTCTCCCCTTCAACCCCCCCCCCCCCCAGCCTACATTGATCTAGTAGAGACAATATTCGGGAAACAAAGGATTTCAATTCCTCATAATCCCCTACGGCTCCCAGCCCAGAGGCCTGCCTGGAGGTGTCATGCCTCAGGCAGGTCAGATGGTTCCACCAGGCTTGAAACACAACCTGGATAATCTGCACTCTTTAGAAGTCCAAGAACCAAGCAGTCTGATTTTAGAGTTTCCCCCTTAGTGTAAAGAGAAGATTCCTCTGCTTGTGAGGGGGGCCGGCAGGCCCCCTCTTCCAGCCCGATGCTGAGAAGTGGCTGGCTGCAGGCTAGGCTCTCCTGGCCTCTCCTGTCCAGCTCTCTGCCCGAAGGAGAAGGGGATAAATTAGAAGGATCAAGGCAGGAGAGCTCTTTGTCATTCCCTGTGAAATGCCTTGTTAGGGCACCATGTTTAAAAGGGCAGAGCAGGGAGCAGAGGGAGCCGGGGGCCGGGTCTCAGACCGCGAGTACCACTTACAGAGAAGCAAGCAGAAGAGGGGAAGAAACCGAAAGACTGAGCCTTAACCCAAAGACACCGAGTTAGGCCTACAGGAGCTGCCTAAATCCCTGAATGACTAAATTTTAAAACCTATTGAACTAAAATTAGTTTTTTTCCCTCTAGCTACCCAGCAGGTGCAGGCTCATAAGGGAGAGCGGAGTGACTCAGAGAGAAAAGAAACTATGTGTTCTGTACACATCGGAGCGGAGTGAGTAATTGTGAATCCTGGTTTACACATGAAAGGGTAAGCAGATGTGAGTTTCGGCGGGGGAAGTCAAAAGCGGAGGCCCCCACGGCTTCACTCCCGCCCTCCTCCCCAGTGGAGTGGGGTGCCATCCCCCAGGGCCTTTCTCTGCAGACCCGGTCTCTCCCCAGTGAGGTCTCCGTACTGTACTTATATTTAGACAGTGTCAGAACACGCTCAGTGGGGTGCCCGGCGGCCCCAGTCAGAATAGTATTCTACTCTTGATCTCGGGACCCGGGACTCGAGCCCCACACTGGGTGTAGAGATTACTAAAAAAAAAAAAAAAAAAAAAAAAAAAAGGAACACGATCCCTAACCTCAACCACCGTGTTCAGTGTGGGTAAACTGTCCGCCTGCCCGCCTGCCTGTCTCTGGTGAGGTCGGTGATGACAGTGGCATCCTCTGGGTCCAAAAAGTAGAATTGCAGCCACTGTCTGTTGCCTGCAGGTGTCAGGACAATGACCACCGCCACCCCCCCCCACCCCCCCCCAGGGAGAGCCACTGCTGAGAATGAAGATCTGAGTCTCTGGGCAACCCGGAGTCATTCCCATCACAAGTGGAAGGGGCTGAAGACCCCCTGGGGAAAAGGAAGGAGAGGAATGAGGCTGCAGTGAGAGAGGGAGTGGCCTCAGGAGGCTTCTAGAGGGTTAACACGCCGTCTGTGGGTGAAGGCACCCTGTGCTCTGTGTGGCAGAAGCTTGCCGTTACTCTAGAAATGGAAAATGAGGAAAGAAGCCTCTTAAAAAAGAAAAGAAAAGAAAGTAAAAATAAATAGATAAATGAAATAATTTAAAAAATAAAAAGAGGGCGCCTGGGTGGCTCAGTTGGTTAAGCCTCCGTCTTCAGCTCGGGTCATGATCTCGCGGTCTGTGAGTTCGAGCCCCGCGTCGGGCTCTGTGCCGACAGCTCGGAGCCTGGAGCCTGCTTCGGATTCTGTGTCTTCTCTCTCTCCCGCCCCTCCCCTGCACGCATTGTGTCTCTCTCTGTCCTCTCAAAAATAAATAAATGAAAAATTAAAAAAAAAAAAAAGAAGCCTCTTCTCCTCCGCGTGCGGGAGTGACGCTTCCTAGCTCCGTACAATCTTTCCTAAAAACAGGCCGCAGAAAGCGTCGCTGATGGGTGCCCAGGTTGGAAAGTTCAAATCCCAGTTTTGTCACTTCCTTCCTGCGTAAGCTTGGGCAAGTTACTTAACCTCTCTGTAACTTCCATCTGGACTTTCATCTGTAAAAGGGAGAAACGACTAGTACCTTCCTTACAGGATTGTTGGACGAACAAACAACACACATAAAGCCTAAATAATAGTTTCTGGCACACAACAAGCCCTCCTTCAATTTGGCTATGATTACTTTTATGACAAGGGTATAAAAAGTATGATTTCGCAGGTCCTTCTAGTTTTTTTTCTTCATGTTTATTTAATTTTGGAGGAGAGAGAAAGACAGAGCATGAGCGGGGGAGGGCAGAGGAAGAGGGAGACAGAATCCAAAGTAGGCTCTAGGCTCTGGGCTGTCAGCACAGAGCCCGACGCGGGGCTCGAACTCACAGACTGTGAGATCATGACCGGAGCCGAAGTCCGACACTCATCTGACTGAGCCACCCAGGTGCCCCGGTTCTTCTAGTTTTAAGGTATCCCTCAAGGTACTGAAAAGTGACCGAGGGTACACTCCAATAAGATTTTTCAACAAACAAGGCATTGAGTATCTCCCTCCATAGGCCAGTGACCTTCGCAGGGACCTGTACCCCACACCCTGGTGTGGCCTTCAGCCAACAAGGGTTTCAGAACGAGTTTGACATCCTGACCCTTCCTGTCATTGGACGTTCTGATAACCGTGTTGTGTAAGAAGACAGTCCCTTTCCTGCTGAAGGCCGAGTTCAGGATCAGGTCAGTGTTGGTTCAAAATGGGCGCATCAGCGAGACAACACCACCCACGGAGGGAAGGTGGAGGCAGGAAGCTCTGGGTTCTGAATTCTGGCCTCGCGGCTTCCTAACTACAAGAGTCCGAGAGAGCTTGTCTTTAGGAAGGGGGATAATACGACCTACGAAGTAGGGTATCGTGAGGGAGAACTCGATTTTTTATATAAGAGGTGGCACTCAATACATGTCAGTTCCCACTTCCCACTTCCTCTCGCCCTGTTTCCTGCTGAGGTACGGACTCGACCTGCCGCACGGGGAGGGAGCAGTCCTCAGATAATGTGGCAGTTTATTTTTCTCCCACTTTTCGGAGGCGAGAGAGCATGAAGATGGGAGGCAAACACACACCCATTATTCCAATCTTTCCTACCTGGTGACAATTGTCCAACGGTCTCTTCCAGCACTTAACAAAAGCGATAGCGGTCCAGCTGACACTGAGTTTATCTACCTACCCTAAGACCTCTTGAATAACCTAGGAAAAAGTGTCCCGTTGATCTCTGTCGAAGGCGGAGACAGACAAGGTCTCGAGAAGATTGACCCCAATATGGCCCCTCCGGAAGTTGGCAGGATGTGCACAACACCCGAGGGGGCGGGACAAGTGAGGCCAGGGGTCAGGCCCGGCCACGGCGCCGTGCTGCTGCCTCAGCAAGGGAGGCGGTCACTCAAGTCCTGCTAGCTTATTCCTCGAGTTCGAAGGGGCAAAGCTGGGCCTGCAGCCAGTCCCCTCGAGTTACATTAATTCACAATCACAGAGCTCGGATCCGCTCAAGAACCCAACCACCAAACTCACCCGCCCTTCACCCCTACTGTCGCACCTGCTCCATTTTCTTCAACTGCCAGAGAACTTTTCTGAGGTAGAGCAGAGACCAAGGGCCTGGGGCCTCTGGGATGGGAGTCTTCTTAGCTGCGGACACACATACGAGCTGACACGGAAAAGCACTGCTGCTGACTCCAGAAGCCACTTCCCAAGATGACAGAGGGACCCAGCGCTGGGTTCCTGGAATACCTCTGATATGGTCTAGAACCTTCCGTGCCTGTTTCCCAGCATGTGTGGGAAGGGTAATGACAGCCAAGGAAAATTGCTACCTACCACCCCACTGTCATCGCTCTAAGTCTGAAGGACTTGACCAACTTCAGAATGCCGTGGAGATTAATGAGTATTTACAATGTATTTAGAGATAAAAGGTGCCAAAATTACCTCGCGGGGCAGGGACAAGCAGGAGGGTGTCGGCTAGGCTGCGGTGAAGATTTGGCAGACTGTTCCTTTAGCTTGTAAACGGAACTTTAATTTTTGTCAAGGTAGACATTTTACATTAACAATCGTTTCATTTTTTTTTTTCCTCTGTGAAATACTTCAACCTCGCTCCTTCCGTGTTTGAGGTGTGACCGCTGCGTGCTGGAACACCAAACCCCCCCCTCCCAGGGGACCAGTTCGGGACTGCGATTTAGAAAATTGGGAACATCTTTTCCAATCTTCACACCATGCCTACCAAAGGGATAGAACCTAGCTCCTTCCTCCCTGCCTGCCTTTTTTTCCTTTCTCCCTCCTTCTTTTCCTTTCCTTTCCTTTTTTTTTTTTTTTAATTTTTAATGTTTATTTTTGAGAGAGAGAGAGAGCATGAGCAGGGGAGGGGCAGAGAGAGAGGGAGACACAGAATCTGAGGCCGGCTCCAGGCGCTGAGCTGTCAGCACAGAGCCCGAGGCGGGGCTCGAACTTGCGAACCGCGAGATTGTGCCCACCCAGGTGCCCCTCGCTTCTTTCTCTTTCCTTTCCTTCTCTTTGTAACAAAACGAGTAAACATGTCAGGGCTGAGCTTTCGATCCGGTTTCAGCTCTGGCCCTGAAAGCTGTCTCTGCTGTTTTCCCAGGAGCCGGGCGGAAATGCAGATGTGTTTTTGCTCCTGGGCCGCGTGCTTCTTGGTCGCCCCTGCCGCTCAACCTGCAAGAGCACAAAGGAAGAAGATTGCCACGATCGTGTGCACCCGGCCGTCCCAAACCTCTGATGTAAGCGAGAGAGGGCGAAGCCGGCTAGGGGGTAGGCCTCGGCTGCTCTGCTGACAAGAGCCGCGAGCAGAGGAGGAAGTGGGAAGAGGCCCGGGGGCTGCGGTGCAGACTATCAGCAAAGTCAGCACCTAGGGACCCACGAAGACAGCAGGGGAGGGTGCGCCCCGTGCCCCACGGTGAAACCGTATCGGCGGCCGGTGGACCGCAGTTCTGCGCCCCGTCTGCCCTCCCGTGACCCGGCCGGCCTTCGGATGCACGGGAGGCCGCTCCTCGTGGGCCTAAAGTCTCTGCCCGATCCTCTTCTCTGCGGTCTCCCCGGGCACCACACTCCAATCCAGATTCTTCCCGGAGGTCCCTGCTACCTGCTGGCTCTGCTTGAAATCAGTTCCCAGCGGCTCGGCTTCTACCCTTCGACGTGAACGTGAACTGAAAGCGACATCACCAAAATAAATAAACATGGGTCCCCGCGCCTGACATAATTTGGATCTCGCGATTTGTTTACGAGGCCGCCGTTCCTACCTGCTTCCCGTCTGGCACTGTCACTTGCTGTCTCTCTGCCCTTTTCCTTCTTCCTCCTTTCGGGCCAAGCCATGGACGGCCGTTCCTCAAAATGGCTGAGCGGTGAATTCCCTGTCGGATATAAATGTATCCTTAAATCAAGTTTCCTTAAAACAGTCTTGAGCCCTTTATCGAAAGTGGTCAGCTGGGTGCTTTGAAACATCCCGGCCTGTCGCCTCTCTGAACAAGCCACGTTCATCTGGTTCTGTGACTCTGACTCGTCAGCCTGACTCTGTTTTCATGCTGTGAGGTTGCCTTGGGGTTAGTTGTGAGATGCAGACCCGCTGACCGAAGTTCAGCTTAGTAGCGATAATACCTGTTAAACCTCAGACGGAAGGCTGACACGGTTTCTCACGTGCCAGCCATCAGCAACCATGGGACTGACGTGATTTCCAAGACTCAGGATTTGCTGAGTGGCCCCCATAGCTCACAGCTAACAGAGGAAGGGGACCCCCAAAATGAGCCAATCCTGTGAAGCGTTGGACACAGTTGGCCTACTAAGGATGGCGGTTTGCACATCTTTGTATATTTGCCATCATTTTGGCAGGACAAAAGTCCCCAAGGGTCGGTTTACCCAAATGGCCACCACTTACCAATAAACAAAGCAACTTAAGTTTGTTTATTGAGAAGAAAACCAAAGCTTTGGGAAGGGACAGGGACCATGTCTTTGGATCCCCAGGACCCGATGGTCTCAAAATATAACTACTGAGGTCATTGATTATTCTGAGGGTTAATCATACATGACTTTCCAATCCTTTCAGGCTTGGAACTGTCCTTGGAGGGTAAATCTCTGTCTTGGAGTACAGCCAGGTGACAGGTGATGGGCCGATCAAACTCTCGATTTTTACAAAACGTGGAAGGAGGAAGAGAAGAGGAATAGGAGCCTGAGCCTCTCCAATGCTGAGGATTAAGTAATTGATTAGTTCACTGATGATTTTAAAAGATGTTTCCCTTTAAAAATTGGTGGTGGTGGTGGGGAGAACAAAGGCGGGTCCGGTCCAAAGTGGTCACCACAATGGCCAGAACCCCAAATACTGTTACAGGCAAATGTCTCGGTGTAAGAGTGAAGACACTCAGGCACTAGGATTGGACCGTGTGTTTCTGAGGTCATGTCAGCAGTCTCCTGGGCCACAGCTTTTGTTTGCTCCGAATGCAGTTTGTTCAGGCAGGGCAGCTGGGGGCGGCAGGGCCAAAGCATTAGCTGGCGAGAGAAAATCAAAATAATCCCCATTAAGTTCCCATTATCTTAAAAATTAGAAACCCTAATGAGAGGCTTCCAGGGCAAGCGGAGCAGCGGGAGGGCACCTCTGATGAACGCTGTCCTCTGTGAGGATGTCACCGTCACCGTGGGCAGGCTGAGTGCCCGAGTGCCTGGGAGCAGTTTCCCTGGAAGCAGCCAAGACGGATGGGGCACCCCAGGACTCCGATGTCATGAAAAGACAGAGAAGCCGCCCAGAAGCCAGGCCAGCGCTCTGAAGGAGAGACCCGCGGCCTGCGGCGTGATTGTTTTTAACCCTGCGTTTTGTTACCTCGTTCCTCGCGGGACACGTTCAACTTGGGAGGTCCCAGATTCGAAGCGGGGTGCCCTCTCAAGGCAGGTAAGACGCCCCATAGAGGTTCTCAGCCTGTGGTCTCATCAGATGTCCGGTAGAGGAACCTCTGATAAGAAGGTGGCCGGGGAGGGGCGCCTGCGTGGCTCAGTCGGTTAAGCGGCCGACTTCAGCTCAGGTCATGATCTCGCGGTCTGTGAGTTCGAGCCCCGCGTCGGGCTCTGTGCTGACGGCTCAGAGCCTGGAGCCCGCTTTGGATTCTGCGTCTGCCTCTCTCTCTCTCTGCCCTTCCCTTGCTCATGCTCTGTCTCTCAAAAGTAAATAAACGTTAAAAAAATTAAAGGAAAAAAAAAAAAAAAAGAAAGGTGACTGGGGATGCCGACGCCCCTGGCAGTGAGCAGCTGGGGAAACACTCTGCTCAGAGGCCTGGCGAACGGCCTGCAGTGGTTTCCGTCTAAACACTACACCTCCTCACCAGCTCTGCGACGCATCTTGACGCTGCATGGCCCAGTAGTACCACCTCATCTGGTGGCGCGGGGCCAGGAGTGTGCCCAGATCGCTTAGCGCCATACAGGGAGCCTCCAGCGCCCGAGGGCCCCCTCCCCCGCACTCCTACAGGAGATTACCAGGCCGCGCGCCACGGCGTTGTTATTATTACTCTGATGTGCAATAAATCTGCGTGGTGTAATAAATTAAGGCAAGACTCTGTTCTCACTTCACCTACTGCCAATAGTTTTATTGTAACAGCTCGGGGATGTGAGCTTTCCTTTTTCGGCAGAGCAGAGGAAGCCGTGAAGTTGGAAGAGCGAACAAAAGGAGACGAATGTAGTTTGCAAGACAGGTATTGTCCGCCAGCCGGCTCAGCGGGACATCCAGCACCTAACATTTTTGTGCTGAATGGTATGGGGAGGGGGGACTTGGAGGCCTTCCAAAGCCCCCCAGGATTCATTTGAATTCATTTTCATATCAATGTCTCTGCATTCTGCAGTGCTGACTTCTCTAACAAGACTCACGGCACTTTCTTTCAGCGGCGAACCCGAGCTGATTGTAAGATCCCAAATTGGTTCTGGAACTCATTAAAATCAGCAAATGAGCATTAACGAGAGAGCTGCCCGGGCCGAAATTGTGATAATCTGTTCGTTCTGGCGACGACAGCTCAGGGGATGAAGAGAGGGGCGGTAAGACCGACCCTCCAGTTCTCCCTCGGCCCCCCCCCCACCCTCCTAGGAGATTATGATTCATTTCAGACCCCTGTCCTGAGATTCACACGCTCTGGCTTTTCTTCCTTTACACCGAACACCTCGGTTCTACAGGAGGCAAGGGAAGGCCTCGAGAAATGCTTCCCCTCTACCGTTTGCCAAGTTCAAAGCCCAGGCAAGGCCGTCAGCCATGTCCCCGGCATACCTGACACTCAGTGAATTTTGTTAGGCATCCTGTTCTTTGCTGGCGAATTGTTCGCTACGAGATTTCTTAACGCTCTAGTTCCACAGCCTTCCTTTTATCTTCTTCTCTCGGGTCTCACCGTCTGTGCTTTATGTGTCATTGTATCCGCTGAAAGCTTAATAACATACTTGATAATATATAAATGCTTATGAACTGACTTTCAAAGTAGTCATCTAGATCATTCTACAACTACCAGCGTTGTTGCCCTACTTTGCCGTCATCACTGTATTGCCCTGCAGAGCTACGGACTCCTATGACCTTCCAGTCCACAAACAACTCCCTTGGTAATCCCCTCGGCAAAACCCTAATGCTCACCCCTTCTCTCCTCCTTAGAAAAGCCCACACTCCTTCAGTCAGCAGCAAACGCGAGACAGGAAATTTCGCTCTCTGTGAGTTTGGATGTTCTCACGAATTGTATTTGTCTCTCCTAGGTCTTTCCCCGCTGGTTCATCCGTAACAAGCCTAATCAGTACACAGTCTGGAAAAGCTGAGGTCATGATTTCTGAATCTGGTTTGAATTTGCGATTTGCTCCTGCAACTCAAAATTAATATTGTAAATTTACTGGAAGCGTGTTTTCTACTCTCTGGCCTCAAACGAACATTTTTTACACACAAACATCGGTATCTGGCTCAACTTCGTTATTAAATGAAAAAGAAATTTCCCACTCCTTCCCTGGCCATTCCTTGCCTCACCACTGTCTCCCTCCAACTCACACACACGGACACACACACAGACACACACACACACACAGACACACACAGTTACTGGCGATGGGAAAGACACAGTCCTTGCTTGAATTCCCCGTAGGTTGTATCATTGTTTAGAAGTTATTGGTTCTTATCCAGAAGCGGACACGGGCAAAGCAAGGAGTTACTGTTTTAGCTCAGCCATATAAAGTAGCACAAACCCCAGGCTTCAGTCTTTCTGTAAGTCGGCTCCGGTGTTCGGTCTTCGTTCTAACACATAAACAGATTCATGTTAAGAATACTCCTGGAGCGCTTCTGCTCTTCCTGGTACCATACTGTCCATTACATTATCTCATTTAACTTAATTCTTGCCTTTTGAGGTAGTATTGATGTTTTCATTTTATAAATGAGGAAGCAAACGTTCAAAAGTATCAGGCGACTTGTGTTGAGCGGTAGAACCAGATATTTGGAAACTACGTCTACTGTTCTCATAATGTTTCCACTGGTCTGATTCTCAACTTCGTGCCGATAGAATCCTATATGCAAGAACTGGAACTCCCTACAAGGTGGCTGTTCTTAAGTAACCTACAGAGCACAGAAATCCATTACGGCAAATTCCATTCTGACAAAACCCCGTTCTAGAGCTGGTATTGGCTCCTGGGTTTCATCTGTGAATACTCAAATAGTACTTTATGAAAGTTTCAACCAGTTTCTCAGAGGACATTTGGCCTTTAGGACATCTTTAAGATTGGACCGATGTGTTAGGCCTCCGGGAAAACTAGGAAGCCTGATGATAAGATGCTGGTTGTGTGCTCCTTTCAGCTGTAGAGAGCGGTCCTAAAAGTTACACTGATTTCATTGGTTGTAAACAACCTTGAAAGTAACATGAAAATGGGAGAAAAAAACATCTCCACTTAGGTTTTTTAAAAAAGGTACTTGGAATCGTAAAGTCAATTTAACATTACATTTGGACGTAGTAGATAACCCTTTATGTTTCCTACAAAAGTAGCGAGTATTTTAATCAGCATTTACTATGTGTTAGTTACCATTCTGAATTTTTAATGTATTATTTCATCTTCACGACAACTCAATGAGGTAAATGCTGTTGCTGTTTTATACATAGAGAAACTGAGGCGCAGGGAGGTTAAGTGACACGACCAAGGTCACGCAGCCGATGAGTGGCGGGACCAGATTGGGAACTCACACAGCATGGTTCTAGAGCCTACGGTTGCATCATACTTAGAGTTGCCAGATAAAATACAAGATGTCCTGAATTGCAGGAAAAACAAACCCCAAATATCGCATGGAACATATTTATACTGAAAACATGTTTGTTGTTTATCCGAAATTCAAATTTAACTGGACATCTTGTCTTTTTACTCGCTAAATCTAGCAAACCTAACCACACTCTTCTGCCTTCTATAAATTCATGTATCCATATATATTCAGGTTGCTTAATTCAGTGGCTTACATAGGCTTGAATTTTATTGCAGGATAAATAACGTTAACTCATCTCCACAAAGCTAGGGCAAGCCCTCTTGGATTCCTTTTCCCTCCATTTGTTGAAGGCGGGGGACCGTCTTCTCTTTGATAGCGCGGTTAAGTGCAAGCTTTTCTCTTCTGATAAGAAAATACTTGGCTTACTGTTGGCGCGTTCTGGCCTCCTGCCTACATTGGGCTTTTCCTTCAGTGGCCAGCAGTGTCCTTCCTGGTGCTCACCCGTATCCAACCTCCTTGGCGCAGAAATCCTAGATTCTTGCTAGGAGTTACAGTGCCGCATAGCTGACGAGCTGCCTCCGTCCAGAGGACAGTGTTCCCAGAAGGGAATGGAAAAGAATGAGCTGGCTACAACTTAGCAGAAAGGGACCCTGCAGATAGTCTGTGGCATGAAACATACAAGTAGGCAATATACACATCGCCAGACAAACAACTTGTGCTTATCTGTGTGTGCGCTCTCTCCTGTGATATACTTCCTGCACGGCAGGACACGCACCTGACTGCCTTCTTTCACTATCCAAGCAACCCGTGCTGCAGAACTAGAAACTGCCGCGAATGGCCACTGAGAAGACAAACATCCCAAGGCATCTGGGGGGCTCAGTTGGTTAAGCGTCTGACTCTCGGTTTCGGCTCAGGTCATGATCTTGTGGTTTCATGAGTTCGAGCCCTGCGTCGGGCTCTGTGCTGACGGTCCGTGTAGAGTCTGCTTGGGAACTGTCTCCCTCTCTCTCTGCTCCTCCTTCAAATGTACTAGTAAGGAGGTCGAATCGGTAATCAAAAACCTCCCTATGGACAAAAGTCCAGGACCAGATGGCTTCACTGGTGAATTCTAACAAACATTTGAAGAAGAATACCAATCCTTCTTAAACGTTTCCCAAAAATAGAAGTGGGGGGAATACTTCTGAACTCTTTTTCAAGGCCGGCATTATCCGGATACCAAGACCAGACGAGGATGCCACAGGAAAAGAAAATTGCAGGCCAATATCCCTGATGAATAGAGTAAAAATCCTCAACAAAATACGAGCAAGCTGAATTCAACAGTATATTAAAAGGATCATATACCACAGTCAAGTGGGATACATTCCAGGATTGGTTCAACATCTGCGAATCAGTTAATGTCATACGCCATGTCAACAAAACGAAGGAAAGAAATCATCTGATCCTCTCAGTAGATGCAGAAAAAGCCTTCGACAGTATTTGACATCCGCTTATGATAAAAACACAGAAGGCACAGAGGGAAGAGAGGAACAGACCTTAACATGAAGACCACATAGGACAACTCACAGCTAACATCACACTCAATGGTCGAAAGCTTTTCTCGAAAATTAGGAATAAGATAAGGATGTCGACTCTTTCCACTTTGACTTAACACAGTTTGGAAGTCCCGGCCAGAGCAATTAGGCAAGAAAAAGAAATAACAGGCATCCAAACTAGAAAGGAAGAAGTAAACTGTCGCTGTTTGCAGATGACATGGTATTATATAAACAACCCTAAAGACTCCATCAAAAAAGTATTAGAGTAGGGGCACCTGGGTGGCTCAGTCGGTTGAGCGTCCGACTTCGGCTCAGGTCATGATCTCGCGGTCTGTGAGTTCAAGCCCCGCATCGGGCTCTGTGCTGTGAGCTCAGAGCCTGGAGCCTGCTTCACATTCTGTGTCTCCCTCTCTCTCTGCCCCTCCCCCACTCATGCTCTGTCTCTCTCTGTCTCAAAACTAAATAAACATTAAAAAAAAATTAAAAAAGTATTAGAGTAAATGAACGCGGTAAGACTGCAGCATACAAAATTGATACACACGCACAAAAATCTGTACAGTAATAATAAGCTGTAAGAAAGAGAAATTAAGAAAACGATCCCATTTACAATGACCCCCCTCTCCCAACTTAGGAGAAAACATAGGAGTGGCAATAATTATTTAATATTCGACACCAAAAATAAGAGCCACAAGAGCAAAAATAAATAAGTGGGATTGTATCAAACTAAAACACCTCCGCACAGAAAAGGAAACCATCGACAAAATAACAGGGCAACCTGCTTACTGGGGGAAAAGATTTGCAAATCCTATCTCTGAAAGGGGTTATTATCAAAGCTGTATAAAGAACTCAAATAATTCAACAGCAAAACAAACAAACCAAAAAAACACCATACAAACAAATTAACAAACAAACTGAACAATCCGATTAAAAAATGGACGGATACAAACAAATTAACAAACAAACCAAACAATCCGATTAAAAAATGGATGGAAGATCTAAATAGACATTTTTCCAAAGAAGACATCCAGATGGCCAACAGGTACATGAAAAGATGCTCAGCGTCACTCGTCATCAGGGAAGTACAGGTCAGAACCCCGATGAGATAGCACCTCGCACCCGTCAGAACAGCTAGGCCACCACCAACAAACAACAGGTGTTGGCAAAGGATGGGGAGGAAAGGGAATCCCGCGCACTGTTGGCGAGAATGTAAACTGGTGAGACCATTGTGGGAAACTGTATGGAGGTTCCTCAAAAATGAAAAATGCAACTACCATATGCTCCAGTAATTCCAGTTCTGAGTATTTATCCAAAGACAAGCAAAATCTAACTCAAAAGGATACCTGCATCCTATGTTCATTGCAGCGCTATTTATAATAGCCAAGATGTGGAAACAACTTATGTGTCCATGGAGGGATGACTGGATGAAGAAATAGAGATAGATCTAGATATATATACACACATATACATGTGAAATAAGTCAGAAACACAAATACCATAAGATGTCTCTTATATTTGGAATCTAAAAATCAAAACCGAACCAAAATAAACTCCAAGCTCATAGATCCAGAGAACAAACTGCTGATTGCCAGAGGTGGGGGGCGGGGAGAGTAGGAGAAATGGGTGAAGAGGGTCAAAAGGTTAAAAAAAATTGGAGGCTGCATAACTAGTACCCAGCTCATACCAGGTGACTCACCACACGAGTCAGTCGGGCAACACCTGTACTGGTTTGTGCCCTGCTCAACTGGACAAATCTACTGATTGCTTGCTTGTATGTCACAAGGGATTCTAAATGCTCATTTCATTTTCTGTACTTACGGCCAGTTGGTGCTAAGATCTGAATGCTTGCATCCCCCCCAGATTCATATGTTAAAATCCTGACCCCCAAAGGTGATGGTGTTAGGTGGTGGGGACTTGGGAGTTTCATGAATGGGACGGGCGTCCTTATTAAAAAAGTTTCCAGAGAGATCCCTAGCCCCTTCCATCAGATGAGGATACAGCAAGACGGCACCACTATAAACCAGAAAGCAGGTTCTAACCAGAACGTGACCTTGCCGACACTTTGATCTCAGACTTGCAGCCTCCAGAACTCGAGAAATAAATTTCTGTTGCTTATAAGCTATCCAGTGCGGCATTTTGTTGCAACAGCCCAAAATGGACAAAGGCACCTGGCAATAAAAAAACTTGTGGACCAGTACCAGTCTTTGAACCATATTTGAATAGCTCTAATATAGAAAAGATCAGCTTAGCATGTAATTAATTAAAATATAAAAATATGCTAATGATTTAGATGGTTGGCTTATATTCTCTCCCTAGCCCCTCTCCATAACACACACACACACACACACACACACACACACACACACATTTATTGAGAACCCCACGATATGCCTGGTACATTTTAGGCTCTGAGAATACAGTAACGAACAAAATGGATCAAGTTCGTGCCCTCAGGGAACTTACATTCTAATTCAACCAATGTTTTGACACCCGAAGATCTGGGTTCCAGTTTGAGGTCTTGCCAATTCATAGCTCTGCTTTTGTGCAATTCATTTAATCCCTCTGAGCAAGCTTTCCCCTCTGCAAAATGAAACTTAAACCTACTTTAATGACATTGTGTGTAGGATTAAAGTAGGCTCTGTGGAGTCATTTTGAAAACTGTAAAACGGGATACCAATGCCCGGTCATTTATATCTTTAGCCAGAAGCATAAAGTAGCAAGCACTCAGTTAAGATTTGTTGAATAAATGTGTGTAAGGTCCTATATGTGGGAGGCATATATGTTGTGTAAGACATGCCAGCTCTTCAAATCCTTAAACGCACTGCACCAACGAGAAAAATGCATTCGATATCGCAGGGCATAGCATATGTAATTCTGTCGGGTTACAGGTTCCCAAGAATCCTGGTCTAAAAACACATTTTCTCAACATTTATTGGATGGAAGCCTCTGTTTACTGATTTGCATCACGATCCGAATGCTTCTTAAGACGTCTCCCATAAATTGACCCTTGGAGTCGCTAACGATGCCGGTCCTGCCAGTTCTAAGCATCCCTCTGCTCTCTAGGATTATGAAATAGAACCGAGTTGCAAAAGGGCCCTAAGTTTGGGAAGCATGCGGAAGAAATTCTCAGCGAACAGTAGCACGAGAAGAAACACAGTCCGTTTCTCTTCAAAAGTTTGAATCTCCTGTTAGGAAATGCCACGGTTCTGTGGATGCTTTTGTTTTAATTCTAAGGTCAGTTCATTAAGTCCAATGACGAAAGCTGTCCAAAGAATATTCTCCGGAGAAGTATTTTTTCTTAGAAAAACAGAAAGGCAAATCAACACCCTGTTGGCACGGCGTAGCCGCAGACGCTGTCGCAGCCAAACTCTGCAGATACAAGAGTCCATTCGCCCATCAGATGAGCAGGTTGTAGGTGAGATCGTCCTCACCACTCAGACCCAAGTCATCCATCTCCCGGAACAAAGGCTCATCTACCTCCACGTTGTTTCCAGCATGTTCTAGAAACCGGCTGTCAGATGTGTCACGATTAGGATCTATTTCCAATACCTGCGTCTCAGGGTTTTCTTCTGCTCCTTCTTCTTCTTTCATTCCTTTCTTTTTAATTTCCAAGAGCTCTGCCCCAAACCTGGCGTTCCGACTTCAGAAATTCTCAGCTGTAACGGGAGTGCCATGAAATGACTGCTTTTTGGTTTCTTCTGCTTCTTTTCTGTCTTGTTCCTCCGAGGGTATAAGAACATTCTCTTCGAGGGTTAGGGATAGTACTCGCAGTCAGAGAGAGGCATAAATTCTCTTCACACTCCACAAAAGTGTATAATTCAATTCAGGGGCTGGTTGTGGAGTACCTGAAACATACAAGGTGCAAGACTGACAAGGGACACTAACATAATTAAGACACAGTGATAGGCAAGGAGGGATATTTAGTGATGGGAATAAAATGAAGACGCAATACATATGACAAAGCAGCATGCAGGCGCCACAGGTGAGGTAAAAACGGAAACTGTGGGATTTCAGAGGAGACGAAAAATCAGAAAAGTCTCCAGGTAGCTGTTGCAACACGAGACAGGCCTCCAAGGATCTCAACAGATTTGGGGTCTGGAAAAGGGAATGGGGGAGGGATAGGGCACTATTCCAGGCAGAGATGATTTGGGCGAACAGGTTGGCTCCTCTGTAAAAAGTTGGTGGGAATTACAGCCAGGAGTTCAAGTTTGCTTGAGAACCAGCTCTTTCTAAAGAAAGGGTGCCCCGCAAGGGAAGGCTGGAAAAGTGGGACGGGGGCAGTACTGGGCAACTGCCGGTTTGAAAGGGACAGAGAAATAGCAATAATTTAAAAAATAGGGTGGAGGCACGATTTGGCCATTGCTTTAGAGAGGTGGTTCTGGCAAGAATCCACGATGGATGGCAGGGAAAGTAACTAAGCGGGAGACCAAAGAGGAGACTACGGGAAAATTCTGGACTTGAGGTAATCAGGCATGGCCGTGGAGTTGGGGAAGAGAAGCAGGTAGAAGAGGCATTGTGGGGCTCCTGGGTGGCTCAGTCGGTCAAGCGTCCGACTTCAGCTCAGGTCATGATCTCGCAGTTCGTGAGTTGGAGCCCCACGTCGGGCTCTGTGCTGACAGCTCAGAGCTTGGAGCCTGCTTCCGATTCTGTGTCTCCCTCTCTCTCTGCCCCTCCCCTGCTTCCACTCTGTCTCTCTCTCTCTCTCTCTCCCAAAAATAAATAAAAATTAAAAAAAAAAAGAAGAGACATTGTGTAGGAAGGACCCCTACCTGTCTGTCTAATACAGTATCCCCCTATTTAAGCCTAATTTAAATCCGTTAAAGTTAAATGAGATTTAAAATCCACTTCCTCAGTCACGTGAGCCACATCTCCAGTGCTCCATAGCCACATCGGCTTCTGTATCCGACTATGTAGATAAAGAACACGGTAGAGGGGGCACCTGGGTGGCTCAGTTGGTTAAGAACACAGCAGAATGTTCTATCGGACGGTGCAGATTGCTCCACTTTGGGGACGAACTGGCCACAGGGATGGGGAAGGTTAAAGGCAGCTGAGGCTTGGTGGTTGAGTAACTGATGAATAGTGTCATAAGCAGAAAAGGGGCTATCAGGAGGAAAGAGGCCACTCGTTTTCTGTCAAACACCAGGCAGAATAAAGTGCCGACACAAACGCGTGGGTGTCCTGGGTGAAAAAAAATGGGCAGGAAAACAAAGCACCCAGGGGGCTCTCCCACGGCTCCGGAAGGGACCCTGGCAGAATCCAGCTGGCTTATCCCCAGCTGGGGCCGCTCCCTCAACCTGCTCCCGACCAACAAAGGGCTCAAGCCTGCTCAAGTAGGCCACAGGGCAAGAGCCCGAGGGCCTTGCTGGTCCCTCAGCTCCTTGGCTCCTCCCTGAACCCAGTTTTTCTCACAGATACCTTCGCTTCCTCTTTCCCAACCCCCTCGCTCACCCGCTCACCCTTCCCCATGCTTGATCCTTGGAAAGTCCCCTTTCCCCACTTATGTCACTGCTTCCTCTTGGACTCTTCCTTCTCACAGGGACCACCAAGCCAGTGACCCCACTGCCTTTTCACCGGCCTCTCTTCCCTCCCCGCAGAGATCCCAAGGGCTATCCTATCACTCTAACCACTCCCTGGTATATACTCCCTCACCCTCCCATTGGCTTCCATCAGCAAACCCAGCCCTGGTCCATTCCAACTCTCCTTCCACCCCTCGAACCATGGACTGTGGCTGCAGAAAACCACAGAACTTGGCCTAAGGGTCTCGCTTAACATCCTTCAACCAGCTCAAGAGGGCCCTCGGTGTGGTCTAACCCACGCTTCTCCAGTAACTCTTCCGTGGTTCAAGGGAATTCTTGCTCATCCTCTTTTAGCTCCTTCGAGAGCCAATAGCCCCTCCCCGTTCACAGTTTTTATTGCATAGAGTACCGGGAAACCCACAGCCCAGATCTACCGCATCAGATCCAGCGAGGTAGCTCGCACATACAGTGCTCAGTGTAAACCGGGAAAATATACCCAGTGTGTGTGTGTGTGTGTGTGTGTGTGTGTGTGTGCGCGCGCGTGTGTGGGAGGGTGGGTCAGATTGCTACAGGGCACCACCCCGCCAGCTGGAGTAATTAGAAGAGGTGTCCTCCCCAGCCCCAACCCCACCCACCCCCGCTGCCTCCGGGTTGGTGTGGCCTCCTGGCTGCTTGCTTGGCAGGACAGGGGCTGCGAATTAGCTTCCACCTGTCCCCTTCTGCTCTGCGGTGGCCGAGGCCTGCCGTCGCCAAACGGACTACCTGACCTACGTGCATCTGCATCCGCAGACTTCGCCTTCTCTCCAAAACCAGTGTGTGAGCATACAGTCCCTATTCCTATCCAGGGCCGCTCCCTTCACTAGGAGCTCAACGGTTATCTTCTTGAGGACAATCTTCCTCCACCCGTCTCCTCTTATCTTCTGTACGATCACACTGACCTCTCTAAAGGATGTTTCTCCCACCTTAAAATACTCTCCCTTGTTCCCCAAGACCCCTGGGGTACTGCCCTCTGCTCAGTTGCCCTTGCCGGCGAAGCTCTCCAAGAGCTGTTTAGACTAGCTAGACACCCTCTCTTCCTCACTTCTCCGCGTCTCTTGTTCACGCGCCCTAATCAGACTTTCTCCCCTGCGAACCTTTGAAACTGCTTTCATCAAGGACATTCGTTACCCTCATCCGGCCAAATCCAGCGTTCAAACTGTCCTCAGCTTACTTACTTCAGCCCTAGTCGATAAGAGTGAGGACTCCCGCCTCCCAGAAACAATTCTCTTATCTTCCATCACTCATCCTTTCCTGGTAGTCTTCTGATCTGAGTGGCAGCCCCTCCTCCTTTTCTACTTAATCTCCTCTCAGTCCTCTCCCCTAGCTACTCTCCCTCCCTAAGTGCTTTTCTGTAGACCTAAGGCTTAAAAAGCATCTCTGCTGATGAATGCCCAATATATATCCAATTGTTGCCCTCAATATTCCACGTGGACGTATAAGAAATATGCTGTGTAACATGCACCAAACAGAACTCCTGATTTCTCTCATTCCCCAAGTACCTCCTGTTTGAGTCTTCCCCGTCTTATGAAGTGGCACCGCCATAAACCCGTCTCTCAGGCCTTGAACCTAGGAATCATCCATGACGTTTGTTCCTTCACGCGCTTTGCCCAATCCGCTCCAAAATATATCTGAAAAGACTTCCCACTCTTTCTCTGCTGCCATACAAGTGACCTACCACCACCAACATCCTTAGGGGTGTCCCTGCGGACATTTGGCCTTCCCTATTGCATAATATGTATATATATAGATTATGTTATTATATATATTATTGCATAATAATATATATATGTTATTATATTGATAATTTCTTTTTTTTTAGTTTATTTATTTGAGCAAGAGAGAGCTCCAGTGCTTGCGAAGGGGGGGAGGGCAGAGAAAGAATCCCAAGTGGGCTGCACCCTGTCAGCGAAGAGCCCGACTTGGAGCTGGATCTCAACAACCGGGTGGTCATGACCTGAGCCAAGATTAACGGTGGGATGCCTAACCGACTGAGCCACCCAGGCGCCCCAAGAATAACTTTTTAAAATGTGAATCAGATGTGAACATTCCTCTTCTCACCCTCCCATGGCTTTCAGTTACTCTTACAACAACCCCCAAGACTCCCTTCTATACTTCTCTCAACTTAACTGTTGCTGCTCTCGGCCATCCTGGCCTTTTACTGTCCTGTAATCTACCAGGTGTATTCCCACCTCTGAGTTTATGGCTGATTGTGTTTCAGCATGAAGGCTGTCCCCCCCTTACCCCAAACCTCCACCCCCATTTGCTAGGCTCATTCCTTCATATCTTATGTATATGATAGGTGCTCAAAGTTCTCCTCTGTGGGGCAGTATCTGGCCACCTATAAAGTCGCCCCATTCCTGGTTTTATTTTTCTTCGCACTACATAATACGGATTGAAATTTTTGTTTCGTTTGTTGCCTGTCTCCCCTCTCCCACCCTGCTAGAATCAAGCTTCACAAGTGCCTTTGCTTGCTTAGGGCATTATCCCTTGTGCCTACAACAGTGCTTGGCACTTATTAGGTGCTCAGTTAGTATTTGTTGCATGGTTGCCTTCCCTCCAAAATCCTATTCCTCCTGAATCTTCGGATCCTTCTTCACTTTGCTTCCCGCCTTTCGCAACCTCCTGCTCAGCTCCCCACGATACCCCAACACCTCGCCCCTCTCCCATGGTCCTCAGCTCTCACCACCGTCCTCTGCGCGGCTCCTTTAAACGGACTCGGGAAAGTCGTGGGGAAGGCGGGGCCGAAGCCTCGCTGACGGCGACTCGGAGGGGCGGGGTGGAGCTGGGGGCGGGGCCAGCGTGCTGCGTGCGTGCGCGTTCTGGAGGCGCCGCCGCCGCCGCCGCTCTCGAGGCCGCCGCCGCCGCCGCGCCGCCGTCGCCGCCGCCGCGCAGAGCCGGAGCAGGAGCCACGGCCGAGAAGAGGGAGGAGGTGGAGGAGGAGGTGGAGGAGGCGCCGGACCGGGGGGGGGGTGAGTGAGGGGCGGGGAGCCCAGCCGGCCCCAGAGGGAGCGGGGGGCGCGGGTCGGCCGAGTCTGGGCTGAGGCGGCTCATGTCGCCGGTCAGTCCCCCGGCTCCCCCTTCCTCCTCCGCGTTCCCTCGGTGTCCGGGGCGGCGGCCCGGGGGCCTGGCCGGCGGGAGGGGCCGGGGCTCCGGGAGGCCCTGCCGCCGCCGCCGCCGCGGGGGCCAGAGCCAACCACGCCCGCGGACCGAGCCGGGCGGCTGTGGCTGGGCCTGCGGGAGACGGACGGGAGGGGCCCGGGCCGGGTGTGGGAGAGAAAGAGGACATTGTGTCCCCCACCCTCCAACTCCCCGAGGTGTCATGGCACAAGCCCATTTCCCTCGCCATGTCCTCGGACACAGTGCCCTCGCCGCTCACTGCCCGAGAGATGCGGAAGGTTGGACGTCGCTGCCTTTTCCCTCTTCGTGCATGTCCCCAGACTAGGGTCAGACCTTCCCGCAAACCCAGCTCTCCCGTTGGGGGGCACGCGAAGAGGGGGCCGGAGGCTTAGGTGCATTTCCTGTCCTCCCTCCTCTGCTACAGAGGTGCGGGTGGACGGGAGCGTTGCCCTCTCTGTGTTCACTTCGGTCGGGGTCGGGGTCTCCCTTTCCTGCCTTTCTACCCCACCCCCCTCCCACCCGGTGCCGAGGGCTGACATCTCTACGTCCCACGCCACCTCCCAGCCCCTTTCCCGCCCTCTTTCCCCCACGTCTTCCGTAGCTTGCCATGTGTTCGCCTTTTCGGCGTTGCCCTTCTTGGGTCTCTGCTGCTTCCCCGAATTTTGTGCGGGAAGGGGTCACCGCGGGATTCTCGTCTTCCTTCAGACGGGGGGGCTGGTAGGAGTGTCGCTTGTCCCCCTCAAAAAGTTGAGGACAGTGTCTTCAGCCGAATTGTGAAATTTACTGCTCCAGGGAGAAGGTGAGGGGCGAGACTTGTGCCTGAAACCTGGGGTCTCCTTCCAGGGCTAAGCCCACCCCCGAGAGTTTGGGGGACCTTTTGACCTCTCGTTGGAAAAAAAGAACTGTCACCGAGTTAGGGATTCCTTTTTGGGAGGGAAGATGGGTTTGCCACTGCTTGGAAGGGAGGCGGGTGTAAGAAACGAGGGGAAAACAGGGTAGGAGGCAGCCTTACAGGTGGCCACAGTTTTCTGCTTCCTGGGTGTGGGATGATGGTTTGTCTTGATCATGGTCAGGAGGAAAGTATCCCATCGGCTCTCGGCTCTCTCGGTTTTAAGGTGGGGCTCCCACCTCCAGAAGCCCGCTCTAGGGCAGTCTCAGAAGGGATGCTGCTGGAAACAGGATTTGGAAACTTTTCTTCTGGTTTCCTGTCAGTGTGTGGGGGCGGGCATGTGCGTGTGTACTTTTTCTTTTCTTTTCATGTCATTGATATCTGCAGCGTTCGACAGCACGATCCCGCCGTCAGGCCCCGAGCCCCTTTCTTTCCGTCTTTATTAGGGTTTCTGACAACCCTTTCTGTTTTGAAATTATATTTGCATCGGTCGAAACTATTTTTTTTTTTTTTGGTCTGGCGTTTCATCGAGTCTGGTCTCCCCGTGGTAGTTTGAATTCCGTGCTGCAGGATAGGGTTAGGTGGGAGGGGTGTCGAGGGTCACACGGGGCCTGGCGTAAGAGAGGCAGCTCCGTGGGTTGTGGATAAATTGAATGATTGCAAAGATGTGTCTAGGTATTACTTCCTTCGGTGCTTTTGAGAGATGGCTTCTGTGCGAATATTGCGTTTTTCCTTCCGATATAAAACGGTGGTTCTTGACCTTTTCTAGGCCGCTGACACCTTTGAGATTATGATGAAATATATAGACTCTTGCCCCAGGAAAAAAAAAAAAGGACTAGCCCACTTTCAGGGACACTCTGAAGCCAAACAGAGACAGACACCTGTCTCAAAAGTAAGCCGGAATCCCTAAGTATCATTCGGTTCCGTATTAAAACGGTTTAAACGCCTTTGTTCACTTTCTGTGGGGCCTCCAGAATGACAAGTGGTGACACTTACTAAACTTTGGGTCTTTAGGAACAGGATTTTAGAGTAATTGTTGCTACAATTTTATGAGGAAAAGTTGTCACTAATAACTTCTGGTAGTCAGTTTTTAAACTGATACGCTAGCTTTAAACTAATACAGCTTCCAAGGAAATAAGATTGTTATAGACACTTTTGGCAGCCTAAAATCATAATTACAACTGACATGATTTTTATCGTAGAAACTCCTTAGTGGTATGATCGGCGCCTGAACGGTTTCACAAATCAGGCTCTTCATTTTTCCTGTTCTCCAAGCTTGTTTATACGCGGGGTTTTTCATGTAGTTAATAATTGTTGTATCATCATTTAATGTTAATTCCACAGATGCTTTTTGAACGCCCATTGTGTTGATAAAGTCAAGTTCTTGTTGTCGCAGAGCTATAGTCGAGTCAGGAGAGATGGGCCATGAGCACATAAATACGGAATATGTTGGATGATACGGGCCGTGCAGAAGAGTGAAGTCGGGGAGGGGGAGGAGGGAACCGTGGCCGGGACGACGTAAGGCTGGAGCGGAGGCCTGGAAGAAGTGAGTGAGTTGTGTGTGCCGTCTGGGGGAGGAAGGTTATAGGCAGGGAGGACTGCAAGTGCAAAGCCCCCCTCAGTGTACTTGGCCTTTCTGAGAACAGCTAGCAAGACAGTAAGCGAGAGGGAGTGAGAGTTTAGGTTAGAGAAGCCACTGAGCATTATAGGTCATTGTAAGAACTTTGGGTTTTACTTCGAGAGGCGCAACCAGCTACTGGAAGCTGGAAGATTTTAAGTAGAAGAGATTCCGAGCACCGTTCTGGCTGCGGTGTGGAAATCGGCTTGGCAGGGAGTTGAGGTGGGCAAGAGTGTGAGCAGGAAGACCAGTTAGGAGCTTCGTCTTTATGCTCAGCCTTTTTCGGAGGCTGCAGAGTAGTTCATCTCCCTGTTGTTGGGCGTTCTAGGGAGTTTGTTTCCCCCTTATTGTAATAACAGTGAAACAAACCCTTTTGTACATGCAACATTTTCTTTCTTTTGGAATATTTCTTTGGGATTAATTTCCAGAAGGAGGATCGCTGAATCAAAGTATATGAATTTACTTGTCTTCCTGATGTATCTGTGAATTCCTTCCGAGAATACGTTGTACTGATTAAAGTGATAGCCCCAGTTGTCAGTCTTAAGTATCAAGGAAATGTCATTTGCATTGAGTATTATTATTTAATACATAAAAAATCATTTGAGTTCTAAAAAAATATCTTTTAGATTGTTAGGTTAATTTTCCAGTAGCTCGAATTTAGGGTTCATGTGTTTGTCCGCCTCTCCAGCATTTAACCACAGAGCGCTAATTGTCGGGGATATGGAGAGGAGTTAGACAAGGTCTTTGTCCTCAGGGAGTTTTTCATTCTGTTGTAACTTAGAATCTAGTAGTTAAATAACTTAAAATCTTGCCAAAGTTTACTATCATCTGTGAACTTTGTTATTCTGTGGCTGATAATCTTTTATATAAAATAGACATTCCAATCAAGCATTTAATTCTTCATATCGATAATTCCTTTATTTTCTTACAAAGGGATTTTTAATTTTTAATGTTTATTTTTTTAATTTCATTTCAAAAGAGAGAGAGAACATGACAAGTGGGGGAGAGGCAGAGAGAGAGAGAGAGAGAGAGAGAGAGGAAGAAAGAGAATCCCAAGCCGGCCCCATGCTTTCAGCACAGAGCCCCATGCAGGGCTTGATCTCACAAACAAACCATGAGATCGTGACCTGAGCCGCAATCAGGAGTCGGATGCTTAACCGACTGGGCCTCCCAGGAGCCCCTACAAAGGAATTTTTAAATGATATCTGCAATTTGTTTAATTTCTGTTTGGCATGTCTTTATAATTTTAAAACTGACAGCCCCATGTTTTGTTCTTTGCAATAAATTATGCAACTAGTACTTAGTTGAATTTTTAGATCGTTCTAATTCTTTACAGTTACTCAAAACACCGAGAGTGTGGTTTCCGTTAAATAAGGTTAGCATTGCATCTTTGGCATTATATTTAGTTTCTAAGGGAGAATGATACCAGTCTGTTGGGATAGAAATTATACCGCCGTAAGGGCATTGCTCAGCATTTCTGGTTCTGAAATCTAGATGGCTTGGTTCGACATGAGCAGAGAACTTCACCACCTCTAAAGTGAGCGAGTCGAATAATTGAGTTACCTGCAAGTACCTAGCACTGTGTCTGACACATGCTAGGGACCCAACAAACGTTCATTCAACCTCAAATAACCTCTGAGTTCCCAGTTCTAAAATTCTCTTACTTTAGAAGTTCAATTAAAAAAAAAAATTGTATAAAGTGTTTATATATTAACGTTGTGGTGACTTTAAAATTGTGAACATAAACTTACTTCCTCCTAATGTTCTTTTTCAGATTAAGCTCATCAATTTTAAAAAGAGTTATGGCGTATTTCCAAGTATATACTGTTCATTCTGATGTCGTATTGCTGCATGACTCAATGCCAAATTCACATCTTATGAAAATGATTAGGGTTAAACATGAATGTATTTAAGCTTTTATATGTTACTGAGATGAAGCATGCATCTCCCCCACCCCCTTCTCTTTTTGTGTGTGAACTTCGGGGATTACAAGTGGTAGTTTTTATGTGCTTTTCGGTGCTTCCTATACAGAGTTGATATTGGCCCATTCAGGTTACACATTTTTGTAATAGTGGTTATGGACACCGAATGATTGACACACTCTTTACAGTCCCCTTCTCACAGTTTTGAGATGAGCGGTTAAGAGGACACTTTGTTTCAAAGTTAAATGATCAGAAGAGTATTGAACCTATAAGCGTAGCTTATCATGATGTACCGATCAGCAAAGCAGTTAAACAGAGAACTATGCCATGCTCTCGTTTCCGCTTGAAAATAGGCCTTTTAGAGGTAGAAAGTAAATGCATGTACCAATAAGAAAAGGAAATTGTGTGTGATGATTAAGGTGCAGTTGAAACAAGAAATAGTGTACTTTTTGTAAGTGGTCAAAAATAATCGTTTTAATATAATTTTCAGGAGTATATGTTATGTACATGGTGGATTAAATATGTTTTATGAAATTAACTTCAATCGTTAGAGAAAGTAATGGCTTTTTTTTTTTAAGGTACTAATGACTTAATTTATTTAGGCTAATTTCAGATAAGTCTGGGAAAAAAATCACTTCATATATCCAGTTTTCTACGTCTTGCCTATTTAGTTCCCATTAATAGAGACTGGTTCAAAGTGTAGAATGGTAAAGGTAACAATTTGGAATTAGATATGTAATCCCGTGTTTGGTTTCAGAATTTATTTTAGTCCATATTTTATAAGGATAGGAATATACTAAGCTACACACTGTAACTGTAACCGCTCAGTAAAAGATACTGTTGGATCAATTAAAACTTGAAGTGCTTTACTTGGAACTCACAAGTATATGTACCTATAACATGCATGGTTGTTTGCAGTGCTGTGTTACATACATTTGCTCTGTATAAAATAACTTTGCTCAGGATAGAACTGTTACAGTTATTAACCACAAAAGGTAAAGTAAGAGAGGCACAAAGAACTGGGTGCAGTCGTTTCTTTGGACAAATCCCAAATGTAGTTTGTAAGATCCTAAGTTAGTAGTAGGAAATTATCTCCTATTGCAGACTGAACATTTCACATCACTCAGATGTGTAATCCGAAGAATAATTTCATTCACTGTATTTTCAGTGATATTTAAAAATTCACTTACAAACAGGATCCTTCTGTTCTGGACAAGTTGGCTGTATTATAGAACAGTAGGCAAGCAACCACAACTTAATTATTTTAGCACTTGAAATTTAACACTAATCTTTGGATTTTATGTAGTTTTCAGTATCTAGCCCAAATCATTGATGTCTTTTGATCTACCTTTTCCATTCCATTGAATGCATGTAAAAATGTTGCATGATTTTATTAATAGGTTTCAGATTCAGTCATTGAACAGATGTTTGCATGCATGACCCAATATTAGGTTCTTTGATGGAAACTGAGATGTGAGGCTGTAGTTTCTACTAGAAGGAATTTATAGTCTAATAATTTGTTTGCCAGAACCTGACACATGTTTTATAAATAAATGTTGTATTTTCATGGTAGAGTAGAAATAGAATGACACTCCTTTTCTAAGTAAAATCAGTGTGCTATTTTAAATTTTCTTAGTTGCTCAACACCTATTTCTGCGCTGTTCTTTCCCTCCCCTATCCCCCACGGCGGTATTATTTTCTAACAGCTTACTGTTACAAGACCAGTTTCCCAGTTTAAAATACAGTAAAGTAAGAATTGTTTGCTTCCTGCCTGTTTTCCTTCACTCTGAGACTTTTTTTGGGGGAGCAGGGCGGCAAATCGCTCTCTCTAAATATGCCAAATTATAGGGAAGTCCCCCTCCCCGCCCCCAGTTCAGCTGGCAGTTTTAATTCTGTGTTTAATGCAAGAATGTTCATTTTATTGTTGTTTTGTGTTTTTTTATAGAACAGCTTAATGTTTTTTCTACACGGATAGAAATGATCTTTTGCCACTAAAGTTAACTATGCCCTGGAACAGAAATGAGCATGTAGACAAAAACGCATCAATGTGCATTTTTAGTGAATGTTGGTGGTTTCCAGCTTTATTTTCAAGCTCCCCCCCTCCAGACTTGTTGGGATGTGCTTAGAAGGGAACAACAGTATACACAGTTAATTTGCGAAACCAGAATGGTCGTTCTGGTTTTTCCATTCTGCATGTTTTGAGTTAGGATTAATTGGACATTTATTATTCTCAGTAGACATACAGTAAAACAGTTCATTTAACTGTGGTTTCTGTGAAGTCTTGGCTGACTTTTAGATAGTGAGCCTCGTGCAATTGCGTGAATATCACTGAATTTCGGATGACATTCTTACACAATTTAAAAGTAAGCGTGAGTGTAACAGAAACTGGAAACAAAACCAAAACCAGGTTGATGTTATTTTATTTTTATTTTTATTTATTTTTGTCCTAGGAATTATCTCTTTCCCAAGTAACATGCCCTTGTTAGGCCCAGGACCGTTTCAGTGACTACGGCCACTTAAACATTGTTTTTTCCTGTTTACAGTAATTCGTGGTCCATTGTGGCAAATTTTGAAAAGAACATAATTATAAAGAAGAAATGGAAAATCATTTATAACCCATCACCTGGAAATAATTACTGCTAACATTTTAATGTATATTTTTCTAGTTCTTTCGTTGCATGTACAAATTTTTAATTTCTTAAAAAATGGAATTACACTTTTATATACATTGTTTTGTTCCTAGTTTTTCCTCTGACCGGGATGTTGGTCTCCTAGTGTGGGACTTCTAGGTGGATTCTTTACCATATTGCTGTTTTAAATAACACTGGGGCGAACATTTCTGTACATTTATCTTTGATTGCATCTCTGTTTTTTTTTTTTTTTTCTTCTTCCTTTAGGCTAGCTTCCCAGAAGTGGGATAACTGGATCAGAGGGTGTTCCCCTGTGCGTGAGAGTGCGTGTCTCACTGCACCGTCAATGCCATTGCGTAGGTCAGTTCCTGCAGTCTGCGCCAGTTCGGTAGATGTCTGTGACGGTTCTTGCGTGGTAATCGCAAAATCCTCTCACTAATAGTCTGTCAGGCCATCATAGTGTATGATTAGTGATTGGCAATCGTCTTTGAAAAACTTGGCCGAATGGATTTCTCTGAAAATATTTTAAGTGAAAGGAATCTCTGCGACAAGAAAAGACGTCGCTTGATGTGGCAGTTGAAGCATTGTTCTTTTATTGGGAAGAAATAGCACTTTAATGTTCTCCCTTTACTAAACTGCCAAACGTGAGAAAGCTTATTGTATAGTAAGTAGTAAGTGGGAATAATATGTAAAACTAAATTAATTCAGATGGTCACATGGTTCAGACAACAAAAAAAAGGCGGTGCAACTTAGTGTGTAGAGCGGTGGCTCTGGGCTTAGGTTCAAATGCTCGCTTCGCCCCTTCCTCAGTACAGGATGCGAGGCAGCTCACTGCGTGTTTAATTTGAGATAACTTCCTAAATATATGACTTGATGTTTCTGAACTTTGGCTTTCTCATCTTTACAAGGAGAATAATAATGCCTACTTCATAAGGTTGTTGAGGATTAGAAATATATGTAAAACTGCTTCACACGCAGTAAGCATTTAATAAAAGCTAGGTGTCGTCGTTAAATTTGGTGGGTTTTTTGCCCAATTGGGGGGTGGGGTAGGGCAGGAGATCTCATCTGTGCGTCCTGGTTCATATGACTAAATGCAGAGACGCTGGAAGGGCACGAGCAGGGCAGCTGGAGGGGAGCGGCAGGCATCCTTTGTGGTAGGAATGGCATGAGCCAGGATGGAGAGTTCAGGGCAAGTTGGAGGACAGGGGGTTGATTTGACGGAAGCCTAAGCTTGTGTAATTAGAAAATACGGCGATAAGGCCATAAAGATTTATTGGGCTAGACTTTGGAAGTTATTGAATGCTAGGTTGAGAAGTATAGACTTTATTCCAGGAGCACAGGAAGCTTTCATATGAGGAAAATGACCCGATCAGACCACCCATCTTTTGGAAGATGGATCTAGCTACAGAGTACAGAGTGAATCGAGGAAGAAAGGGACTGAAGGCAAGGCGGCTGGCTTAACACAGGCAAAGCATATCTGAGGGTTTCAAGGAAAGCAAGAGGGAAGGTTTTGGGGGGAGTTGCTAGGAATCACTGTTGCAAAAGTCTCTGAGTCTTCAAGTGTACCCAGTTTGGAGAAGAAATTCAAAAGAAACAGTCTGAGCCTGAGGGATAGGTTAGGAGGAATTAGGAACCCCGAGAGAGCATAGGACTCACTATGCTTTGGTTGTTGCTACTTTTTTTTTTTGATTGAAGGGTAAAAGATTCCTGTTGTTTCATCTGTGAAAAGCATATGTTTAAGCTTTCTTCGACCAATGGATAGTCTGCAGAAATGTCATTTATTTAGCATTTTGATTTCTTAGTTAAAAAGGATTCCTCACTTTTAGACATTATATTTCTGGAGGTATTATCTTAAAACACTTGACTGTAAGGTTAAATTCTGAATGTGGTCTTAGCATTTGTCAATGCAACTGAACTATAGAAGCATCAGTTGTGTGAGCAGAAGTGAAGAAAAGTGAAATACAGACTTCTCGTTAAACAGCTGAGAATGCCGTGGGCGGTGAAATATGCAGCAATGAAAAATGGGAAGTTGAGTGTAGGATCTTCAGAGAGAATACGACAAGTGGTATTCCCTACCTAATTTCTTAATTAAAAAAAAAGTTTGCAAATGCCATTCTTAGTCATTGTGGCACCCGGCTCTAGTTCTGTGCTAAATTGTATTTTCTACTTGGCTGAATAATAAGTAAGCAGGCTAGCCTACAGACCCATATTAATGTTTATTTGTGACTGGTAAGTAAACTCACATGGGCTCTGGGTTATCTGCTCCCTGTCTTCTTTTAATTCCACCAGTAGAGAAAAGAAGCAACCCCTAGTTTTTAAAAAATAAGTACAGGCTTGCGATAACTTTCAAGGTGTTTACATATTTTAAGCCACTGAATTGTTACACCTTTCTTAATGTCTCTCTTAGTTTTCAAATCTTTCTGAAACTCAGAAATAAATGCTTTATGATTAGTTATTTGTATTTAAATCTCTTCCTTTTAAAAGTATTCTTAAAAATATTTTGAAATTAGTAAGCAAATGTAGCACATAGTATTAGAGATTGTGTTACTGACTACAAATACCGTGTTCTTCTTATGTGTAACTGCAAAAGTCCATGTATTGTCAACCGAATGAGATTTGCTAAAGAGATCTCAAGTCTTCAAAAACAGTTTTAAGATTCTAATGGAGTCTCTTTTGAATTGGCTTGAAGATCTTTCTGTTGATCAACAGAAATCAGAACTACAGTAATTCTCCCGGGTCTGATCACTCTCACCCCTCTCTCCTTCCCAGCCGTAGCTGAGAGCAGGATCTTC
Source organism: Paguma larvata (assembly GCA_030068075.1). Classification (NCBI taxonomy): domain Eukaryota; kingdom Metazoa; phylum Chordata; class Mammalia; order Carnivora; family Viverridae; genus Paguma; species Paguma larvata. The sequence goes on from CM057833.1 coordinate 91,429,266, forward strand.
TCTGGTTTGGGCCATTCTGGGACTGTCACTCTTAGAGCAACTATGGCTTTCCCAGTCTGTATGTTTTAGATGCTTAGAAGCTTTCCTGCTTGCATCTTGGCAGGAAGATTAAGTTATTAGTTTGAGCGGCTAGCAGCTTATGGCATACTTTTATAAGAAATTCACAATTTTATGTTAGTTATACCTCAATAAAACTTTTTTTTAAGTTAATTTTAGACAGAGAGAGAGAGAGTGAATGGAGGAGGGACAGAGAGAGGGAGACAGCATCCCAAGCAGACTCCGTGCTGTCCGCACAGAGCCCGATGCGGGGCTTGAGCTCACAAACCGTGAGATCATGACCTGAGTCAAAATCAAGAGTCGCACACTTAACCGACTGAGCCACCCAGGCACCCCAAATTTATTTACTTTTTACGTGAGGTGACATATGAAGTATGTGAAACATATTCTTTCTGAAAGGATAAACATGAAAAAAAGCTCACTTGTTGAATAGAATATCATATACGTTTTTCTTATTCTTTGTAGTCAGAAAACATTTTTTGTAATTTCTTTTGAATCACTAATTTTTTGAATGCTAGATATAAGTTCTTTACTAAGAAATCAGTCTTTCTCCAAAACAGTCTTAAACAGCTTGGCTAGTGATCCAGCCAGTAGTTACTGCATGATGATTGGGTGCCTCGTAGTAGTCTAGGAGCTAGAGATAGAGCAGTGAATAAGACATGTTCTCATGGAACTCTTTATATCGGCGGTGTTTGGTGGTGGTGGAGAGAAATAATAAGCAGATAGGTGAACAAGATAATTTCAGAGGTCACAAATGCCACGAAGAAGCTGTAACAGGAAGAAATAGTAGAGTGATAGAAGGGTTTAGATTGATTGTTCAAGGAAAGCTCTGAGTGGTAATGTTTGATCTGAGACCTGAATGAATGAAAGCTAAATGTGATGATCAGCAAGAAGAGTGAACTAAGCAGAGGCCCCCCCCCCCCCCCCCCCCCCCCGGGGCACAAACGCCCTTAAGTGGAAACCAGTAAGTCATGTTTGAGAAGGCCATCGTGACAGGCCGAGAAGAGAGACTGGTAGATGGGGTTGGCAGGAATCACATCACCCAAGTCTCTGGTGAAGTGTTTGGATTTTGTTCTTAAAAATACCAGGGAAGACACAGGATATCACTGCCTCCTTACCTTTGTGGGTAAGTATGTGTAACTTTTGAATTTGAAGATGGTGTTACTAATGATACTGGCTTAAAACAAATCTGTAGTTTCTTTAGACATAGAAAATCACTAATATGGTACATAAATTATGTTTTTCCTAGGATCTGGAGAGAAAGGAACAAATTATTCTCATATTGTAAAAAGTCTAATGAAAATTATGTAAGTGCTCTCAATAGACTTAAATAGGTGAAGTATATATCTTTGCTTTGACCAATAACTCTATTAACTCAAATCTTTGTGACTAATTATCACAAATCATTATCATCTATTGTGATTTGTAAGCTGTTAATGAAATAAAACATGCTTACACCTCAAGAACCTAACATGGAGTTTCGTTAGTATTTATGCCTTTGGCAGTTTGAGACTTCCGATTAGCCATTACTTACCTGGTTAATTAGATGCCAGTGCGGTTGGTAGACAGAAATCTGTAAAGATGTAGAATCTGTGAACAAAAGAAGAGGTGTTCAGAGTAAGGTTGAGAACCACTGCCCAGTGTCCTCGTCTCTGGAGGCATCTGCAGGGGGAAGGAAAGTAGTGTGTTTTTTGAAGGTAAAGTTACTGTATCTCTTATAATCTGCGCAGCAGATCTGCAAAATATTGTTCACTTTTTACAGATGATAAACTCAAAGTAATTCTGTAATTTATGACAATTAACAAAGTCTAATTATAAAGGATCATGCTGACAGCAGACTTCCAGAAGGGACTGCCGTAGTTACAAAGCACACAACAGGCGATCAATAAATACTCTTATTTTACTTAGATGCAAACATGAATAAATGAATGAGTAGGTGGATCCCTGTCTTCTTATAATCCTTTCTTTAGTGTAACACATTTTTTTCTGGATGAGTCTAGAAAATTACTCAGAAATAATTGGTTTCACCTTTTTTTCTCTGTAAAACTGCCCTCACCCCTCCCCCCCCCCATGAAGTTTAAGTTACCAAAAATAAATCACACAGTAAAAATCCTGAGGAGGGAAATAAAGACTACAAGCTTGGGAAAGTATAGTTTTCACTTAGATTTTAACTGAGTAGTCTGTAATGTGTTTAGCTTTTAAAACATTCAGAATATCATCTTTTGTATTCATATTCAAGATACCATCTTTTGGTTCTGTCTCTTTTTTTTTTAATTTTTTTTTTTTTGGCATTTATTTATTTTGAGAGAGAGAGAGAGAGACAGAGCATGAGCCGAGGAGGGGCAGAGAGAGAGGGAGACACAGAATCCCAGGCAGGCTCCAGGCTCTGAGCCATCTGCACAGAGCCTGACGCGGGGCCCGAACCCATGAGTGAGATCGTTACCTGAGCCGAAGTCAGACGCTCAACTGACTGAGCCACCCAGGCGCCCTGTTCTGTGTCTCTTAATTTTTTTTAACTTTAAAAATTTACTATAGTTTTCTGAAAAGAGGCAGTAGAACAATGGTAGTCAAAATGTTTCCATAGCCAACATCAGTTGCCCACCTCCTCTCTGCCCGTTCCAGTGGTGTGGGGTGGCATGTATTTGTTTCTGTCTTAATAGAAGTACATTAGTACATCAGAATGGGTGGTTTATTGTTCAGAAATATGAACTGCTTATTCTGGGGTATTTAATGGTCAGTAAGTTTAAAAAATACGTAATGGAATATTTTTCTTTTCAACTGATGTTAGTACCTGGGCAGAACAATAGTATGAGATCTCTAAACTGTATTTATAAAGCTTCTAATCCTTTAAATGAATTAATGTCTTAATAAATTTAAGTTTAGAGTTCTTTCAAACGAATACCGAACAGGAATGGATGCCGAAGGGATGAAAACAGATGCGGGTAATCTAGAGAGTGAAACCGTTAGAGAGGAAGGCCACGGACGGGGATGGGTTATGATCCAGGATTAACCATAGGAGGATGAATAACACATGGAAGTTGCTGTGATTAGAAAAGAAATTTATTTTCAAAAAAACAGCACCAAAATCGAGGAAATGTGAGCTGTGAGGAGATACATGAATGTCAGATGAGTAAGAAGAACACTCGGTTTAGGGCTGGCGGCCTGTAGGGACCTCCCGGGAGGGTATGGTGAACCTTCCCGCGTGTGGCAGTGACACTATTTCATGGAGCGTGGGATCTGTCTTGTGTGAGTTGGAAGTACAGTACGATAAATGTAGATAGAATGAACAGGGCTGTTTTTGTGAAGAAGGAATATATTTTAAAATTAGTTTCCAGTTGTCCGAGACTAAGGTTATGACTAGTCTGTAACAGATACAACTTTATATGATATTTTGGTTCTTGGTATCCTTGAAGTGTTCTTTATGTTATTTTGAGTTTTTTGCTAGATTTCTGTATGACAACGTATAGACTACTTTCCTGTACATTCCCCTCCTCTCCATTCTAACCATAGAATTGGTTTAGTGATGACGTATATAACCCCTGGTATGAAATTTTCATGCTTTAGGAAGTTGTTTTGCATATAAAGTAGAAGTGTCAGTTTGCCCTGTAGATGTGTATATCTAAAAGTTGTGGGTGAGACTTTTATTAATTTAATTATTTGAGAATATCAGATTAATTTAAGAAAAACCATGGGCAAGTGAGTTTAGAAGGTGAAGCTTATGTCTCAGACCTCCCTTTGTTTAGATGTTCGGGTAGTAGGTTATTTTAGTGGTGTTTCTTTTACATCCAAATGGTAAGTCTGGAATTTGAGTAACTCAAAATTGTTCCAATAGTATACTCTTTTTAAAAAGTTCTTCTGTCTTTTGAATAGAGTTTCACACGTAGGACAAACTTCATTGTAAAACATCACTTTGAATTTTAAATAAATATTCAGTATCTTCTCCTAGTACTCCAATGTCCTAATTTTCACATTGTAATAGGACAGTATTATAATTCAAAAACCAACCAAAGTCCAAACCATGAGTAGAGTGGTTTTAGACGATGTAGCCATTCCGTTATTCCCATTATGCTTTGGACTTGGACGACTGTCATCAGTGGAACAAGCTTGAGACTGTGTCCCCACGCGGTACCGTCTGCTTGCATGTGTGCGTGAGCACTAGGCCTTCACCACTGGATATAAAGAATCGTCGCTTTGTGGTGTGTTCTTAGCTGGCTTTGCTTGGGTTCCAGTGCACTGGACCGGGCTCGTGTCTGCAGTGAATTGTCACGGTTTTGATCTTTTGCAGCCATAACACTTCCATAACCGTGTCTTCGATGTATTGATGTGCCAAAGATGGACATGTGGATTTTTTTTGGAGTCCAAAGAAAATGCTTATTTAATCAGTAAAATTTAACAATGAGTTTTTAAAAACATTCAAATACTTGCAAGAGAGAGAACCCTTTATGTAAAAAGTCCAGTAAGCCAAAGTGTTTTGTAGAAAATCAATCATAATTGCATTTGCACTATTTTTAAAAAGTTCTCTATTTACGGAGAGAAATAAACAGACTACCAATGTTTATATAGTACGATTTCAGTTCTTAATTTTACAAAATACCTATTCATATATAGCCGAGAAAGAAATACCAAAAGGACTAAAGTTATCTTGAGTTGGGATTGTAGGTGATTTAATTTTTCTCTTTATACCTTTTATTTTCTGAATTTTTATACATCATATCTTTTATAATTAGAAAATGGAAGTTCTAGGGGCACCTGGGTGCCTCAGTCGGTTAAGTGTCGGGCTTCAGCTCGGGTCATGATCTCACAGTTCGTTCGTGAGTTCAAGCCCCACATCAGGCTCTCTACTCTTGGTGTAGAGCCACTTCAGAGCCTCTGTCTCTTCTCTCTGCCTCTCTTTCTCTCTCTTTCTCTTTCTTTTTCAAAAATAAATAAACATTAAAAAATGAAGGAGAATGAAAGTTCTAAAATGAATTCATTATAGAATGTCAAATGAGATTTAATAAAACTTTTAAAGATGAAGATTCTTATGGGATAAAATGAGTTAAACACTGTAAGGATAAATTCTGTACTTTTTTATTTAAAAATTTTTTTAAGTGTTTATTTATTTTTGAGAGAGAGTGCAAACGGGAGAGTCAGAGAGAGAGGGAGACACAGAATCTGAAGGATGCTCCAGGCTCTGAACTGTCAGCACAGAGCCCGATGTGGGGCTCACAAACTTTCAAACTGCAAGTTTATATGACCTGAGCTGAAGTCGGACACTCAGCCAACTGAGCCACCCAGACGCTCCTAAAATTTGTACTTTAAAACCAAGCAAAATTAAGTTGCCTCTTTTGGGTTTAAGGAGCAAGAGAAATGGGAAAAGTATTGTACTGCTGATCTGATAACTTGCAAAATTTTCGTTCAGTTCTTCTAACTCAGGTTTGCCTCAGTCACATTCATTTATATGATGTTTTATGGATAATTATTTAATTAAAAGATTTAAATTTATTTGTATATATAGAGTATACACCAGCTCTCACTTTGAATATTTGGTCATTTGATTGTAACATATTTGTGGTCAGCAGGCAAGAACAGTGAAGGTTTGCAGATTGCTTCTACCGGCTGCAACTTCATCTCCTTATTTCCCATTTGTGTTTTTTCCATTGGTAAAATGGAAAGAGAACAGTACCTATTTCTGAGACATGTTTGAGGATTAAATAAGTGTGTGTGGCATACAAAAAGCACTTAAACATTATTGCTGCCGCTGTTAGTATTACCACCACCAAAAGTCGGCCTTGATGGCTGTAAGAAATTGGAGAAGATTGCTAGGGACTGGAGTGATAGCTTACACTTTGTATCCACTGCTTTGACTAATCCAGGTGTATTCTCAGTCAGTTACATAGGACTTAGTTATGCACTAAGGTAGTTTCATTTTTTATGCATGCCATAAATCTTGGCATTGTGGTTTAACATTTTAAACCTGGAGGATTTAACAAGGGAGATTTTGAATTTGGTGTAGGCAGAATTTTGAATCCTGTGTGTTTCAAGGCTGATGTGCCAAGTTAAGTATACTCACTAGAGAACTGAGTGTGGCTGACTGCATTCTAGTTACTATTACCCAAAGGTGACTTTTGTTCCTTGTTTCATTTGCATCATAAGAGCAAAAACTGTGTTTCTTTGTGACTAATGGTTACCTAGAGAAAGCCAATGGTTAATGCTGGCTGAAGTGACTTTATTTCAGGGGCAAAATTTATTAACCTTTTTTCTTTTATATTCTTCACAATGCCTTGTACCCAGTAGAGATAGTGAATAATAAGGGTGTGTTTGAGAGTTCATGAAGAAATCTGAATCCGGTTCCTTAAAGGAAAGGGAGGAGTTTAGCAGGGATTCCTAGATTTCCAGGCTCTTAGTTTAATTTTATCACTTTAGTACATAATTTTAAAAACTCTTAGATTTAAATTAAAATCTGTCTGCATTTCATATTTCCATGAAGTGGGATGATGATATAAATATGCCTCATTTAATACAAGCCACTAGCCCCATTCATAGAAATATTGATTGGTCTGCAGTCAGGCCAAGGCGTCTGTAGTCTGTTTACCTCTTCAGGGGCTCCGGATGTTCCGATGCAATTCTTTATCGGTTCCTTTATATTTTCATCCTAGTATTATATTTTAAAAAGTCTGTGTTCTATTTTAAAGACATAGTATAGGAATAAATTTTATATCCAATAATGGAAATTAATGCTAAGTCTTAACTTTCATCATATATCCCTTTTTAATTAGCTCAGTGTACATATATTACCATGCAGACTGAAGTCATTTAATCAAGCTCGTTATAGAAAAATTGAGAGAGTACCGACGAGGCAGCGCTTCTCAACTTTTCATCCTTATCGCTTGCTCACCTTGCCCCAGTCTCTTTAGATATTTTTTTCTAATTGTACCCCCCTCGTAAAATTTTAATACCGCTCTGTGTTTATGTATTATATATTTGTGTTTTATACGCTAAGAATTTTCCTTTTGTTTATTTTTTTTTCTTTTGCCCTCAATAGCCAATTTTCACCCTCTTGGGGGTGATAATGCCCCTTTCAAGAGTGCATGGAAGAGGCTAAAAAAAAATAACCCTTAATTTTACTTCTCAGCCTATTAATATTTTGGTATACATCTTTCCCAGTGGTTTTTAATGCATATATATTTTTTCTTTTAAAAAATGAGATCAGGGTGCCTGGGTGTCTGAGTCGGTTGAGTGTCCGACTCTTGGTTTTGGCTCAAGTCATGGTCTCGTGTTCGTGGATTCAAGCCCCGCCATCGGGCTCTGTGCTGACGGCTCAGAGCCTGGAAACTGCTTCGGATTCTGTGTCTCCCTCTCTCTCTCTTTGTCACTCCGCCATTCATACTCTGTCTCTCTTTCAAAAATAAGTAAACATTAAAAAAATATATTGTGGATTTTTGTGAAAAAGGAGTATATTTTAATAATATCTAAGAATAATTAATAGTGCATAGTATTCTATTATATGAATTTGCCATCATTTAAATGATTTCTTATGCTTTTCAGTTTTTTTACTGTAAAAACTCTGAATCATTGCAGTTGAATTGTTCCATGCATTTTAATTATTTCTTTAGAATAAATTCCAAGAAGTAGAATTATTTTGTTCTGTACACTTAAATATTTTTGGTGGGTATGGTTTAGAGGGTGAAAAATCCCTTTCCCCAAGGACAGCCACCACTAATGGTGTGTAGTGATTTATCCATTCTTCTGTCGAAAGGCCTTTTGTTTCCTGGTTTTTTGTTTTTGTTGTTCACATATATCTTTGTTTGCTTGTGTTTTTCTGTATAATAAATTCCCATTCGTGTTAGAATTGCTGGAACCTTTAATAATTGGAAGTACATGCCTGAATTTTTTTTTTTTAGGCCTTCTTTATTTGCCTACTCTGATGTTGCTGCTAGATTTTAGTTACTGTTACTTTGTAGTGTTGTGCTTTTATATCTGGAAATGTAAAATGTTGCATTAAGTAGGCAAATGTGTCTATAGTTTTCAGATCACAAGTTACAGTTTGGCTAGGTTTTTTGTTTTTTAAAAGCCAAGCTTTTGTATTTTAACTAGACTAGAAAAATACAAGATTTCTGAGGATTTACAATTTTAGGCTTGAAAACTTTTAGTGTCTAGCAGTGGTTTAGAACTCTAAAAGCACCTCTGAGTTGCAAAGTGAAGAAAAAAGCTCTTGAGCTGTGAGCTTTCTGGAATATTTGGAAGAACGTTTCTGTCAAATATGCCTTTTAATCTTCGGTTTATTGATTGAAGTATCTTGGACATACTCTCTGCGATCCAACTTTCATTCCTTTTAAACGGAGCTATATTCTCTTTTTCTTTTTACACTTCTGGTAAGTATTTTAGATATCTCTTACTATACTATTTCTGCCTATTTTTATAGAGTTCCCTTATATATCGTCTTCAGAGTTATTCAGACATTTTTCTGAGGGTTAGAGTCTCATAAAGTTAAAAATACATCAGAATAGTTATTATATTAGGTAACACTTGTGAACCAACCCCCGATTTTTATAGAATCTTAATCTAATTAGTGTTTCTGCTGGATTCAAGCACGTTTCTTTAGGAGAAGCCGTTAAACATTGCAAAAAAATTATGCTTTGGTTTTCAAAGTAGAAATGTTTTTTGTTTTTTATAAAAAGGGCTAATTTTTCTCAGGTACTTTCACCTTTAAATTTAAATTGAACCGCTCACATCATCACTAAAATCTTTAAATGTTGGTCCTGACCCTACTATAATTATATGAACTAATTTTCTTTTTTAAGATACAGTCTCGAGTGAGACTTTCAAATGCTCTTAGTGTTCTGGAAGAGTTAGTTTACCTTTGTAATGAAAAGTCCCTCCTGGGGGTACTGTGTAACTCGCTACTAGGATGAAGGCTTGTCAGGACAAATACAAGAAACGGTAACTCCGCCCGGCAGTTCAGGCAGGGAGGCTTCCGGCCGGCTCCTGTGCAGCTCGCCTAGGCCCGGGG